>JAAALK010000085.1:28750037-28770176 GCA_019279435.1 Zizania palustris | reverse complement strand
ATTTTGTCCCTTTATTGCCGTGCTTCATTGTTTCAGTGAAGTTTCTATTCTCAAATCATGTGCAGCTTCTGCAGTGTTTAAATGGATCCATTTCACTTGCACAACAAGTTTTTCTATGCATTTTGAGGCTTCGGATGCTTCTGTTGCTTGTGTTCTTCACGTAAGTAGTACTAGTTCTTGCTGTTGCAAGTAGTACTACTACACTGTAGCAACAGTACTCTAGTGCCAGCTTTTTACTTTTATGCGTAGCTTTCTGATCGAGGTTGTCAGGGCTGAGTACCTTTTCTGACTGTTTTCTAGCGAAGCCAACCTTCTCTGTTCGAAGCCCCTCAGCTCCGTGGGGCAGGCTTCGATTTATCATCTTCGAAGGCTTCGTTCTAACTTCGTACTTGGTTTGAGTCCTGTGTTGCTAGCTTCGAAGTATTTTCTGAACAGCATCGCATACTTCGAGCGACGTTGCGAAGGTACTCCGGCACTAGCTGTTCGAAGTCCACACTTCGATAGGTTTCGAAGTTGGCTTCGAAGCTTGTCTTTCTGCTAGGCTTCGTTTTGGTTTCTGTGTGGCATGTCAGACTTTGCTTCTCTTTTCGAAGCTTGCTCTTTTCGAAGGTAGAGTGTAGGCTTCGATTTTGGTGCCTCTGTCGTGTGACAGGCTTCGTTTCTTTGTTCGAAGGTAGTCCGCCTGTGTGTTGCATTCGAAGTTCTATGTTCGAAGGTTTAGGTTCGAAGCTCTCGGTTCGAAGCTGTGTCCGAAGCCTTGCCTTCGAAGTACATACTTCGAAACAGGCTCTGGCGTTGTCATACTTCGCTTCGAAGCATACTTCGCTTCCTGCCACTTCGAACTAGGCTAGACCAAAACACCTTCGGCATTTTCACACCACCTTCGACAGACTTCGACTACCACCTCCGAACCAAGTCTTTGACCTGCGAAGTAGGCCTCGACCTCCGAAGCAGGCTTCGGCCAGCGAAGCAGGCTTCGATCTGCGAAGCAGGCTTCGGAGAGTTTCGAACAGGAGACAGATTTGAACAGGTAACTTCTCTTCTCACTCATAGTGCACCTAGATTGCTTTACTGAGAAGTTTTGCCTTGCCTAGTCTTGTGTATACCATTTATCTATCTATTAGCACTACTTTGATAGTCTTCTATTTGTCATCAGCTGCTTCTAGGCTAGATACCTTTTAGACTTAGGCTATCTGTTTATTTTCTGCTGCTTAGTCTTTTGAGGTGCGTTGGGTATTGGGAACAGGCCATAGATTCGAAAGAATTTTTAAGGCGCCCATTCACCCCCCCCTCTGGTCACTACTTTCGGTCCTACAAGTGGTATCATAGCGAGGTTAGGGTTTTTCCATACCTTAACCGGTTCTAAACCCCAGTAGTGACCATGACGTCTCCTCGCAAGGTCCCGTCCTTGGAAGCCTATGGCTATAATTATTGGAAGACTCGCATGCGAGCCTATCTCATGAGCCAGGGCTCGGACATATGGGACATTTGCGTTCACACCACGTTTGTCATTTTGCCAGTCGCTGAGCATGGTACTGCTGGTATCATTGCTCAGCATCTGAGCAACAGTAAGGGTGTGAACATACTCTTTTCTGGTTTAGGTCCCACTGAGTTTGAGCGTGTGAGTCATCTCTCCACTGCGAGAGAGATCTGGGCTACCCTCAAGGCACACCATGAAAGAACAGCCCAGGTCAAGGCTCGGCTCTATCAGACCTACCGGCGTGAATATGAGAACTTCACACAGAAGCCGGGTGAATCTGTTGAAGCCTTGTTTGGTCGTTTTCAATCGATCATTAACAAGCTTCGGGACAACAAGGCTGAGGGTGCTCAGTTAGTCTCAGATCACGAGAAGGCACTCAAGGTTCTCCATACCTTGGACCTAAAGATCTGGGAGATCAAGGTATCCTCTATTGTTGAGAGCACTTCTTACGATACCTTGACCATTTCTGAGTTGTTTAGCAAGCTGAAGGCCACTGAGGTAGATATCCAGCTGAGATCAAATCTCACTGGTTCTGGATCAAAATCCCTGGCCCTTGCTACACCTTCTGTTGATCCCTCTTCTGTGAGTTGTGCTGGGTTCTCCTTGATGTCTATCACTGAGGACCAGCTTGAGTTGTTGAGAGATGATGATTTGTGTCTTTTTAACAACCGGGTGCGTCGTGTCTATGATAAGAGAATGTTCAAAATACACGGCACAAAATCCGGATGCTTTGAGTGTGGTGATCCAGGACAGTTCATCGCCGACTGCCCCAAGCGCAATGGACACAAGAAGGGCACCGGTGGTGGCTTCCACGACTCCGGCAAGCACGACAGCTCCTCCTTCAACAAGGGCAAGCCGAAGACCAGATTCTTCAAGAAGGCCCTGAAGGACTACCGGCGAGAGAACAAGAAGCGCGATAAGGCCTTCTTCACCGAGATGGAGAAAAGCTACTCCAAGCGGTCCACGTCTTCTTCCTCTTCATCGAGCTCAAGCGATGAGGAGATCGCCATCAGGAAGGGGAAGGACAAGGATGATCCGGCGGGCCTCTGCTTCATGGCCTTCGGAGACAAGCCGAAGAGCCGCTCACACCAGCGCCGAAGATCCCGCAAGAGCTTCTGTTCAATGGCTCTTGGGGATAGGGAAGAAAAGAGCTCCTCCAACGACTCCGACGACGATGACAACAAGGTATCATCTTACGAGCGAGAAATTGTTGATTTACTTGAGAGCAATCGTCAGGAGTTAAAGTATCGGGAAAAACTTCTTAGGGGGGCTAAGAAGAGGATAGATGAGTTAGAGAGTGAGCTTGCCGTGGCCAACGGCAGAATCGAGAGTCTATCTTTGTTGGACCGGAAACGGCGACCAGAGGGGGGGTGAATGGGAGCTTTTAAAATTTCGGGCTAAAAATAAGCCTTCGGTTTCAGTTCTGTCTTCTGCGGAACAGACTTCGAACACTACCTTCGAAGGTCTGGTTCGGAGGTACTTCGACACCTTCGAACACAGGCTTCGGAGGAGCAAAAGTTCGAAGCCAAGAAGACTTCGCTCCACTTACAACCCTCGAAAATCTACTCTGCTAAGTCAGTGCAGGCTCCGCACATAGGGTGCTTCGAGCAGGCTTCGCACTTCACCCTTCGCAAGAGTGGACAGCCCTCTGAGGACTTCGACCAAGTACTTGGCGGCAGCAACTGGTGCTGGGCTTCGTACACGAAGGTCTACGAGCACACAACTGGACTAAACTAAGGACTTCGACACAAGAAACAAAACGGGCCTCGGTCAGGGCTTCGCTAGTAAGCAGCGAGGTCACGCCTCCTGTTACACAGAGCGAACGCACACTGACAAAACACACCTCGCACGAAAAACAACCTTCGCCTCAACAGGCTTCGGTGCACAAAACTAGCGAAGTATGCAACGCGAGCTCAAGCAAAAGCACAGGAAAACAGGGCTTCGCCGCTTGAACAAGGAACACTAAATAAATTGAACTCTGGATGAAAACCAGCGAGGTCTGTGTGTACAGGAGCTCAACAGTAAATGCTCAAAGTGTTAAATGTTACCTACCGAGCCCCCATATTTATAGCCCACGGCTTCATCCTAAGGAAGTGACTACTTTACCCCTAGGGTTTACAACAGATTTGTCTCTACAGAACTAAGGGGTACAAAAGGTAGTCCACCTTTATTTTGGAGGCTTCTCTGTCAGCTGCAGAGGGGACAGTGTCAGCCTTTTTCAGAACAGACAGTGTCAGCCTTTACAGTGTTGACTTCTGGAACCTCCCTTCGCACCGGAGGGTGCGGTAGCTTCGGCGAGAAGCCTGCAGCCTGTTGGCCTTCGCTCCGCCGAAGAAGTCCTTCGATACAGTGACGGTTTTAAGCCGAAGCCGTCAAAGCCCCTTGGGCCTTCGCACCACCACCTCCGGAGTGGATCACCACAGCTTCGCAGCTACTCCCAGCTCGAACACCGTCCGTCCATGTACCGAAGCCATGCATGGCCGAAGCACCTCAAGTCAACCTCACTCCGAAGCCCCACCTTCGGAGTACCACCCTTCGAAGTCTCTCCTTCGTCCAAGGCCTCCGCATGAAGCATTCCATGAGCACTCCGTCGCAGTGTCTCACTCCGAGCACACTTCTCGACGAGCCTCACCCGGACCATGCCTTCGATGCGCCTCGACTTCTGAGACCTTCGTCGGGTAACCTTCGAGTGTCTCCCTCTGGAGCACACTTCGAACTCCTTGCCTCCGCAGAGGACTTGGTCCACCAACTCCGAAGTCACTCCATTCGGAGTACCTTCGAAGTGCCTCACTACCGAGGACTTGTCTCGGAGTACCTTCAGCCGGAGCCACGCTCCGCACTCTCTGCCTTCACCTGGCACGCCTCGACCCGAGGACCGACCCGGACCACCTTCGCAGCCACCGTGACGGAGCTCCCCGCTCCCCTGGCATCAAGCCTCCCGCTTGACCCAGGTTCACCCGGCTCGAACCTTGTCCGTCGCCTCCGAAGTCCCTGCGCACCACAGACAAGCAAACAAGTGTATCCAATACTCCGGAGACCTCTCCGGGTTAGCAACCTTCGGCACACACTTCGGTGTACCGCCCAAAGTACCGAAGCCTTCGGTACGAACCCAGTCATCGTGTACTGCCGGACCCCTCCGACAGGCACACTCCGCTGCACAGCTGCAGCAAGCAAACACCTCCGAACACCCTTCGGAGAACCACCTCCGAAGCCCCTTCGGAGGTACCCTTCGAACAGAGGGTAAAAGCCTGTCAATCACTCATCACAAAACACCGAAACCAACCCTTGGTTTCTCAATCTCCCCCTTGATGAGTGCATTGACAACCAATTCCAATTTCAAGAAAATTTAAAATTTTCAGCACACAAGTGACCATAAAAACTCAGAAAAGAGCCAAAGCATGTCACTTGATAAAAGAATTTTTCTCCCCCTTTGTAAAAGAGTAAAAACCCTTTTTGGCAAATCTCCCCTTGATAAGAACTCCCCCTGAGTTAAGCAAATTTTTCTCCCCCTTTATGTCAAAAATCTCTCCCCCTTTTTAAAAATGATGCCTTCTTGCGGCAGAGAACATAGCAAACCTCTCCCCCTTTGGCAATGCAAGCATCAAGGAGCATTCAAAAGATGCAAAGCTTTGAAATGAATAGAATTGCAAAGACATATAATGCAAAAATATGCCAAAATTAACACAAATGATCATGTGCTCAGCTCAATTTAACAATCTGTGAAACAAGATGATGGCATGTGATTTTGTCATTTTGAAGTAAAAACATCACCACTTAATCACAGTTGTTAGACATGAGAAGGCAAGGACTGCGCAAAGCTAGCAATTTCTACATGAGACAGGCAAGTCTTGTTCAAAAAGGAGCTGAGAAAGCAACTTTGATGATCAAATAAATTTGTTGTTCTTTTTCTTAATGCCAGGGGTTATTTGTTTGTCCACCTTATACTGTCCAATCAGGCCAAGCCTAGGCAAGAAAGCCATCAGAAGCTTAAGGCGGTGATTTTGGCATACACTAAACTATCCCAGTTCAGACCAAGGTGCAATGGTAAGCAGTCTAGAATAGAGTAGTGCGACAAACAAACCCTCCTGGATCTTTTCATTTAAACCAGACAAATCATGGATTTTTGATTTTGATTCAGATAAATGAAATATTTTGATGAATATCCATGAATAAAGAACACAATTTTTCAAGTTGCAAATTTTAGCATCCAAGGAACAGTGTCTTGCTGTCAAGTAGATAAAAGATAGCTAAAACCAGTCCAGCCTGAACAAGCTAGATACAAGATTATGCGGTGAGCAAGTTTCGATTTTTAGAAAATAAAACATCATGCACAATCAATGTTCCAGACATATTTCATAGAGCTGAGCTGTCATGATTTCTTTGAATTAAAAGCAGGCATATAATAGCAAAAGATGTAAGTGCAATTCCACACATAATGAGCATATGCAAGACAATTAAAATCAGCTCCCCCTCACAAAATGCCGTAGGGATGACAAATACCAAGTTCCCCACGCAAGTAAGCAAATCGAGAAGCATCGAGGGGTATTGTAAAAATGTCGGCAAGCTGGTGTTGGGTATCAACATATTGAAGTTCAATATCACCCTTCTCATTGTGATCTCTGAGAAAATGATACCGTACATCAATGTGTTTGGTTCTGGAGTGCTGAACCGGGTTGTTTGCAATACAAATAGCACTAGTGTTATCACAGAAAAGTGGAACACTCTTATAATCTAACCCGAAATCCCGCAAAGTGGAAACCATCCACAAAATCTGAGAGCAACAGCTAGCTGCAGCAACATATTCGGCCTCAGCCGTCGATTGAGCAACACTAGACTGTTTGCGGGAAGACCAGCAAACCAGAGACGTACCCAAAAAATGACAAGTACCAGAGGTACTCTTCCTATCAATTCTACACCCAGCAAAATCCGCATCTGAATAACCTCTAAGACATAAAGATGAAGACGATGAATACCATATGCCAAATTCAAGGGTGTGTTTGAGATACCTTAGAATGCGCTTCACCGCTTGGCGGTGCGAAGCTCGTGGTGAAGCCTGAAAACGAGCGCACAGACATACTGCGAAGTGTATGTCAGGCCTCGTGGCAGTCAAGTAGAGGAGGGAGCCGATCATGCTTCGGAACTCCTTCTGATCTACGGCTTCTCCATCTTCGTCAGGGTCCAATGCTACAGATGTAGCCATTGGAGTGGCGAGGGGCTTCACATCGGACATGTCAAACTTCTTGAGCAGGTCCTTGGTCTACTTTGTCTGATGGACAAAAGTACCTTGTTTGCTTTGCTTGATTTGCAAACCAAGGAAAAAGGTGAGTTCACCCATCATCGACATTTCAAACTCCCTGCTCATGGTATCTGCAAACTCGGCAACCAAAGCATGAGAAGAGCCACCAAAGATGATATCATCCACATAAATCTGAACTAGGAGGAAATCTTTGCCATGCTTGAGAGTAAACAAAGTTTTATCAACAGAGCCCATCAAATACCCTCGCTCAAGCAGAAAAGACTTAAGCCTATCATACCAAGCCCGAGGGGCCTGCTTGAGTCCATAAAGAGCCTTATGAAGTTTAAGGACTTTATGTGGGTACTTGGGGTTTTCAAAACCAGGGGGTTGTTTTACATAAACATCTTCACCTATGAAGCCATTAAGAAAAGCACTTTTGACATCCATTTGATAGAGTTTGAATCCCCGGGATGTCGCAAAGGCAAGCAAAATCCTAATGGCCTCAAGGCGAGCAATAGGTGCAAAAGTTTCAGTAAAATCAATCCCTTCTAGTTGAGAAAAGCCCTGAGCTACAAGTCTAGCCTTATTTCTAACAATTGTTCCATCCTCCCCTTGTTTATTTTTGAAAATCCATTTTGTTCCAATGAAATGAACATTTGGTGGAGGATCAACTAAAGTCCAGACTTGATTTCTCTCAAAATTTTCAAGTTCCTCATGCATGGCATTGATCCAACTAGAATCAGAAAGTGCATGACTAACATCTAAGGGCTCGAAAGAAGCAACAAAAGCAGCATTAGTGAAATGGGCATGAGAACGAGTTACCCTTTGATCAAGCTCACCAATGATCTGCTCGGGAGGGTGCATCCTTTGGACATGATGTGGAGCCTCGCGGCGGGATGCAGTCTCCCCCTCAACTTGTGCGTTGGAGTGGTCCAAGATGACCGATGTTGAGGTAGTCGCTTCGGGACCTCGTGCCGAAGTAGTTGAAGCGGGGTCAGCTTCGGGGGTTGATGTCGAGGGTAGTAGGGGATCATCCTCGAATTCTCCGGGATCTTCGTCTTCGAATAAAGTCTGTTCCATGTCGTGTTCATTTGCCTGTTCAAAAGCAGAACTAACAGAGGGGGTTGATTCATCAAAAGTCACATCACATGACTCGATGATAGTGTTAGTCTCTAAATTATAAACACGATAAGAATGACCATGTGTAGTATAGCCCAAGAAGATCCCGTCAGAAGATCGCGACTCAAATTTATCCAAGTTACCACGTTTTAGGATGAAGCAGCGACAGCCAAAAACTCGAAGATGAGTAACTTTGGGCTGTCTCCCAAAACGCAGCTCATAAGATGTCAAATTTAAAATTGAGCGCAAGAAAATTCGGTTTGAGATGTAGCAAGCAGTGTTCATGGCCTCAGCCCAGAATTTTCTAGGAGTCCTATGCTCATCAAGCATCGTCCTAGCCATCTCAACCAAAGTGCGGTTTTTCCTCTCAACAACACCGTTCTGTTGAGGAACCCGCGGAGCAGAGAATTGATGTTCTATGCCATGCTCCATGCAAAAGTCAACAAAGAGACTATTTTTGAACTCGGTGCCATTATCGCTTCGAATGAATTTTAATGCACCTGGGAGTTCAGTGAAAAGTCTCAAAGCCAAGCTCCGAAAGTGTGAAAACACTTCATCCTTGCTGGCAAGAAAGAAGACCCAAGAGTAGCGAGAGAAATCGTCGACAATAACAAGTACATACCACTTGCCGCCTAAAGAACTAACCCGAGAAGGACCTACAGTGTCCATATGGAGAAGTTCTCCGGGCTGTTCAGTCATCACTGTGGTGACTGGCGAATGCGAAGCGGCAATCATTTTTCCATGTCGACATGGAGCGCAAACTAAATTCTTCTCAAACTTGAGCTTGGGCAATCCTCGGATCAAACCTAGGGCGCTCAGACGAGCGAGCAACTCAAAGCTCATATGCCCTAGTCTCCTATGCCACTTCCAAAGCTCAGAAGTCGAATGTGCAACAAGGCAATGAGAAGAACCAGATGACTCTGAAAAATCAGCTCCAAAAACTCTCCCAACCCTAAAGATCTTACACACCACAACGCCATCAGAATTGAGCACTTGCGAAGTATCGTGATGAAATCGCACTTCGAAGCCCTCATCAAGCAACTGAGATACAGACAGCAAATTGTATCCCAGGTTTTCAACCAAAGCAACATCTTTGAGAGTGAAGTTCGAGTTAATTCTTACCACACCTTTACCTTTCACTCTACTCCTTCGATTGTTTCCGAAGGTGATATGTTCCTTTTGCTTGGTTGAGGTGAGGCTGGAGAACCAATTTGCATCTCCGGTCATGTGGCGTGAACAACCGGAGTCCATGATCCACGTGCCCTCCAAGCCTCGACCTGTCGCCTACACATGATGAAAACGTCTCGATCGCTCAGTGCTGGGGTGAGTAAAATAATGACGAGGCATCCAGCACTGAGTGACACGAGTAGTAGGCACAGTAAAAGTAGATGGTCTACGCACATGAAAATCAGCATGATGCAAAGTGCGAGGTCTACCTATATGCAAAGAATGCAAAGCATGTCGAGGTCTCCTACTCTGACGAGGTACAAAGCTACTCGCCCGAGGTCTATCACCATATGGAACATGGTGAACACCTCGAGGAGCAAAACCTCTCCGAGAAGCACGAGGAGCCTCGAAAACAGGACGAGAGTAATACTCAGACTCATGCATACCTAAAGATGGGTAATGCATGTCCTGATAGCTCATCGCCTGTGCACGTCGCTCATCCTTGATGCGACGGAAACAGAAACCAATCAAATGACCCGCCCGCTGACAATAAGAACAATGAAACACTCTTCTGGGGGCACTCTCATGGGTCATAGGAGCAACTCTCACAGGCTCCTTGGGTTTCTTTTGAGTGGTTTTCTTGGGAGGATTTTTCTTGGTAGAATGAGTGGTTTTCTTTGGTGGATGGGTAGGCTTTTTGGCTGATGGGGTATCCAACAGAGCTCTCTCTTTCTCTAGGGTGGTAGGAGAGGTAAAAACAGTTTTGGTCTTACTGTCTGAAGCTATCCTCTCAAAACCCAAACCTAGAGCTACCCCGGCTCTGTCAGCACACAACTTGGTCTTGGCCAAGAGCAAATCCATCCTACCCTTCCCTTCAGTGCATTTATTCACCACAGAAAGAAGGTATTTGTTTTCGGACATGAGGTTTTCAGCACGCTCTCTAACAGTGCCTAGCTGGTCCTTAAGGGTAATGCAAGTGTCACAAACAGGTTGCACATCCTTAGAACTACCAGCCCTCTCCAATCTAGCCTCTAAATCATGAACATGCTTATCTCGTAAATTAATGCTATCGCGCAATAAAGAGCAGTTCATGCAATCAATAACATCATGAGGTCTAGAATCCACCTCCAAAAGCTGCTTCTGTGCAGTCTCAAGCTCAGAAAGAGTTTGAGCATGAACAGAACGCAACTGAGCAAGCTCACTCATGACAACAGAGCATGATTCACATTCAGCATCAACAAATTTAGACTTAAGCATGGCATATTCAGTAGAGACTTTTTCTAGCCTAAGTCTAAGGTCTTTTCTTTCTCTAGCGGCTTGCACAAGTAATCTATCCTGACCAAGCACTACTTCATTCAGCTCATCTAATTTAATTAGAAGCTGGTCAGATGATAGGTTTACCTCAGATGAGTCAAGCTCATCGCCGCTGTGATCGCTGTCGGCCATGAAGCAAAGGCCGGTGAAGTCACGTCCCTTCTTGTCCTTCTTGTCCTCCTTCCTTGGGACTCCTCCTCCTCAGAGCTCGACTCCTCAGTTGAGGATGTGTCGATGTCGCTGAGAGCAGCAACAAAAGCTCTGGAAGCGGCCTTGGCTACTTTCTTAGCCATCTTGCCGCGCTTGCCCTTCACAAAGGGCTTCCTCTCCTTTTTGTGGTATTTGGGGCGCTCACTCTCATCTTTCTTCTTGACCTTGGGGCAATTGGCCTTAATGTGAGAGGTGTCGCCACATTCATAGCAGCCACTAAAACCACTTCTCCTCTGATCCCGTCTCTCATGATGAAAGCGGGTGAACCTCCGGGCAATGAGAGCAAGCTCATCATCAGCTAGAGTGTCCACCTGCTCCTTTGTGACGGAGACCAGGGAGGACAAAGCAAAACCATCTGCAAGAACACAAGTGCCTGATGTGCTTGGTTCTGCAGTGGTGCCACGGCTAGTGCTAGAAACCAATGCCAACGGCTGTGGCAAAGAGCTTCTGTGCACAGCAAGAGATGCCTTGGCAATCTCTGTGGACTTCAGCTTGCTAAAGAGTTCGTCACAGGTCAATGTGTCATAGCCTGTGGACTCCTCAATGTTGGATATCTTCACTTCCCATATGCTACGGTCAAGAGCATAGAGAAGCTTGATAGCCCTATCGTGATCACTGTAAGCAAGCGTCCCGTTGGATCGCAAGTTACTCACTATCGCGTCAAAGCGAGAAAACATGGCATCTACAGATTCACCAGGTGCCTGCACAAACAGCTGATACTGTTGATTGTAGGTGCTTTGGCGCCTGGCCTTAATCTGTGCAGAGCCCTCATGAAAGACAGTGAGTGTTGTCCAAATTTCCCTAGCAGTCCTAAGGTGCTGCACCCTATCAAACTCACTCCGACTCAAACCAATGAACAGTATGTTCCTTGCCTTCGAGTTGGCAATATACTGATCTTTTTCAGTTTGAGTGGTGCGGGTATCAGGGATGGAGTATTGTGAGTCCACAATCTCCCAAATTGCATTTCCTTGGCTTAACAAGTAAGCCTCCATGGGCACCTTCCAGTATGCAAAATCTGTCCCATCGAACAGAGGAATTTTACTGCCTCTATCCATGTCGCCAACAGATCACAAAACCGGTTAAGGTCAACTGGTGATCTTAACCAAGCTCTGATACCAATTGTTGGACCGGAAACGGCGACCAGAGGGGGGGTGAATGGGAGCTTTTAAAATTTCGGGCTAAAAATAAGCCTTCGGTTTCAGTTCTGTCTTCTGCGGAACATACTTCGAACACTACCTTCGAAGGTCTGGTTCGGAGGTACTTCGACACCTTCGAACACAGGCTTCGGAGGAGCAAAAGTTTGAAGCCAAGAAGACTTCGCTCCACTTACAACCCTCGAAAATCTACTCTGCTAAGTCAGTGCAGGCTCCGCACATAGGGTGCTTCGAGCAGGCTTCGCACTTCACCCTTCGCAAGAGTGGACAGCCCTCTGAGGACTTCGACCAAGTACTTGGCGGCAGCAACTGGTGCTGGGCTTCGTACACGAAGGTCTACGAGCACACAACTGGACTAAACTAAGGACTTCGACACAAGAAACAAAACGGGCCTCGGTCAGGGCTTCGCTAGTAAGCAGCGAGGTCACGCCTCCTGTTACACAGAGCGAACGCACACTGACAAAACACACCTCGCACGAAAAACAACCTTCGCCTCAACAGGCTTCGGTGCACAAAACTAGCGAAGTATGCAACGCGAGCTCAAGCAAAAGCACAGGAAAACAGGGCTTCGCCGCTTGAACAAGGAACACTAAATAAATTGAACTCTGGATGAAAACCAGCGAGGTCTGTGTGTACAGGAGCTCAACAGTAAATGCTCAAAGTGTTAAATGTTACCTACCGAGCCCCCATATTTATAGCCCACGGCTTCATCCTAAGGAAGTGACTACTTTACCCCTAGGGTTTACAACAGATTTGTCTCTACAGAACTAAGGGGTACAAAAGGTAGTCCACCTTTATTTTGGAGGCTTCTCTGTCAGCTGCAGAGGGGACAGTGTCAGCCTTTTTCAGAACAGACAGTGTCAGCCTTTACAGTGTTGACTTCTGGAACCTCCCTTCGCACCGGAGGGTGCGGTAGCTTCGGCGAGAAGCCTGCAGCCTGTTGGCCTTCGCTCCGCCGAAGAAGTCCTTCGATACAGTGACGGTTTTAAGCCGAAGCCGTCAAAGCCCCTTGGGCCTTCGCACCACCACCTCCGGAGTGGATCACCACGGCTTCGCAGCTACTCCCAGCTCGAACACCGTCCGTCCGTGTACCGAAGCCATGCATGGCCGAAGCACCTCAAGTCAACCTCACTCCGAAGCCCCACCTTCGGAGTACCACCCTTCGAAGTCTCTCCTTTGTCCAAGGCCTCCGCATGAAGCATTCCATGAGCACTCCGTCGCAGTGTCTCACTCCGAGCACACTTCTCGACGAGCCTCACCCGGACCATGCCTTCGATGCGCCTCGACTTCTGAGACCTTCGTCGGGTAACCTTCGAGTGTCTCCCTCCGGAGCACACTTTGAACTCCTTGCCTCCGCAGAGGACTTGGTCCACCAACTCCGAAGTCACTCCATTCGGAGTACCTTCGAAGTGCCTCACTACCGAGGACTTGTCTCGGAGTACCTTCAGCCGGAGCCACGCTCCGCACTCTCTGCCTTCACCTGGCACGCCTCGACCCGAGGACCGACCCGGACCACCTTCGCAGCCACCGTGACGGAGCTCCCCGCTCCCCTGGCATCAAGCCTCCCGCTTGACCCAGGTTCACCCGGCTCGAACCTTGTCCGTCGCCTCCGAAGTCCCTGCGCACCACAGACAAGCAAACAAGTGTATCCAATACTCCGGAGACCTCTCTGGGTTAGCAACCTTCGGCACACACTCCGGTGTACCGCCCAAAGTACCGAAGCCTTCGGTACGAACCCAGTCATCGTGTACTGCTGGACCCCTCCGACAGGCACACTCCGCTGCACAGCTGCAGCAAGCAACACCTCCGAACACCCTTCGGAGAACCACCTCCGAAGCCCCTTCGGAGGTACCCTTCGAACAGAGGGTAAAAGCCTGTCAATCACTCATCACAAAACACCGAAACCAACCCTTGGTTTCTCAATCTTCTTCTCCTTGCTTGGGTGATAGCAGTGAGTGCCCTAAGTGTGAGGTGCTTCTGTGTGACCTGTCGACTTTGAAGTCCAGGTACACAAAAAGGGTTGATGAGAGGGACGCTTTGGCCACTGAGCTTGAAAGCGCTCAGCTGGAGCTGAAAGATGCTCAAGCCACTGTCGTCACACCCTGTGTTCATTGCCCAACTCATCTAGCTGCCTTAGCTGAGCTGAAATCCAAGGACGATGAGCATTTGGGTGATTTGGAGAAATTGAGAGCTGAGCTTGCCCAGACTAGGCTAGAGCTTGAGACACTGTCAGTTCCACCCACTGTCTGTGAGAACTGCCTGTCTCTTAGAATGGAATTGATTAAGCTGAAAGCCGAAAAGTCTGTCCAAGTAGAGAGTGAGTGTGAGACCTGCTTGTCTCAGGTGGAGGTTCTAGCTTCCTTGAGAGAGGAGCTAGCAGATTCTCAGAATGAGAACTTTTACCTCCGTTCTATCCTGAGTTGGATCAGTGCCAGAGAGCCACAGCTTGGCATGATGATCCAGCAGTTCAAGAGGCAGGATGGGTTTGGGGTAGGTTACACCTACACCAAGGCTGACTTTGAGAGTGCCATCAGCCGGGCAGTGGAGTGGAGTAAAATGACTCCAGAGCAGAGGTATCCCAAGACTCACTCCATTGAGTCTTCCCAGGCTTGTCAGCCCAAGGATGAAGTGATCCATGAACCACCTAAAGCTCCACCCAAGAAACCTATCTGGGTTCCAAGGCCCAAAAATCTCCAGACGTCACTTGACTCTCTTCCTGGACCCTCTCAACCCAATAAGACAACACCAAACACCACTAAGCCCAAACAACCCAAGCCTCAACCACATCCCAAGAAGCCCACCTATCATTGTGAGTACTGTCAGAGAGACGGGCATCTTGCGGAGTTCTGCTTTAGGAGGAAGCGGGTTGAGAGAGCAGAGAGGGCTCGTAGTGATCAGGAGCAGTTCTACCAGCAGGGTGGTAGAATGCGTGTTCCTCGGCATGGGGAGAGGCTGGAGGCCAGGCCGCGTCGTGTAGGTGGTGGTAGAGGAGACGACTTTCTTGCCCGTGCTCCAGTTGGTGGTGTCCGTTCCGGCAGAGTTCCAGACCGTGTTGGCTACAGTTCTGGACCTCGTGGCCGCAGGGTTAGGCAGAACCGAGGACCGCGCTTTGAGCCGCGTTTTGGTCCAAACTCTTTTGATGGTTTTCGCTTTCCATCTTTTGAGCAGATGGCTCGACACTGGTTTAGCTCTTTTGCTAAACCTGGTGCCGGACCATTTGCTCCCACTTACAGCCACTGATTGTGCAGGACCGGGGACTGGAGGATGTTTGGATCATGGACTCAGGATGTTCTCGCCACATGACGGGACATCGCAGATGGTTCTCCAGTCTCACTTCCCCGAGCTCCAAAGAATACATCACGTTCGGGAACAGCGGTCAAGGGAAAGTAATTGGCATAGGCTCAATTCGCATTTCAGATCATTTCTCTTTGAAGAATGTTGCTTTGGTTAAGAATTTGAACTTCAATTTGATTTCTGTTTCGCAACTTCTTGAGGATGGTTTGGAAGTGCGTTTTAAGAAGGGCAATTCTTCTGTGGTTGATTCTAGAGGGTCTTTGGTTTGTCAGATTTTACCTTTTGGTAAAGCTTTTCGAATTGACTTCTCTAGTTCTTTTGGCCCTTCTCGTTGTTTGATTGCTGGATCTTCTTCTGAGCTCTGGAAGTGGCATAGGAGATTAGGTCATTTGAGTTTTGATCTGCTAGTCAGGTTAAGCTCTATGGACCTCATCCGAGGATTGCCAAAGCTTAAAATGGAGAAGGATCTAGTTTGCCATCCCTGTCGTCATGGGAAAATGGTTGCCGCTTCTCATTCACCTGTGACTCAGGTGATGACTTCGTATTCGGGCGAGATTTTACATTTGGACACTGTAGGTCCAGCTCGGGTACGATCAGTCGGTGGGAAGTGGTATGCACTTGTAATTGTTGACGACTTTTCTCGATTCTCATGGGGTTTCTTTTTGGAGTCCAAGGATGAAACTTTTCAATTTGTTCATGACCTGATTTTGAAGCTGAAAAATGAGAACAATGGTCGGATGCGAGCAATTCGCTCCAACAATGGCTCTGAGTTCAAGAACTCTCAGTTCGTCAGCTTCTGTAGTGATCAGGGTCTGGACCATCAGTTTTCCTCTCCTTACACTCGCCCACAGAACGGCGTTGTGGAACGAAAGAACCGCACGCTAATCGAGATGGCCAGGATGATGCTCGATGAGCACAGGACTCCAAGGCGTTTTTGGGCTGAAGCCATGAACACGGCTTGCTATCTGGCCAACCGCATTTTTCTTAGAGCTTACCTTGGTAAGACATCATATGAATTGCGGTTCGGCAGACAGCCCAAGGTGAGCCACTTGCGAGCGTTTGGCTGCAAGTGCTTTGTGCTCAAGAAGGGAGGGCATTTGGACAAGTTTGAGTCTCGTTGCTGGGATGGTGTTTTTCTTGGTTATGCATTGCATTCTCGAGGCTTCCGTATTTGGAACCTCGAATCCTAGCTGCTTGTCGAGACTTGTGAGGTTTCATTTGATGAGTCCTTGCCTACTTTGACTCCTTCTTTTGAGCTTTCTGGTGATGATGAGCTCGGAGAGTCCATCTTCGAGGAAGATGAGGATACTCCAGCTGCTGACGAGGGTGGGCCTTCTGCATCCCCCGCAGAGCCCACACCTTCTGAGACTTCGACTGATGATGAGGGCGGACCTCTGATCACTTCTTCCACTTCGATCGAGCCCCCTCAGTCGAGTCAAGAGGTGCCAGCTGCTGACTCCGGTGAGGTGACTTCGGATCACCAGGGAACCCGAGCAGTTCAGCGTGATCACCCCTCAGAGCTCATCATTGGTGATTTGACTGAGAGAACTTTGCGTTCTTCTGCCTCTCTTGCTGTGTTTGGTGAATCTGCGTTTGTTGCATCTTTTGAGCCCAGAGACGTTTCTCATGCTCTTTCTGATTCTAATTGGATTAATGCTATGCAAGAAGAGCTTGAGAATTTTGTCCGTAATCGGGTTTGGACACTAGTTGAGCCGCCATCAGGATGCAACCCCATAGGCACCAAGTGGGTATTCAAGAACAAACAAGGTGAAGATGGGGTTGTGGTGCGCAACAAGGCTCGACTAGTTGCCCAGGGTTATTGCCAGAAGGAAGGTATTGACTTTGAAGAAACCTTCGCTCCTGTTGCTCGTCTTGAGTCCATTCGTATTCTTCTAGCTTTTGCCATTTCGAAGGGTTTAAGCTTTTTCAAATGGATGTTAAGAGTGCTTTTCTGAACGGGTACATAGAAGAGGAGGTTTATGTTAGGCAACCCCCCGGTTTTGAGAACCCTAAGTTTCCTCGACATGTTTTTAAGTTGCACAAAGCTTTATACGGGTTAAAGCAAGCCCCCAGGGCTTGGTATGACCGGTTGAAGCAGTTTTTGTTGGGGAAGGGCTTTGTGATGGGTTCTGTGGACAAAACTCTCTTTTTACTCAGAGTTGCTTCAGACTTCTTAGTTGCTCAGATTTACGTGGACGATATTATTTTTGGCGGTACTACTGATTCTCTTGTGTCCAAGTTCTCTGAGCAGATGCACAGTGAGTTTGAGATGAGCCTCATGGGTGAGCTCAAGTATTTCTTAGGGCTCTAGATCAAGCAGACCAAGGACGGCACATTCATCCACAAAGGTAAGTACACTCGTGACATGCTTAAGAAATTTGACTTTGGTGGTGAATTGAAGCCGCAGATGACCCCGATGGGTACTTCTGGGGGTCTGGACAAGGACGAGAGCGGCGTCAAGGTCAATGAGAGACAGTTTCGAGGGATGATTGGTTCACTGCTGTACTTGACGGCGACGAAGCCAGACATACAGTTCGCCGTAGGACTGTGCGCGCGCTTCCAGTCTTCACCACGCGCGTCTCATCGGCAAGCTGTCAAGCGTATCTTCAGGTATCTTACCTATGCGCCTGATCTTGGTCTTTACTATTCAGCATCATCATCTCTTGATTTATCTGGCTTTTCGGACGCTGACTTTGGTGGGTGCCGGTTGGATCGCAAGTCGACTTCCGGTACTTGCCAGTTTCTTGGTTCGTCTCTTGTCTCTTGGTCTTTTCGAAAGCAATCTGGAATTGCTCTTTCGACCACAGAGGCTGAGTACGTAGCTGCTGCTAGCTGCTGCTCACAATTGGTTTGGATGATTTCCACTTTACGAGATTTTGGGTTGTTCTTTCCTACCAGAGTTCCATTGTTTTGCGACAGCACCAGTGCTATTAGTGTAGGGAAAAACCCGTGTCTCCATTCAAAAACCAAACATATTGATGTGCGCTTTCACTTCTTGCGGGATCAATATGAGAAAGGTGTCATTGACCTTGTTCATGTTGATACCCATCATCAGTTGGCTGATATTTTCACCAAACCCCTAGATCAGTCTACATTTGAGCGTTTACGAGGGGATTTGGGTGTGGTGTATCCTTTCTAGGATATCTTTCGTCAGTTTTCTTTCTTCTTTCTTTTTTCTTGAGTCTTTTTGTGTGTGTTCATATCTTGCATATTCACATATCACACTTTTGAGCTTGCTTCTGTTATATGATTGAACTGCTTTACTTATTCTAGTTGGTACATGCTTTTGATTACTTGTCGATGATCATGCTTTGCTTCAGTTCAAATGATATGTCTGATATCTGTCATATGCATGGCTTTTATGCTTTAAAATTGAAAAATGATCACCATTGCTTCTGGTAACTAGCATGCGTAGGCTAAATGTTCTTGCTATCTGTTACATGCCTTGTAGCTAGTTTCTGACTTAGATGCAAATATGCAAATTGGACATCTGTATGCTTTAAACATGGAAATGTGCTATAAAAATGATGAAAATTCGAGAACAATGAAAATTCCATGCCTTTTTGTGCATAACTTGAAAAGATCCAGATGGGTTTGCTTTGTCGCATTACATTTGTTCTGGACTGCATACCATAGCACTTTGGTATGAACTAGGATAGTGTAGTGTATGCCAAGACCAATGTCTAAAGCTTCTGATGGTCCAGTTCTGGCCTAGGCTTGACTTGGTCGGTTAGCATAAGGTTTGACATGCAAATAACCCTTGGCAAAAATGAAAAAGGAAAGTGAAAAAAAGCCTGAACATTTAAAAGATAACAAGTTTGCTGAAGCACTTTGTTTTGGACAATGCTTATCTTGGTAGATATCAGTTAGCTTCTGCATCTCATGCTTTACTTTGCTTGTTTACTGGAAAATATGGTGATGCTCCTTGTTTGCAAAAACTGAAAACTGCGTGCTAATGACTTTCTTTAGATATCATCTGTTGCACTGATCATGTCATGTGTCTTAGACAGTATCTCTTTTGCTATACTTGTTAGATGTTGTAATTGCAGTCAATCATATTTGAGAAGCATGCTTTCTACACTCCTTATGCACTCCAGTTGAATTCACTGCATATTTTGAGGGGGAGTTGCATTTCAGGGGAGTCTGTGTCTCTATTGATTGCTTGATGAGTTCACTTGTCAACAAGGGGGAGAAATTTTGGGATCAGAGTTTAAGGGGGAGTTCTTACTCTGTTGATATCCTTGTTATTCTGAAATCGCACTCATTTTGAGCTTTTACGTTTTGGTTAACCATAATGACCATTTCTTGCTTTTGTTCGGCTTTTGGTCATTAGGGTTAAACTTTTACCTTATTTTTCTTCTTCTTTGTTTTCTTGTGTTTTGTTTTTCGTGTTTCCACATTTGCTAGCAGGTGCTGAAGAGCTGAAGAAGAGGAGTGTTGACAATGCACTCATCAAGGGGGAGATTGAGGAGCCATGCTGAATAGCGTGGGCCTCATGGCTCCAGAAGTGATGAGTCATTGTCAACGATAGTCAAAGAGGACAGAAGAAGAAGAGATCTGCTGTTTCATGGGCCGCGTGTGACTCAGGTACACGGGCAGCGAGCGACTGTCGGGCAGAGGAGCTGCGAAGTCGGGCTGGCCCAATTCGGGTACATGGGCCAGAAGCAGTAGAGACCCACTGGGCTGTTGACCAGGACTGACTCAGGTACACGGCGGTGAGGCGATTGCCGGGCTGAGAGAGCTACGGAGTCGGGCCTGCCCAATCCGGGTACCTGGTGCAAAGCCGGTGGAGGCTTTGTCAGTTTTGGCGCAAAACTGACAACCGTTGATCTTGTATCCGCTGTCCAGAAGAGAAGCCGTAGTCCGCTACGAAAGGCTGAGCTTCCGGATAAGTCATCTGTAACTCTAGGCCCACAGTCAGTCAGTCGTGTCTGTAAAAATACCTAAGGGCAGTAGAAGTCTTTTCTTTATTATTGCGTCTGTAAAAACCCTAAGGGGCAGGTGGAATATTCCTAGTGTTGGGAGCCTATAAATAGGACCCCAATCCCTAGGGTTTCGACTACCCTTTTGCTGAAATCAATACTACTCCTTTGGGTCTTTTGTCTCTTGCTTGCCTCTCTCCTCGCCTGTTCATTCTTGCGCAGCCAGGAATTTTTGTCCCTGTT
>JAAALK010000085.1:27606147-28071170 GCA_019279435.1 Zizania palustris | reverse complement strand
GCAAGAACTAGTACTCCTCACTTGAAGAACAAATGCAACAGAGACGAAACTTCTCAAGAATAATAGCTGTGCGCGTGAAACAATGCCATAAAAATTGTTGCAGATTTGCTTCATACGTACAGAGAATAGAAGCTTACTGCATCAAGAAGATCCGAAATAAATGCAAGACAAAAATGTCTAGAACAGAAGCCTGGCGGCGCACAGGAGAGGGAAAGATGCAGGGAACAAAGAAGAATGACCCAAAGGATGAATTGAAAAGTGATTTCAGCAAAAAGAGTAGTCCAACCCTAGGGATTGGGGCCCTATTTATAGGCTGCCCAATGGCCTAGAATATTCCACCAGCCCCTTAGGGTTTTTACAGACGCTAAAATAAAGGAAAAGACTCAACTGCCCTTAGGAATTTTTACAGACACGACTGACTGACTGTGGGCCTAGAGATACAGATGACTTATCCGGAAGCTAAGCTTTCATAGCGACTACGGCTTCTCTTCAGGACAGTCCGATACAGAATCAACGGTTGTCAGTTTTGCACCGAAACTGACAAAGCCTCCACCGACTTTGCACCAGGTACCCGGATTGGGCCGGCCCGATTCCGCAGCTCTCTCAGCCCAGCAATCACTCACCGCCCGTGTACCTGAGTCAATCCTGGCCAACAACCTAGTGGGTCTTCTGCTGCTTTTGGCCCATTTACCCGGATTGGGCCAGCCCAACTTCACAGCTCTCTCAGCCCGACAGTCGCTCGCTGCCCGTGTACCTGAGTCACACGCGGCCCATGAAACAGCAGATCTTCACTCTTCTCAGTCCTCTTTGACTATCGTTGACAATGACTCATCACATCTAGAGCCATGAGGCCCACGCTATTCAGCATGGCTCCTCACCAGATGGCCAGTCTCCAAGCCGAAGTGACAAGGTGGAGGCAGGAAGCGGCAGATAGGCTTCGTCCTCATGTTATCCCTGTCATTCCGGAGGTGCCTCAAGACGATGGCTCTCTTCTTTATCCCGAAGCCCCCGAGAATGATTCATTCGATAGTGAGTCTCCGCTGCACCCCGATTTACAAAAGGTGCGCTTCGACCCCAAGTTCAAAACTTCGAAGCTCTGTAAGTACTCCGGAGAATAAGATCCAGGGGAGTTCTCTCTTTCATATGCTTTGGCGATTGAAGCTAGCGGAGGGGTTCGAGATACCATGGCCAAGTGTTTCTCCCTTGCACTCAAAGGAGTTGCTTTACGTTGGTTCTAGTCCTTGAAGCCAGGATCAATTAAAACTTGGGAGCAGCTAAGAAATTTTTTTTTAAGTAACTTCCATGGTACTTTTGTGCCCCCCATGTCTACAGGAAGTCTCTTTCAGGTGAAGCAGCAACCTGGAGAAACTTTAAGACAGTTCTTTAAGCGCTTCGCTCATACGAAGTCGCAGATAAGAGGACTATCTGCATCATCTGTCATCGATACATCCCGAGAAGGAGCCCTAGAAGGAGTCACTCATGTAGGCCTCCTCGACAAACTCCACCAGAATCAGATATCCTCTTTAGCGCAGTTGATGGCTTATTTCGAAGAGTATGCTAGGTCGGAAGAAGGATGGCTCCGAAGAACAGCTTTGACTTCACCAATCATCTAGGAAGTCAAGCTCGAGGTGAATACTTCAACACCTTCACAAGGACCCTACTTCGACATCCAGCATGACAGGCGTCGGGGGAAAACATCCTTGCTCCGAAGTCTTGAACATTGCTCCTTCTCTGTAGAAATTTTCCCCAGAAATCTGTAAGCTTCGGGAAACAAGGTCAGCGGCTGGAGGCCGCCAGGGAAGCCGGATGGCAAGGGCTTGTAGGACCGAAAGTAGCGACTAGAGGGGGGTGAATGGGCGCCTAAAAATTTTTTGTGAATCAATAGCCTTCTCCCAACACCCAATTCACCTCAACAAACAACCAACCGGAACAAAAACAATTCATAGGTCCAAAAAATAATCTAGACTAAAAACGACCGGTGTCCTAATCAAAAAGACACCAACACAGTGTTGAAAGGCAGATTCACAATGTATTCAACTCATAGACAGTTCAAGTATCATCAGAGTAACCATCACATGCAATTTACTCAAGTGCACGTAAAATGAGAGAAAATTTTACTTTTCAAATTTTTCTCTAGATTAATACTCGTCGAAGCCTCTGTGACTGCCGAAGTCTGTAGTCTAACCCGTCGAAGTCCACGTACTGGTTCAGCCTAGATGTCGAAGTCCCTTCGCGCGGACTTTGCTTACGACTTAACTTGGTAGACGAAGATGTGCAACAAGCTCTGCTCGCAAGTCTGCATGTTGTGGGCCTTCGCTGCCTTCGCCTGGATGCTGCTGCTGCCGGAACGCTTACGGGTCCCTGTTGACACAAAAACGTGCCCCCGCACATGGGTCAGTTCGACGATCCAAAAGTGTGCGGATACTTAGGGACAAGCCTAAGCGTAACATAGCACCGACATCGCATTCCGACTACCCTTAGCCATGGTAAGGGGGCTGGAGTGACCAGTCAATCAGATCACACAAAATAATTCAATTAGCCGAAAGAAATATATTAAACAGAATAGAACCAGCAAATCGGTCAGAGCCTATCTGCTTCGAAGTCTGGTGCGAAGGGGTCACCGAAGTGTACCTTCGGCGTCTAGTGCGAAGTATCTCGCCAAAGGGTGCTTCGGTGTTCGGACTGATCCAGCCAAAGATGGACTCTGAACGGATCTAAATGCAACGATCACCTCCGAACAGCGGGGTTCGGTGTGAGGTCTCTGATACGGCAAATTACGGAATGATGAAACGATGGCCATGCGCGGGCGTAACTTCGTCCAGTGCGGAGTGCGGTCATGGCGAAGCCTGTTGTGACGAAGTATGCTGGCAAAGCTGGTCGTCGAAGCCTGCAGTCTCGCCGAAGGGTGTCCTGGTGACCTCCAAAACCAATCTCTCAGCTCTGAACACCTCCGACGAAGTAGCTCCAAATGTGCGAACCTGCAAGAAAGAGAGTTAGAAGTACCAATTCGGCCTGAGGACCGAATTCTGCTAAGTGTTGCACTAGTAGCGAAGGTAGCAATCTGTTACGCAGATTAGCGGATACTTCACAAGCGAAGTAACAAGGCGATAGCAATCTATTACGTAGATTAACGGATACTTCACAAGAGAAGTAACAAGGGTTACCACTATTCCGAAGTGGCCGGTGGAGGGCTTCCAGGCAAACCCACGAAGAGGTACAGGAAAATAAAGGTAAAGTAAATATGATCAAAGCTAGGGCTTTGGTTTGGTTCGAGTTGGGGGGGTCTCTATGCTGGCCTCGCCTCTTTATTTATAGGGGCCAATCTTCACATCGAATCTGCTATTTTTCAGCATGGATAGAGATAAAACTCAGCTGGAATCGCATGCAACTCTGTCTCTACCGAGGTGGGCTTCGGCCAAGCCCGCCGAAGCCTACTCCTTGGGCCGAAGCTTCGGTGGCATGGGCCTCCGAAGGCTTCCTGGCCGAAGGCCGTGGGCTAGCTAGAGGCTTTTGGATCCCATGGCCCAATGGACCTTCGGCCCTGTAGGGCTTCGGCCTGATCCCGGACATGTGTATTTTGGCCCAAATTACCAAAATTGATATTTGACAATCTCAGCCATTAATGCCATTTCTTGCTATCAACACATGCCCCCCTGCCTTTTAGTGAACTGAGTGAACTAAAAGCGTAGCGAACTGAAGACGATACCGTCGATATCGACTTTTCGACACCTTTTACGTTGTTTGCCACACGCTTGGGAAATACCTTTTCAGATACCTACCATTCAAAGCTCTTCGAAACCGCTCTCCTTGCAGAGATTCTTACACGTATGTATTGTCGGGAGCGATTTCGGCTATCTTAAAAGGACCTTCCCAACTAGGTGACCATTTACCAAATTTGGGACTCTTTGTGCCTAAGGGTAAAATCGTCTTCCACACCAAATCTCCTACTTGAAACGATTTTGGTCTAACCTTCTTATTGTAGGCTTTGGCTACTCTCCTTTTGTCTAATTCTATGGCCTCTAAAGCTCGTAGTCTTTTATAGGTCACTTCCTCTAGATTATCCTTAAGAAGAGTCTCATACTCATTGACCGATAAGCCATGTTGCTTTAACACTCTTGAGGAGCCAAGATATACCTCTACAGGCAGAACGACTTCTTGTCCATATACCAATTCATATGGACTAACTTTAGTAGCACCGTGCTTTGCAATCCTACAAGCCCATAGCGCCTCGGAAAGCACTTCATGCCACCTTTTAGGAAATTCTTCAATTTTCTTCTTAATGAGCTTAATCATGGTTTTATTATTAGACTCGGCCTGACCATTGGCCTGAGCATAGTAAGGTGAAGAGTTTATCAACTTAATACCATAATATTCGACGAAGTCCCTTACTTCTCCAGAAACAAATGAACTACCTTGATCCGTAGTAAGAGTTTGAGGAATGCCGAATCTATGTATGATGTGCTTTAAGATAAAATCACGTACCTCATTGTGAGTCATGTTCTTGAGAGGTACGGCCTCGGTTCACTTAGTGAAGTAATCTGTCGCCATCAACATGAACCGATGCCCTTTTGAGGAAGGAGGGTGAATCTGGCTGAGGAAGTCTAAACCCCAACCTCGAAACGACCATGGCTTGATAATAGGATTGAGCAATGAGGCAGGAGCTAACTGAATATTGCCAAAATTCTGACATGCTTCACACCCTCTATAGTACTTGAAACAGTCTTCCGTCATAGTTGGCCAATAAAACCCCGCTCTTTTGAGCATCCAACTCATATTTTGGGCCGACTGATGAGTGTCGCAAAGTCCTTCATGGACTTCTTCCGTAGCCACCTGGGATTGTTCATGGTCTAGACACTTCAACAGTACCCCATCGATGGTTCGACGGTACGTTGTGTCGTCTATTAACACGAATTTGAATGCTTGTCTCCGGACCTTCCGATCAACCCTTTGGCTAAGGTCTCTCAAATACTGGACGATTGGGATTCTCCAATCGCCCTTATAGGTTTCAGAGGGTCTCGCTGGCCCACCTTCTGAAAAAACTTCTAAATTACTGACTTCGGGGTGCCCCCCGAGCCATTCCAGCTCCTGCCGAAGCCTGGCCGGGGTGGCTGTTCAGAGTATGCTGGGTCGAAGCCCTTCGGAGGGTTCAGACTCTGGGGAGCCTTCCCCGTGCGGGAGGCTTCGGCCTATGGTCTCCGACCCGCCAGGTCTCTCGGTTGGCAGAGTACTCCGATCCAGGGACCTTGACGCGCAGTGGCCTTCGGCGGCCAGAGGGGTTCAACCCGGAGGGTGCGCCTGCCCACCATTACTGGCTTTGGCAGTGAGACCAAGCATTGGCTTCTCCAATATAGGAAATTTTCCTCTCCTGACTTGGTAACCAGATGCTTGCTGAGCCAAATCATTTGCGACTGAATTGGCTTCTCTTGATACGTAAGAGATTTTGAAGTCATCGAAAGTAGTAACTATGTCTAGACATTTATCCAAGTAACTATTCAGTAAGACGTTAAAACATTGAGCACTCTTAGCTACTTGTTGCACCACTAACAAAGAATCACCGTATGCGTGAACATGTCTAGCACCTAGAGATTCTAGTAATTCAAGACCTAGCAATAAATCTTCGTATTCGGCTTGGTTATTAGTGGAAGAAAATTCTAGTCGGGCCGAAGTTTCAAAGTGCATTCCATTAGGTGATATGAGAACCACTCCAATACCTTGGCCACTCTTGCAAGCCGAATCATCAAAATAAAGTTTCCACGGCACTACTTCAACTAGAGCAATATTGTCAATCCAGCTGACATCTATGTGGTGATCAACTATAAAGTTGGCTACGATTTGGCCTTTCATCGCTCTCAGGTGTTCGTAGGCCAAATCGTACTCAATCAACGCGTAAGCCCATTTTCCGATTCTTCCCCTTAGAATCGGCTTCTGTAACATGTGCTTTATAACATCAGTTTGGCAAACGACAACACATGTAGTGGGGAGAAGATAATGGCGTAATTTGCTCCACGGATAGTAAAGTGATAAACACAATCGTTCTACAAACGCGTAACTGGTTTCGGCGTCCAACAGGTGGTGGCTCAAGAATGTGATGATGTACTCCTTTCCCTCTACCTCCTGGGTTAGCACGACCTCAATCATGCTATCTTCAGCAGTGATGTATAGCTGAAACATTATCCCGGCTTTGGGTGCTCTCACCACAGGTGGTGATGACAAGCACTCCTTGATCTTTTTAAAAGGACTTTGTTGGCTCCCCCCCAAGTGAACTCGGCCTCGTTTTTAGCCGGAGTATGGGGACAAAGGCATCAAAATTGCCGGACAAGTTGGATATAAAGCGATGCAAATAGTTCATCTTGCCTAGCTATTTTTGTACATCCCTTTTGCACGTCGGCGCTGCAATGTTTCTAATTTTCTCAAGTCTCTTAGGATCAATTTCTATGCCTCTCATGAATAATGAAACCTAAGAACTTACCACCCGACACAACAAAAGCACACTTGAGCGGGTTCATTTTCAAACCATATTGCCGCATCCTATCAAAAGCAACCTTCAAATCGGCTAAATGGTTTCCCACAGCGTCCGATTTGACTACAACATCATCAATGTAAACTTCTAACATGACCCCTAGCAAGTCATGAAAGATTAAGTTCATAGCGCACTGATATGTGGCACCAGCATTCTTTAAACAAAAATTCATGATGACCCACTCGAACAAACCAACAAAACTAGGGCATCGAAAGGCAGTCTTGTAGACGTCCTCTTCGGCCATAAAGATTTGATTATAACCAGCATTGCCATCAAGAAAACTCAGTACCTTGTGTCCTGAAGCATCGTTGATCAACATGCCGGTTATCGGCATTGGGTACTCGTCCTTTGGAGTGGCCCTGTTTAGATCCCTGAAATCAATACATACCCGTATCTTGCCGCTCCCTTTCTTCTCTACAGGCACAATGTTAGCAACCCATTCCGCGTACCTGCATGGCCTAATAAATTCAGCCTTGAGTAGTCGCTCCACTTCTTCTTTAACTCGGTCATAGACGACCGAGTTAAAGCAGCGGGGAGGCTGCTTATAAGGCCTAAATCCGGACTTGATAGGCAGCCAATGCTCCACGAGCTCGTGGCTTAGCCCTGGCATCTCGCTATACTCCCATGCGAAACAATCGACATACGACCGAAGTAACTTTATTACTTTAGCTTTTTCAACTGGCTGTAAATGTTGGTTTACAAAAGTCGGCCTTGGGATACTACCATTACCTATGTCAACTTCCTCCAAGGGGTCGGTCGACGCAAAACCTTGTCTTAATTTCTCTACTTCGCTAAAGTCTCCGATGGCTTCGACAATACCGTCTTTACTAGATCGATATTGCTCCACACGAGAATTTAGCCATTCTAGATTACTTTTGCTAGACATGACTACTAAAACAAAAATAGCCATGCTACTCCAGCCGGCTTTACATACACTGGTACAAACCATCCACTGGATACACTAACAAAATCGTACTCCGAAAGATCTCTACCTGATAGACACTCTACTTTGTTATGGATGGCGTCAACGGACACATCGGCCAATGCTACTTGGGCCGAAGTATCTGCGGGAATGACTTCTACCTCATCGTTGTCCCACTGTATCAGGCACTAGTGTAGAGTAGAAGGAATGCAACAATTCGCGTGAATCCAGTCACGCCCGAGTAGTACGCTCTAGTTACCTTGTACGTCGATGACGAAAAATGCTGTTGGCAATATCTTGTTACCCACCATCAACTCCATGGAGACTACGCCCTTGGCCTCGGAGCTCTCGCCGTTGAAGCCGTTGAGCATGAAGTTGGTCTTCTTCAGGTCATCTTCGTCCCTGCCAAGTTCCTTCAACAACGAGTAAGGCATTAAGTTAACACTAGCGCCACCGTCGACGAGCATTCGGGAAATCGGCTTTCCATCGATGTGACCTCTGACGTAGAGAGGCTTCAAATGGCGAGCCGAGTCCTCGGGCTTCTTGAAGATGGCGTTACATGGATCGAGGTTCAATTGAGCGACCTCGGCCTCGTCCTGTTGCAGGGCGAACTCGGCAGGTAGCGTGACGATGTTAATATCCATCACCTGTTTAGAGACGGGCGAGTAGTCGTCGTCGAGCATGTCATCTCGTGTCGCTCGGACTAGGAGCCAGGTTGGTTATCTCAACCAGCTTCTCCCTCCATACCTGTTTTGAAGCTGGCCGAGGGCGGATTTCTTCGAAGATAGCGTCGCGCTCATCCTCAGCTTTCTTCTCGCGCATCTCCTATGCCCGTAGTCATTGTAGGCACCTCTTCTGTGATTTGGACATGCCTGGAGGTGCCCAAGATGGCTGCGGCTTGGTGTCGGGTGCTACTGTTCGGCTTCCATTAATTCTGGCCGAAGTGGTACTGTGCCCTTCGTCCTTGTGCACCCTGTGTTCGGAGGGGTCTTCACCGCGAACCCTGACGTACGGACAGGCCTGATTCGGTCGATCGAACTAGGCTTCGGCGCAGAGTCCGGCCGAAGCATGGGACTTACCTCCGCCAGACCTCGGTGAAAAAGTCTTCGGGACTGGGACTTCTTGAGACCCAACTCTGATGGTGATGGATTCAGACTCCCTGACCTCGGCCTCCGCATGCTCGCACCCTTCGGCTTCACTCTGCATGGCCCGATTCGGAGGTACCACGGACAGTCTGTGGACGATGCCCCCCTCCGCTGCGTCCGTTTGTCCCTACCATCCACAACACTCTGAAGGAAAACAAGACATAGTGTTAGGTTGTGGAGGGTACCCCGACCTGGATACGTACGGAGGCCACGGGGTTCCCGCCCAGTTGTACGGCGGAGGCATCGGCGGCTCTAGTGGCCTCGCCCATTGTGAGCCGAACCCGTTATCCAAAAGGGGGTTCGGCATAGTTGATGGTGTCTCGGACCACACCAGCGAAGGGTCCTACCAGGCTGGAGGTACATTCGGCTAGTGTGGAATGAAGCCTCCTATCGGAGAAGTCCAACACGGTGTGGGGTTCAGCCATTGGAGGCTGAAGTTGCTGTATAGGGGGTCCACCCACTAGGGCTCGAAGCTAATATACGGGGGATTCGGCCATTGTGGCTCGAAACCACCGTGCAGAGTATCAGGCCACCGTGGCCCGAAGCCTCCGTGCGGAGGGTTCAGCTGCTTCGGTCCGAAGCTACCCTCCGAGAGCCCCGGACCATTCAGCTGCTTTAGCTTCTTAGTGTGTGGACCTGCTTCCTTGGCCTTTCTTCGATGCTTGTTCAATAGCATGTTATATGTTACCTTCGGCCTCTTGTGAGCCTTAGGCGAAGGGGTATTAATGTTCTGTTTCCACACTCCTACCTCGGAGTTCATAGGTATGAGCGTGCGAGTGCATGGATCTCCAACAATTACATCCTTCCCCTTAGCCGACTCGGCCTGTTCTTGCCGAATCAACACCTTCTTCTCGTCGAGGTCGACAGCGTTGACGGGAAAAGGATATTTATGGTCTATCTTCAATAGTCCTTCTTCTATGGCCGATTGGATCTGCCGTCGAAAAACATTGCAGTCATTAGTATTATGTGAATGTGAATAATGCCACTTACAGTATGGATGCTTCTTTAACTCATCGGCAGGTGGAATGACTTGACCCTTAGGTAACCTGAGAAGCTGACTTTTTAAGAGGAAATCAAATATTTTATCACACTTAGTTATATCAAATGAGTATTTGACTTCACTAGGTCGATTCTTTGTGGGGGATGGTCGTAACTTAGAGAAGGTGACAGGTTTATTTCTAGCGTTCCAAACCCATTTGGCCGCGTACATGTCAGACAAATCCTCCTCTTTTGACTCCTCGTCAGAGCGTTTCATGATGTGGATTTCGGCCCTAGGCTTGTTAAACGTTTTAATAAACTTTTTATCTTTGGTTCGGCCTTCCGGGCTAAAGTTTTGGTTATCTAACCTCTCTTTAATCTCGGAACGCAACCCATTAAAAGCTAGTTCTAAAAAGTCTCTTTCCAAAATATTAAGGCTAAACCATCGGTTTCTAGTATCCCTAAAACGCTTAATGTACTCAGAGGCATTCTCATTAGATTTCTGTTTAACCGATGTCAAATGCGAAAGCCTAAGTTCTGTCTCACCGGTGTAGAAGTAATCATGGAATTTTCGCTCTAAATCGTCCCATGTCTGAACGGAGTTTGGCGGGAGCGCCGAAAACCAAGTGAAAGCGGTGCCGGATAGCGAGAGAGAAAATAGTCTAACTTTTAGAGCATCTATCCCGCTAACTTCTCCACACTGTGCCAAAAATTGACTAACGTGCTCTAGTGTAGTCTTGCTACCCTCGCCATCGAACTTAGTGAATTCAGGGATTCTATAGCCGCGGGGGTAGGGTACTGTATCAAGATGGTCGGGGTATGGCTTACGGTAAACCATAACCCGTCCCTTGGGCACGAAGCCGGCACACTCTCTAAATAGTGCACGGACCCGCTCCTCTATGTCATCTTGGCATGTTGCTTGTGCGCGTCTCTCATGCGGGGGCGCGACACACGGTGGGATGTCGGCGTGTCAGCCATGGGCCTCTTCCCTACGTGCTATCTGTATGACGTGCTCATGTCCTGGTGCCTGCGCATGTGGTGCGGGCAGCGCGGGTACTGGCGTTGGTGGTGGTGCATGGTACACAGTGTTATTTTGACCGTAAGTGTAATGATTAGTCTCGGCCATCAGTGTTGAGGCCGGAGACATGACTGTGCCAGTGCTGTCGTTATTTCTACCGTACACGTGGTTTGCCGGAGGTGCACTAGCAATAGGAACTGGGGGTACGGCCTCAGTAAAGCCGAACCTCCTAAGAGTCGCCTCTACTTGGGAGCTGACTGCCGAATCTGAACAGTTGGCTAGCGAAGCGCTAACGGCTTGATTTACTGATGCAGCTATTTTTTTGCTCAATCTCTAAAGAAGATAAACGAGGCGATACAGGTGTTACTTAGACCTGAGCAAGGTCGGGGGTGATGATGTCACGCTTGATGAAGCCTGTGCGTGTCTTAACGTAGCCCCCAAGCATCATGTCCTGGAGTGCCTTTAACTTTGCTTCGATCTCTGCCCGATCTTCTGAGGGGATATCTTCAAGTGTAGGTGTCAAGATGTTGCAGTTGTCGATATCCGCGCCTCCTATTGTGTCCATCGGCGGTGTAGATGTAGTAGTCGACGTAGATGTACCGGTGGTCGATGTAGATGTACTTGTCATGTTGGCGCAGCCTTCCCCAGCGGAGTCGCCAAAAAGTGTGTTGACACGAAAATGTGCCCCCGTAGTTGGCTCAGTTCGATGATCCAAAAGTGTGCGGATACTTAGGGAACAGCCTAAGCGTAACACAGCACCGACGTCGCATTCTGACTACCCTTAGCCGTGGTAAGGGGGTGGAGTCGCTAGGCAATCAGATCACACAAAATAATCCAATTAGCCAAAAGAAATATATTAAACAGAATAGAATCAGCAAACCGGTCGGAGCCTGTCTGCTTCGAAGTCTGGTGCGAAGGGGTCACCGAAGTGTACCTTCGATGTCTGGTGCGAAGTATCTCACCGAAGGGTGCTTCGGCGTTCGGACTGATCCAGCCGAAGATGGACTCCGAACAGATCTGAACGCAATGATCACCTCCGAACAGCGGGGTTCAGTGTGAGGTCTCTGATACGGCAAATTACGAAATGATGACACGATGGCCACGCGCGGGCGTAACTTCGTCCAGTGTAGAGTGCGGTCGTGGCGAAGCCTGTTGTGATGAAGTATGCTGGCGAAACCTATCATCGAAGCCTCTAGTCTCGCCGAGGGGTGTCCTAGTGACCTCCAAAACCGATCTCTCAGCTCCAGACACCTCCGATGATGTAGCTCCGAATGTGCGAACATGCAACAAAGAGAGTTCGATGTACCAATTCGGCCTGAGGACATAATTTTTTTAAGTGTTGCACTAGTAGCGAAGGTAGCAATCTGTTACGCAGATTAGCGGATACTTCACAAGCGAAGTAACAAGGCAATAGCAATCTATTACGTAGATTAACGGATACTTCACAAGCGAAGTAACAAGGGTTACCACTGTTCCGAAGTGGCCGGTGGAGGGCTTCCAAGCAAACCCACGAAGAGGTATAGGAAAATAAAGGTAAAGTAAATACGATCAAAGCTAGGGCTTTGGTTTGGTTTGAGTTGGGGGGTCTCTAAGCTGGCATCGCCTCTTTATTTATAGGGGCCAAACTTCAGATCGAATCTGCTATTTTTCAGCTTGGATAGAGATAAAACTCAACCGAAATCGCATCCAACTCTGTCTCTACCGAGGTGGTCTTCGGCTAGGCCCACCGAAGCCTGCTCCTTGGGCCGAAGCTTCGGTGGCATGGGCCTCCGAAGGATTCCTGGCCAAAGGTCGTGGGCTGGCTAGAGGCTTTTGGAGCCCATGGCCCAATGGACCTTCGGCCCTGTAGGGCTTCGGCCTGATCCCGAACATTTGTATTTTTGGCCCAAATTACCAAAATTGATATTTGACAATCTCAGCCATTAATGTCATTTCTTGCTATCAACATTCCCACGACATGCGATGGCCGAAATAGAGGATCACGTGCGCCCTTAGCTTTCCCAGCTCGCCGCCCAAACTGCAGAAACAAAGTACCACGCTGAGCTTGCCGAAGATTTTTTTCCGTGTACTAGCAAGATGCATCTGTTGCGCAACTGAGCCTAGGCGCTGCTGCGCCAGCCTTGCCTGCCGTGCACTGCTGCTTGCTGCTGCTAGGCTGCGCATAGGTGCTGCTGCGCTAGCTGCTGCCTAGCCGCTATAGCCGCTAGCTTGGCTACTGCCGCTGGCCATAGGTGCTAGCTAGCCTAGGTGTAGGTGCATATTGCGGCTGCTGCTGCTGCGCCAATAAAGAAACAGGCCAGAGAAAACAACACCCGTGCAAATGTGATTGTGGTGGCGACATGGAGAAAAAATATCGGCGGCGAACTTAGAACAGATGAACAAACTAGGCACGCAAAACAAGGCAACAAAAAAAATAAATCCACAGCGTGACGTCTGATGGCTGAGAGAGAAAAAATAAAACCTGATTTAGCGATTTCTCGATGTGCCAACGATGCAAATATTGGTGTGCTCGTGATGAACAGCGGCGGCAGAGAAAAACTCCAGGAAGAAGAACACCAGAAGAAAAGACCCAAACTTTTGTGATTTGGTAAAGTTATTAGAGAATGGGTAACCCTAACCCTAGGGATTGGGGCCATTTTATAGGTAGCCCAATAAATGGGAAAAATCAGAAATACCCCTACGGTTTTTACAGACGCTGAAATAAAATGGAAAAAACCGAAATGCCCTTAGGGTTTTTTATAGACTCGACTAATAGACTGTGGGCCTAAAGGAAAAATAATAAAAACCTAAATAAAGATAACTTGTCCTGATGCAGAGCTTTCGTAGCAGCTACGGCTTTGCCTTAGAACGGTCAGATTCGAGATCAGTGGTCGTCAGTTTTGCACTGAAACTGACAAAGCGTCCACCGTCTTCGCACCGGGTACCCGGATTGGGCCGGCCCGATTCTGCGGCTCCCTTAGCCCGGCAATCGCTCGCTGCCCGTGTACCTGAGTCAATCCCGGTCAACAGACTAGTGGATCCTCTGCTGCTCCTAGCCCATGTTCTCGGATTGGGCCATCCCGACTTCACAGCCCCTCTGCCCAACAATCGCTCGCTCCTCGTGTACCTGACTCACATGCGGCCCAGACATAGTAGATCTTATCTTCTCCTCATGTCCTCTTTCACTTCCGTTGATAATCACTCATCACATCTGGAGCCATGAGGCCCATGTTCTTCAACATGGCTCCTCAATCTCCCCCTTGATGAGTGCATTGTCAACACTTCTCTTCATCAACACTTTAGAACCTGCAAACACATGTGGAAACACAAAAACATAAACATAAGAAGACAGAAAGAAGAAAATAAAATAAAAGTTTAACCCGAATGACCAAAAGCCAAAAAAAAGCAAGAAAAACGGTCATTATGGTTAACCAAAAATAAAGACTCAAAATGACTGCATTCTCAGAATTATCAACAACGATATCCAAAGAGTAAAGGCAAAAGAGACTAAAACTCCCCCTAAAACAAATCCCAGAAAAAGCCAAAAACTCCCCCTAAACTCTTCTAAAAGATCGTGTAACCCAAAATTTCTCCCCCTTGTTGACAATTGGACTCATGAAGTGAGACTAAAAGCACTCTAAAGAAACACAGACTCGAACTCCCCCTGAAATGCAGCTCCCCCTCAAAATATGCAATGAATGCAACTGGGGTGCAGGTGGAGTGTAGAAAGCATGCTTCTCAAATATGATTGACTACAATTACAACATCTAGCAGGTATTACAAACGTCATACTGTCTAAGACACATGGCATGATTAGTGGAATAGATGATATCTAAAGAAAGTCATTTGCACGCATTTTCAATTTTTGCAAACAAAAGCATCACCACATCTCCTAGTCGACAAGCAAGGTAAAGCATGAGATGCAAAAGCTAACAGATATCTACCAAGATAAGCATTGTCCAGAACAAAGTGCTTCAGCAAACTTGTTATCCTTTTAAATTTCAGGCTTTTTCTTTTCCTTTTTCATTTTTGCTAGGGGTTATTTTCATGTCAAACCTTATGCTAACCAACCAAGTCAAGCCTAGGCCCGAACTGGACCATCAAAAGCTTAAGACATTGGTCTTGGCATACATTACACTATCCTAGTTCATACCAAAGTGCTATGGTAAACAGTCCAGAACAATGCAATGCGACAAAGCAAACCCACCTGGATCTTTTCAAATTATGCATAAAAAGGCATGGATTTTTCATTTTTCTGATTTTTATCATTTTTATAGCACATTTTCCTTGTTAAAGCATAAAGATGTCCAAGTTGCATATCTGCATCTAAGTGAGGAACTAGCTACCAGGCATGTAAAAGATAGCAAGAGCACACAGCCTACACATGCTAGTTACCAGAAGCAATGGTGAACTGATATCAGACATATCATGTGAACTGAAGCAAAGCATGCTCATCGACAGTTAATCAAAAGCATGTACCAGCTAGAATAAGTAAAGCAGATCAATCATATAACAGAAGCAAGCTCAAAGTCTGATATGTGAATATGCATGATATGAACACACAGAAAAAGACTCAAGAAAAGAGTAAAGAAGAAAGAAAACTAACTCAAAATATCTTAAAAAGGATACACAATTCCCAAATCCCCTCGCAAACGCTCAAAAGTAGACTGATCTAGGGGTTTGGTGAAAATGTCAGCCAACTGATGATGGGTATCAACATGAACAAGGTCAATGACACCTTTCTCATATTGATCCCTCAGAAAGTGAAAGCGCACATCAATATGTTTGGTTTTTGAATGGAGACATGGGTTTTTCCCTACACTAATCGCGTTAGTGCAATCACAGAACAAAGGAACTCTGGCAGTGAAGAACAACCCAAAATCTCGCAAAGTGGAAATCATCCAAACCAACTGTGAGCAGCAGCTAGCAGCAGCTACATACTCTAGACTGCTTTCGAGAAGACCAGGAGACAAGCGAAGAACCAAGAAACTGGCAAGTACCGGAAGTCGACTTGCGATCTAGCTAGCACCCACCAAAGTCAGCGTCGGAAAATCCAGATAAATCAAGAGACGATGATGATGAATAATAAAGACCTAGATCAGGCGCATAGCTAAGGTACCTGAAAATGTGCTTGACAGCCTGCCGATGAGACACGCGTGGTAAAGACTGGAAGCGCGCACACAGTCCCACGGCAAACTGAATGTCTGTCCTCATCGCCATGAAGTACAATAGCGAACCGATCATCCCTCGATACTCTCTCTTGTTGATCTTGACGCCGCTCCCGTCCTTGTCCAGGCCCCCATATGTACCCATTGGGGTCATCTGAGGCTTCAGCTCTCCACCAAAGTCAAATTTCTTCAGCATGTCCTGCGTGTACTTACTCTGGTGAATGAAGATGCCATCCTTGGTCTGCTTGATCTAGAGCCCTAGGAAATACTTGAGCTCACCCATGAGGCTCATCTCAAACTCACTATTCATCTTCTCAGAAAACGTGGACACAAGCGCATTAGTAGAACCACCAAAAATAATATCATCCACGTAAATCTGAGCAATCAAGAAGTCTGAGCCATCTCTGAGATAGAAAAGAGTTTTGTCCATAGATAATGGGGGATTGGTCCCGATCTTCCGCTAGGTAAGGATAACTTGGATTGGTGGAGAATCTCGATGTTGACGATCCAAGGCTCCAGTCCGGTGGATCAAAACCTTGCAATCGCTACACCACTGTCTCCGTTGGTTATCAACCACGCAGGGCGCGATTGACCTCGCCACGAAGGCTAGTTCCTGCAAGCGAACCCAAGAACACAAGCAAGAACAGGAAGAACACAAGTCGAATGCCAAATCACAGATGAACTATGATGAGGAGAGGTTTCACAAACGCTGATGCAGCAGCCAATCGGTCTGATGCAGGAGCGGGATCTAAACACAACAAGTGTAGATGCAAACAAAGCAAAACCTAACCCTAAATACGGCTGGAGTGAATATATAGGGTGGGGGCAGCCTATAGGAGGTGCACACGACTCGGGCTATGGGCCAACACGGCCCCCAACTCAGTACAAGGCCAAACTCGGCCCAATTCTGTCACGAAGGACTGTTTCAATCACACAGGACGACTCGAGACTCCAAATGAGGCGAAACCAACGGAAAAAGATCCGTCTTCTCGTCAGCTTTCCAAAAAGTCCAAGAACGCGCCAATCGGACTTCGTATGAGGATGTTACGCCCATTTTGGTGCATGGTGGTAGATGTAGTCCGAACCAGCGAATTCTTGACTTCAAATCATCCGTGCGACTCCGTCTTCATCTCCAACTCTCCTATTCCATCTCCCATGTTCCTAAGCAACAAAATATCACTAGTATTCGGTAGCATCCTGTCCAAACAAATATTAACATAGTTGCTAAGGAAATAATTAACCTCATGGTTCAAGCGACGGGCACGGGCCCGTGTGATAGGTCCCTGTAATTGAATTGTAGGTTGATGGTGCATGTGTGTATCATGCTGGTGCACCTGTGTATCATGCTGGTGCATGTGTGTATCATGCTGGTGCACCTGTGTATCATGCTGGTGCATCTGTGTATCATGCTGGTGCATGTGTGTATCATGTGAAGTGATGTCCTCATCAATAGAACCCATCACAAAGCCCTTCCCTAACAAAAACCGCTTCAACCGGTCATACCAAGCCCAAGGGGTTTGCTTCAAACCATATAAAGCTTTCTGCAGCTTAAAAACATGACGAGGAAACTTAGGGTTCTCAAAACCGGGGGGCTGCATAACATAGAGCTCCTCCTCTATATACCCATTCAGAAAAGCACTCTTGACATCCATTTGAAAAATCTTAAAACCATTTGAAGCAGCAAATGCCAAAAGAATGCGAATGGACTCAAGACGGGCAACAGGGGCGAAAGTCTCCTCAAAATCAATACCCTCTTTCTAGCAAAAACCCTAGGCAACTAGTCGAGCTTTGTTGCGCACCACAACCCCATCTTCACCTTTCTTGTTCTTGAACACCCACTTGGTGTCTATGGGGTTGCATCCAGGTAGCAGCCCAACTAGTGTCCAAACCCGATTGCAGACAAAATTCTCAAGCTCTTCTTGCATAGCATTTATCTAATTCGAATAAGAAAGAGCATGACAAACATCTCTGGGCTCAAAAGATGCAACAAACGCAGACTCAGCAAACACAGCAAGCGAGTTAACAGAAGAGCGCAAAGTTCTCTCAGTAAGATCACCGATGATGAGCTCTGAGGGGTAATCATGCTGAACTACTTGGTATCCCAGGTGATCTGAAGTCACCTCACCGGAGTCAGCATCTGGCACCTCTGGACTCGACTGAGGAGGCTCGATCGAAGTGGAAGAAGTGATCAGAGGTCCGCCCTCATCCTCAGTCGAAGTCTCAGAAGGTGTGGGGTCTGCAGGCTGTGTAGAAGGCCCACCCTCATCAACAGCTGGAATGTCATCATCTTCCTCGAAGATGGACTCTCCAAGCTCATCATCTCCAGAAAGCTCAAAAGAAGGAGTTAGTGAAGGCATGGACTCATCAAAAGAAACCTCACAAGTCTCGACAAGATGTTGGGAGTCGATGTTCCAAACACGGAAGCCTCGAGAATGCAAAGCATAACTATTGGGGGAATAAGTTTTCCCTTGAACAGGGGCCAAATGACGTCAGCCTCCGACAACCTTCGGCCCGGAGCCCAGCACTGTCGAAGCATGTCCATATCTGAAGAAGCTATTTCTAAGTCCCAAGGTTCACTTCGAAGCCCTCTGGAGAGAGGCCTCCGAACCCCTTCGGAGCCCTCTGGAGTGAAGCCCCCAAGATCCCTTTGAAGTTTGCAAAAGCTAAGTCTCAGGCTAGTTTCGGAGTTATCCTCCGGGCTAACTTCGGAGTTAACCTTCGAGCTCCTTTTGAAGCTCCTCAGAGCCAGTCTCTAGACCCATTCTAGCGAATTCAAAGCTAAGTCTCCGAGAACCCAGTTCGGAGTTCAGTTCAGAGTATACTTCGAAGCCCACTTCAGACTGTACTTCGAAGCCTTCCTTGCGGCCTCCGCATGAAGAGCTCTGCCCCCTACTCCGAACCCAGGAATATCTACACCTTGCTATAGTGTAGAAGCCATACTAGGGGCCCCTCTACCCCTAGTATGTCGTTTAGCTGGTCAAGAAGTGATGTTTATCTGACACGTCTGTAAAGTTGTAAAGAACTTTGTACAGTAGCTAGCTCCTTTTTCACTTTTTTCCCTTATTAGCCTATGACTTATAGAGGGCATTTTGGTCTTTTCCTTTGGCCTGCGTGCCTATAAAAGCAGGGCCAAGCCCTTGTAACAGGTTAGCTTCTCTAGGGGCCATGAGAGACCCGAGATTCATTAGACTCCATCAAGGCATACCATGCCAAATCCACCACAAACTGGACGTAGGGCTATTATCCCTTACGGGAGGTCCGAACCAGTATAAATCTTCTCTCCTTCTGAGAGAACCCTTCAAGGTTCATTTTACACACCATATACACACATACAAAACCTGTGTTGTAGTTAACACAATTGCTACAACAGTTGGCGCTGTCCGTGGGGACCTTAGTCCTAAAAGCTAAGTTCTCTGCCACTGTCTGCAACTCGAAGTGAACTTGAGGGGGGAGCTTCGAAGCTTTCTTGCTTCACGCACCCTCCGGCAAGGGGCTTCAGGTGTAGTTCGAAGGCCATCTTCGCCTTCCCCCATCCTTTGCATTTCAGAGCTCACCCTCCAGCAAGGGACTCCGCTTCATGTGTCGAAGGCTGTCAAAGCCCCACGGGATACGAGGCAAGTTTTCACCCACTTTATGAGGTATGTACATTGCCAAAGCATCCCTTCGATGTACCAATCTCCAATTACATTAATATAAAATCGAAGCCCTGCTTCGCCTTAAAATCGAAGCCCTGCTTCGCCTTTAAAGAAAACTTTCGCTACATCTTATTAAAAGTCGAAGCCTCGCTTTGCGTTTTAAAACCGAAGCTATGCTTCGCATTTTGAAATCGAAGCCTTGTTTCCTTTTAAAAATTTGAAGCCTTGCTTCATCTTATCAAAAACCCGAAGCCTTGCTTCGCTTTACAAAATCCGGAGCACCCCTCCGAAGGCTACACAACGCCTCAGGGCCCGTAGCAGTGGGCTTTGAGACTTCCGGGCAACGGCTCGGCAAGTCCAGGATTCCAGGCTTCGGCCTGATGCATCCCCGGGTCGAAGGTGGCCCAGGGTCGTAGGTGACCCAGAGTTGAAGGTGGCTCAACTTATCACAAGTTTGGTGAATCCACACCAAATATCCTTTTCACTACAGGATCAAGCTCAAGAAGCCCTGCTTCATTATCTAAACACACACCGAGGCCTCGCTTCGCGTGACGTGATCTAATCTAAAAATTAAGCATCTCAAAGTCATGCTTCGCTTAAAATCTAAGTGCGTTTTGGAGCCTTGCTCACGAACAACATCCAAATCCAAGCTTGCCGAAGCATGCTTCGCATAATTTGGCTACGCTGAAGCCTTGCTTCGCTCCAAATTAATGCATTTGAAGCCCAAAAGAGGCCTTAGCTCGATGTAATATAAGCATCCAAAGCCGTCAAAAAGGCGCACCTCTTCGCATTTTTAATTGCCCACACCAGCAACGACTAAGTCCCTAGCTGCCACGAGCAAGGGGGGAAGTATGTATGCGAAGTGTGCGAATGTAATGCGCAGTACGAGCGTGACAAGCTAAAAACGTTTGAAGCCATCAAACCATGCGAAGCATGCAGACGGAGTATGCAAATACAACAAATCTCATTCATTGAATGATAATTGAGAAGTGTGTTACAAATACACGTCGAAAACAAAATTATGAGTAGTCTGTATCTAAGCCTAAGAAAAAGCGAGCTCGAGGCCCCAACCCTCACTTGCCCTTCTTTCAGCCAGGGCCCCCTCGACTGGATGAAGCCTCGTCGGAGCCTGCCCTCCCACATCCGGTTCATCCACATCTCGAAGCCTGTAGACCGCGTCTTCCACTTTGCATGTTGGTCAAAGTCTGCGAGGCAGGCGATGTCGTGTCGAAGGCAGAAAAATCTAAGGCTTCATCGCCTGCCAAGGCCATCCACGAAGGTTGTACCCCCTCGCTACGTGAGTCTACTGCGAAGCAGCTTAAATCTGGCGAGGAGGAAGAACTCCGAAGGGGCTCCGTCTTCACGATAGCCAGCAGCTCCTGAGCTACTTCGGGGATGGCTTCGCCGTTAGGCCCCCTCGGAAGTTTAAACCGAGGGGGGCCTTCGGACCTAGCTACCTCGAGGACCACCCATAATTGGTGAAGTTCTTCAGAATCCTGAAGTACTTCGAAGTCAACATTCGGAGACTGAGCCTGGACAGGTATAAATTACCCCCGCATTTATATTAATAAACTGATAAGTTTTTACAAGCCTATAGATAAGAATTACAAGAAGCCTAAGGAGATCTACACCTTCGAAGGCGGAGGTGCCGACCTCAAAGGATGAGCTGGCGAGGCATGTGCCCTGGCTCGGCAAAGACGGATGGCCTTCTGGAGTTCGAGGACTTCTTCGTAGCCTTGGGCCTTCCAAGGCTCCTGAAGACGGCGCCAGGCTCCGCGGACGTCTGCCAGAGGTGTCACTAAGTGTTGGCCTCCGAAGGCCACCGGAGTCGCCGAGGTCGCTGCTTCGAGGTGGTTTCACCCCGCGTCATGAAGCATTTGCAACACCTCTTGACCCGCCAATCGGTCGGCCATAAAGGCGAAGCCCTTCAAAGATTGCTCCACCGTCGCAGCCACCACCTTCAAAAAGTCGACGCGGTCCCCAATTGATCCTGATTGCCGAAGTCTGGAGCCCAACACTCGGTCCCTATTTGTTCTAGGACCTCGGTCAGGCTCAGAGTGGCTTCGTCGACATTAGCAACGACGAAGTCTTGAAGGCAGTGGTCGGCTTGGCGAAGCTTGGAGTTCTCCTCTGCTAGCTGGGCTCCAGCATCCTTCGCAGCTTGAAGCTCCACTCAGAGCCTATCGATCGCCGAGGCCAAGGCTTCCCTTGCCTTGTCTGCCTCGGCCCTCGACGCCTCGGCTGAGGCTTTGGCCTGCCTTCGCTTCTCGTCTTCCACCGAGACTTCGCTTCGGAGGGCATCCCTCTCCTCCGCCAAGCACGTCATCTGCCTGTCCACAGAGGTTGACATTGCAGCGTTCAGTGTGAAGGCCTGAAAGAGTTCAAGAAAATCATAAGTGTTGATCGAAGACCAAAGTACAACTCGAAGGCTGCATAGGACTTTGCTCACCTGGATGAGGGCTTCGTTTGCGTTGATGAAGAGGTCCATGGGGCTCGAGTGGCTGAGTTGAGCCACCAAGCCTCCTGCCTCCGCAGCTGCGTAGCCCTCGCGGAAGTCGTGGATGGCCGCCTCTGTCACGGCCCCCTTCAGCAGCAGAGGACAGAAATTTTCCTCCACCTCAACCTCCTGCACAGGCTTCGGTGGAGTTGGGCTTCGGTCCACCACCTCATCGCGACCGTTGCCTCCGTCTTCTTCAGACGAGGAACTGTCGGACTCCGAACTGCTTCTACCACTGCTGCTGCTGCTGCCGGAGGCCTTCGCTAGCTTCGGTGCGATGGGCCTCGCACCGGCGTCATCTTCTGCAAAAAAGTTCAAGTCAATATCCACATATAAAAGAGAAGTATGTTTAAAGTGTTTACCTTCGTCGGAGATGTCTTCGAAGGTAGAGGGGTCAATGTGTGCCCCCCAATCCTTTTGCTGCGGAGCTGGCGCTTTGACCTCCGTGCCCGAAGCCGTCGCCATCGAGGTCTTCGCTACCACCTCGGTAGCTGTTGCTAGAGCCCTTGCTGGCTTTGCTTCTGTTTGAGGGTTCGCGACCGTTGCCTCCTCCGGAGTAGGGGCTTCAGTCGCGAGGACCTCCGACAGAACCCTCAAAGCTTCGGGCTCGTCGTCATCCCTCCTTTTCCTCTTGGAGCTGGTTGTCGAAGGTACAAGGTGGGAGAAGTCTGGCAGAGCCTGGACCTCCACGAAGCCGAGCAAGGTCCACACCCTATTCCAGTGCTCCCAGGTCCCCACCAGAGCAAGCCGTTGGGCTTGCTCCTCAGGTGTCCGGGCCCCGACAACACGCTCCGCTGCCATGATGGCCTCCTCCAGAGTCCTCACTTCAAGAGTAGCTTCATCAAGATTCCAAGTCAGAGTAAAGTTTTTTAGCGAAGTATGAAAGTGGAAAGGCTTCTAAATCTTGATGAAAGAGGCCCCCTCGTTTAGGCCCCCTCGGCCCGAAGGTTTAAAGAGGCCCTCCGGCCAAGAGTGCACAAGGGGGCTGAGCCGAAGGGTGATGAACTCCTCCACGAGATCCCTCATGCTCATCTTCGCGGCCACCTTCCGAAGGAGCAAGATCCTCGAGCGAAGGGTGTCGGGGCTGGTCTTCACCATGCCTTCACGCCGGTAAGAGATAAGCGCATTGGTACTCCGAAGGGGAGAGTTCGCACCGACGGAGGCGTAGAACCACTCTTGATCCCACCTCGAGTACCATTTGCTGTTGGCGGCCCTCGCTGGGAAGGCATCTTGGTACTCCCTCCAAAGCTGGAAGTTGGCGCTTCCGAAGGCCAAAGCCCTCTTGATGTGGTCTGCACCCTCCCTCGGATTCGGTTGGCAGTTGGCGTCGTGAAGAGCAACGAAGACGTCGGCGCGGCCCTCGCAGCCTTCGGCCCTCACGGCCCATTCAAACATGGAAAGCCTCACCACGGAGTTGGGCGAGAGTTGAGGAAGCTCGAGGTTGTAAGCCTTCAGAACTTCGCTCATCATCCACACGGCTGGCAATCCGAGGCTGGCTTCGAAGAAGGCCTCGAACAGCACCACTTCGTCGGCCCGAGGCCTCGGTATGGCCTCCGACTTCTCTGGCACTTGAAGTTGAATCTTCGGCGAGATCTTCCTCGCGCAGGCCCTTCGGACAGACTCCTCTATCGAGATTGAGGCCCTCATCTCTAATGTTTGCTCGAACTTGTCAGATGGCGACCGAAGATCCTTCAGCCCCAACCGCCTCGCTGCAGGCTTCGCTGCCGCCGCTGCCGCTGCCTGCGCTAGGGTGGAGCTCGAGCTCGAGCCCAAGGCCAAAGCCTTCGAAGCAACTTTCTTCAGCATTTCTGTGGAGCTTCGGGACGAAGGGTGCTAAAGCTTGCGAAGGGTGCTTCACGCGAAGCTAAGGAGGATAAGAGAGCGAAGGATACAAGGCGTTGAGAAGAAAGCAAATGAGAGGTATGTTGAAGTCGTGTGCAGTAAACCCCTATTTATAGGCGGTAAAAATTACGACGGTTCGCGTGCCGAAGCCACTGACAGGTGGGCCTCCAGCGAAGTTGAAGCGACCTGACGCACTGTAACGATCAATTTTATAGCCGTTGCGAAGTCAATTGATCTCCCCGAGATTATTCTGATAGCTGACGCATGCAATTATTACAAGCGCATTTCGAAGCCGCCTTCGGTCCAAGCTCCGAAGGCCTGTTTTCTCTGAAGTTGCAATGTTTACTGTCATTTGTCCCAAGGGCGCACGCACCCCTTCGCCCCGAAGGCCTGCAAGCGAGGGGCTACTGTTGGGGAATAAGTTTTCCCTTGAACAGGGGCCAAATGACGTCAGCCTCCGATAGCCTTCGGCCCAGAGCCCAACACTGTCAAAGCATGTCCATATCTGAAGAAGCTATTTCTAAGTCCCAAGGTTCACTTCGAAGCCCTCTGGAGAGAGGCCTCCGAACCCCTTCAGAACCCTCCAGAGCAAAGCCCCCAAGATCCCTTTGAAGTTTGCAGAAGCTAAGTCTCAGGCTAGTTTCGGAGTTATCCTCCGGGCTAACTTCGGAGTTAACCTTCGAGCTCCTTTCGAAGCTCCTCAGAGCCAATCTCTAGACCCATTCTAGCCAATTCGAAGCTAAGTCTCCGGGAACCCAGTTCGGAGTATACTTCGAAGGCCACTTCGGAGTGTACTTCGAAGCCTTCCTTGTGGCCTCCGCATGAAGAGCTCCGCCCCCTACTCCGAACCCAGGAATATCTACACCTTGCTATAGTGTAGAAGCCATACTAGGGGCCCCTCTACCCCTAGTATGTCGTTTAGCTGGTCAAGAAGTGACGTTTATCTGACACGTCTGTAAAGTTGTAAAGAACTTTGTACAGTAGCTAGCTCCTTTTTCCCTTTTTGCCCTTATAAGCCTATGACTTATAGAGGGCATTTTGGTCTTTTCCTTTGGCCTGCGTGCCTACAAAAGCAGGGCCAAGCCCTTGTAACAGGTTAGCTTCTCCAGGGGCCATGAGAGCCCCGAGATTCATTAGACTCCATCAAGGCATACCATGCCAAATCCACCACAAACTGGACGTAGGGCTATTATCCCTTAGGGGAGGTCCGAACCAGTATAAATCTTCTCTCCTTCTGAGAGAACCCTTCGAGGTTCATTTTACACACCATATACACACATACAAAACCTGTGTTGTAGCTAACACAATTGCTACAACAATAAGCAACAATAACCTAGCAACGAGAATTAAACTTGTCCAAATGCCCTCCCTTCTTGAGCACAAGGCACTTGTAGCCAAACGCTCGCAAGTTGCTCACCTTGGGCTGTCTGCCAAACCGCAACTCATATGAAGTCTTACCTAAGTAAGCTCTAAGAAAAATGTGGTTGGCCAGATAGCAAGCCATGTTCATGGCTTCGGACCAAAAGCGCCTAGGAGTCCTGTGCTCATTGAGCATCATCCTGGCCATCTCGACTAGCGTGCGGTTCTTTCGTTCCACAACGCCATTCTGTGAGGGAGTGTAAGGTGCAGAAAACTGATGATCAAGACCCTGATCAATACAGAAGCTGAGGAACTGAGAGTTCTTGAACTCAGAGCCGTTGTCAGAGCGAATTGCTCGCATCCGACCATTGTTCTCGTTCTTAAGCTTCAAAATCAGGTCATGAACAAACTGAAAAGTCTCATCCTTAGACTCCAAGAAGAAAACACACGAGAATCGAAAAAAATCATCAACTATCACAAGCGTGTACCACTTCCCACCGACTGAGCGTACCCGAGCTGGACCAACAATGTCCAGGTGTAACAGTTCTCTCGGGTACGAAGTCATCACTTGAGTCACAGGTGCATGAGAAGCGGCAACAATATTCCAGTGATGACAGGGATGACAAACTAGATCCTTCTCCATCTTAAGCTTGGGCAATCCTCGGATAAGGACCATAGAGCTCAATCTGACTAGCTGTTGGACCAGAAATGGCGACCAGAGGGGCGGTGAATGGGAGCTTTTAAAATTTTAGACTAAAAATAGCCTTCTGTTTTAATTCTTTCTTCTGCGGAACAGGCTTCGAACACACCATTCGAAGTTCTAGTTCGGAGGTATTTCACAGCTCCGAAATCAAGCTTCGCAAGGAGCAAAAGTTCGAAGCCAAGAAGACTTCGCTCCACCCACAACACCCAAAAAACTCAACTCTGCTAAGTCAATGCAGTCTCCGCACACTAGGTGCCTTTGAGCAGACTTTGCACTTCACCGTTCGCAAGAGCAGACTTCCCTCTGAGGACTTCGACCAAACACTCAATGCTAGCAACTAGTACAAGGCTTCGTACTTCGAAAGGCTAAACGCCCACTGAACACACTTCGCCGAGGACTTCGACAAGGGAAGAAAACGGGCTTCGAATAGTGCTTCGCTAGTAATCAGAGAGGTCTTGCCTCCAGTTTACATAGAGCGAACAGACACTGAAAAACACACACTTCACACGAATAGACTTCTCACACACTTCTACAGAAGAGATTCAGTGCACAAACTCAACCCAGAAGAAGATGGTGCAAAGAGAAATCAAACCATGCAGAGCAAAGTAGGCATACAAGTTCAAACAATAAATGAAAACAGAATCAAAGTTTCATTGCTTGAACAGGGAACACAAAATGAACTCACAGGATGAATACAGAGAGTGTGGCGGCTAGCATAGGAGTTCTAAAATGGCTGCTCAAAGTGTTATTGTGACCTACCTAGCCTCCACTATTTATAGGCACTATTCAGCCCTGTGAATAGACTACTTTATTTGGAGGCTTTTTTGTCAGCTTCGTAGAGGAGACAACATCAGCTTTTGTAGAGTAGACACAGTCAGCCTTTGCAGTCTTGGAATCTTCTGAAGCCCCCCTTCGCATGCGAGGGGTGCGGTAGCTTCGGTGAGAAGCATTGAGCCTGACGGCCTTTGCTTCACCGAAGTCAGCCTTCGATAGAGAGACGGTTTTGAGCCGAAGCCGTCAAAGCCCTTGGGCCTTCGCACCAACACCTCCGGAGTGGACCACCATGACTTCGCAGCTTCTCCCAGTTCGAACTCCGTCAACCCATGTACCGAAGCCATGCGTGGCCAAAGTACCTCAAGTCAGCCTCACTCCGAAGCCCCACCTTCGGAGTACTACCCTTCGAAGTCCCTCCTTCGTCCAAGGCCTCCGCATGAAGCATTCCATTAGCCCTTCGTCATAGTGTCTCTCCCCGAGCACACTCCTCGACGAACCTCACCCGGAAAATGCCTTCGATGCACCTCGACTTCTGAGACCTCCGTTGGGTATACCTTCGAGTGCCTTTCTCCGAAGCACACTTCGAATGCCTTGCCTCATCGCTGAGGACTTCGTCCACCATACTCCGAAGTCACTCCATTCAGAGTACCCTTCGAAGTGCCTCGCCTCTGAGGACTTCGTCTCGAGGTACCTTCAGCCGTAGCCACACTCCACACTCTCTGCCTTCACCTAGCGCACCTTGACCCGAGGACTAACCTCGACCCCACGCACCCTTCGTGACTGAGCTCCCTGCTCGCCTCGCATCAAGCCTCCTGCTTGACCTAGGTTCACTTGCTGCGAACCATCTGTCGCCTCCGAAGTCATCTGCGCACCACAGAAAAACAGACAAGTGTATCCAGTACCCCGGAGACCTCTCCGGGTAAGCAACCTCCGGCACACACTCCACTATACCACCCAAAGTACCGAGACCTTCGGTACGACCCAGTCATCGTGTACTGTCGGACCCCTCCGACAGGCACACTCCGCTGCAACAGCTGTAGCAAACAGACCCACCGAACCCTTCGGTGAAACAACCTCTGAACCCCTTCGGAGGGACCCCTTCGAATCAGAGGATAAAATCTGTCAATCACTCATCACAGACTCCAAAACCAACCCTTGGTTTCTCAATCTCCCCCTTGATGAGTGCATTGACAACCAAACTCAAGTCTAAGAAAATTTGAAAAATTTCAGCACACAAGTGACCATAAAAACTCAGAAACGAGCCAAATCATGTCACTTGACAAAGGAATTTTCCTCCCCCTTTTTCAAAAGAGTAAAAGCTCCTTCGGCAAATCTTCCCTTTGCAAGATAAAAACTCCCCCTGAGTTATTTTACCCCCTTGCTGCAGAGAACTCAAAAATTTCTCCCCCTTTGGCAATGCAGGCATCAAGGAGCATTTGAAATATGCAAAGCTTCGAAATGGGTAGAATTGCAAAGACATATAAAGCAAAAATATGCCAACTTTAATACCAATTTTCATGTGCTCAGCTCAATTTAACATTCTCTAAAAACATGATGACAGCATGTGATTTTATCATTTTGAAATAAAAGCATCACCACTCAATCACGGTAACCAGACAAGTAAAAACAAGGACTGCGCAAAGCTAGTCAATTTCTACTCTAGATGTCCAGTTCAAGTGGAGCATGGAAAGCAAGCTTGATGAAAATTGAATTTTTGTTGTACTTTTCATAATGCCAGAGGTTATTTGTTTGTCTACCTTATACTTTCCAATCAAGCCAAGCCTAGGCACGAAAGCCATCAGAAGCTTAAGGCAGTGATTTTGGCATACACTACACTATCCCAGTTCAGACCAATGTGCAATGGTAAGTAGTCTAGAATAGAGTAGTGCGATAAACAAACCCACCTGGATCTTTTTGCTTATAGCAAGCAAATCATGGATTTTTGGATTTTTAATTAAGTGACCAAATTGTTTAGCACTTGATGAATATCCATGAGTAAGTAATACAATTTTTCAAGTTGCAATGCTTTGCATCCAGAGAAAAAGGAGTCTTGCTATCAAGCAGATAAAAGATAGCTAAAGCAGTCCTGCCTAAACATGCTAGTTTCAAGACTAAGGAGTGAGCATGATTTGATTTGGAAAGAAAAATCATGCATAAAATGTTTCAGACATATTAAATAGAGCTGAGCTAACATGATAACATGAATTAAAACTAGGCATATAAGTGCAAAAGATGTAAATGCAATTTCACGCACAATGAGCATATGCAAGACAATCAAAATCTGCTCCCCCTCACAAAATGTCATAAGGGTGACAAACACCAAGTTCCCCACGCAAGTAGGCAAAGCGAGAAGCATCGAGGGGTTTTGTGAAAATATCGGCTAGCTGGTGTTGGGTATCAACATATTGAAGTTCAATATCACCCTTCTCATTATGATCTCTGAGAAAATGATATCGCACATCAATGTGTTTAGTTCTGGAATGCTGAACCGGGTTATTTGCAATACAAATAGCACTAGTGTTATCATAGAAAAGTGGAACACTCTTATAATCTAACCCAAAATCCCATAGAGTGGAAATCATCCACAAAATCTGAGAGCAACAGCTAGCTGCAGCAACATATTCGGCCTCATCCGTCGATTGTGCAACACTAGACTGTTTGCAGGAAGACCAGCAAACCAGCGAAGTACCCAGAAAATGACAAGTACCGGAGGTACTTTTCCTATCAATCCTACACCCAGCAAAATCCGCATTGGAATAACCTCGAAGACATAAAGAGGAAGACGCAGAATACCAAATGCCAAATTCGAGGGTATGTTTGAGATACCTGAGAATGCGCTTTACCGCTTGGCGGTGCGAAGCTCATGGTGAAGCCTGAAAACGAGCGTACATACACACTGCAAAGTGTATGTCCAGTCTCGTAGCAGTCAAGTAGAGGACGGAGTCGATCATGCTTCGGAAATCCTTCTGGTCTACGGCTTCTCCATCCTCGTCAGGATCCAATGCTATCGAAGTAGCCATCGGAGTAGCGAGGGGCTTCGCATCAACCATGTCGAACTTCTTGAGTAGGTCCTTGGTGTACTTTGTCTGGTGGACGAATGTACCTTGTTTGCTTTGCTTGATTTGCAAACCAAGGAAAAAGGTGAGTTCGCCCATCATGGACATCTCGAACTCCCTGCTCATGGCATCTGCAAACTCGGCAACCAAAGCATGAGAAGAGCCACCAAAGATGATATCATCCACATAAATCTGGACTAGGAGGAAATCTTTGCCATGCTTGAGAGTGAATAGGGTTTTATCAACAGATCCCATCAAATACCCCCGCTCAAGCAAAAAAGACTTAAGTCTATCATACCATGCCCGAGGGGCCTGCTTGAGTCCATAAAGAGCCTTATGAAGTTTAAGGACTTTATGTGGGTATTTGGGGTTTTCAAAACCAGGGGTTGTTTTACATAAACATCTTCACCTATGAAGCCGTTAAGAAAAGCACTTTTGACATCCATTTGATAGAATTTGAATCCCCGGGATGTCGCAAATGCAAGTAAAATCCTAATGGCCTCAAGACGAGCAACAGGTGCAAAAGTTTCAGTAAAATCAATCCCTTCTAATTGAGAATAACCCTGAGCTACAAGTCTAGCCTTGTTTCTAACGACAGTCCCATACTCCTCTTGTTTGTTTTTGAAAATTCATTTTGTTCCAATGAAATGAACATTTGGTGGAGGATCAACTAAAGTCCAGACTTGGTTTCTCTCAAAATTTTCAAGTTCTTCATGCATGGCATTGATCCAACTAGAATCAGAAAGTGCATGACTAACATCTAAGGGCTCAAAAGAAGCAACAAAAGTGGAATCAATGAAATAAGCATGAGAGCATATTACCCTTTGATCAAGCTCACCAATGATCTGATCGGGAGGATGCATCCTTTGAACATGATGTGGAGCCTTGCGGCGGGATGCAGTCTCCCCCTCAACTTGTGCATTGGAGTGGTCCAAGATGACCGATGTCGAGGTAGTTGATTTGGGACCTTGTGCCGATGTGGTCGAAGCGGGTCGGCTTCGGGGGTTGATGTCGAGGGTAGTAGGGGTTCATCCTCAAACTCTCCGGGATCTTCTTCTTCGAAGAGGGTCTGCTCCATGTCGTGTTCATTTGCTTGTTCAAAAGTGGAACTAATAGAGGGGGTTGATTCATCAAAAGTCACATCACATGACTCGATGACAATGTTAGTCTCCAAATTGTAAACACGGTAAGAATGACCATGAGTAGTGTAACACAAAAAGATCCCGTCAGAAGAACGTGACTCAAATTTATCCAAATTCCCACATTTCAGGATAAAGCAACGACAACCAAAACCTCGAAGATGAGTAACTTTGGGCTATCTCCCAAAACGTAGCTCATAAGATGTCAAGTTCAAAATTGAGCGCAAGAAGATTCGTTTTGAGATGTAACAAGCAGTGTTCATGGCCTCAGCCCAGAATTTCCTAGGAGTCCTATGCTCATCGAGCATCGTCCTAGCCATCTCAACCAATGTGCGGTTCTTTCTCTCAACAACACTGTTCTATTGAGGAACCCGTGGAGCAGAGAATTGATGTTATATGCCATGCTCCATGCAAAAGTAAACAAAGAGACTGTTCTTGAACTCAGTACCATTATCACTTCGAATGAATTTCAATGCACCAGGGAGTTCAGTAAAAAGTCTCAAAGCCAAGCTCTGAAAGTGTGAAAACACTTCATCCTTGCTGGCAAGAAAGAAGACCCAAGAGTAGCGAGAGAAATCGTCGACAATGACTAACGCATACCACTTGCCGCCTAAAGAACTAACCCGAGAAGGACCTATAGTGTCCATGTGGAGATGTTCTCCGGGTTGTTTAGTCATCACTGTGGTGACTGGCGAATGCAAAGCGGCAATCATTTTTCCATGTCGACAAGGAGCGCAAACTAAATTCTTCTCAAACTTGTGTTTGGGCAATCCTCGGATTAGACCTAGGGCACTTAGACGTGCGAGCAACTCAAAGCTCATATGCCCTAGTCTCCTATGCCACTTCCAAAGCTCAGAAGTAGAATGTGCAACAAGACAATGAGAAGAACCAGATGACTCAGAAAAATCAGTTCCAAAAACTCCCAACTCTAAATATCTTACAAACCACAACGCCATCAGAATTCAGTACTTGCGAAGTATTGTGATGGAATCGCACTTCGAAGCCCTCATCAAGCAATTGAGATATAGAAAGCAAATTGTATCCCAAGTTTTCAACCAAAGCAACATCTTTGAGAGTGAAATTCGAGTTGATTCTTACCACACCTTTACCTTTTACTCTACTCCTTCAATTGTTGCCGAAGGTGATATGTTCCTTTTGTTTGGTTGTGGTGAGGCTGGAGAACCATGCTGCATCTCCGGTCATATGGCATGAGCAACCGGAGTCCATGATCCACGTGCCCTCCAAGCCTCGATCCGGTGCCTACACATGATAAGAAAATCTCGATCGCTTAGTGCTGGGGTGAGTGAATACATGACGAGGCATCCAGCATTGAGTGATACGAGTAGTAGGCATAGTAAAAATAGACCGTCTACGCACAGGATAATTAGAATGATGCAAAGTGCTAGATCTACCTACATGCTGTGACCCAAATGCATGACGAGGTCTCCTACTCTGACGAGGTACAAAGCTACTCGCCTAGGGTCTACCACCATATGGAACATGGTGAACACCTCGAGGAGCAAAACCTCTCCGAGAAGTACGAGGAGCGTCAAAAACAGGACGTGAGTAAAACTCAGACTCATGCATACCTCGAGATGGGTAATGCATGTCCTGGAAACTCATCGCCTGAGAGCGTCACTCATCCTTGATGCGACGAAAATAAACCCAACCAGATGACCCACCCGCTGATAATAGGAACAATGAAACACTCTCCTAGGGGCACTCTCATGGGTCATAGGAGCAATCCTTACAAGCTCCTTGGGCTTCTGTTGAGTGGTTTTCTTGGGATGAATTTTCTTTCTAGGAGGAGTGGTTTTCTTTGGAGTTTGAGTAGGATTTTTAGCTGATGGACTGTCTAACAGAGCTCTCTCTTTCTCTAAGGTAGTGGGTGAGGTTAAAACTGTTTTGTTCTCACTGTCTGAAGGTATCCTCTCAAAACCAAATCCTAGAGCTAACCCTGCTCTGTCAGCACACATCTTCGTCTTGGCCAATAGCAAGTACATCCTACCCTTTCCCTCAGTGCATTTGTTAACCATAGAAAGAACGTATTCATTCTCAGTCATGAGGTTTTCAGCTCGCTCTCTAACAGTGCCTAGTTGGTCCTTAAGGGTTATGCAAGTGTCATACACAGGTTGCACATCCTTAGAACTACCGGCCCTCTCCAATCTAGCCTCTAAGTCATGAACATGCTTATCACGTAAATCAATGCTCTCACATAATAAAGAACAGTTCATGCATTCATTTATATCATGAGTACTAGAATCAACCATTAAAAGCTGCTTCTATTCAGTCTCAAGCTCAGAAAGAGTTTGAGCATGCACAGAACGCAACTGAGCAAGCTCTCCCATGACAACAGTGCAAGATTCACATTCAGCATCATTAACCCTAGACTTGAGCATGGCATAATCAGTAGAAATAGATTCTAGCCTAAGTCTAAGGTCTTTTCTATCTCTAGTGGCTTGCATAAGTAATCTATCCTGACCAAGAACTACCTCATTAAGTTCATCTAATTTAATTGAATGCTGGTCATAGGATAGAGGTACCTCAGATGAGTCAAGCTCATCGCCGCTGTGATCGCTATCAGCCATGAAGCAGAAGCCGGTGAAATCTCGTCCCTTCTTGTCCTTCTTCTCCTCCTTCCTTAGAGACTCCTCCTCCTCAGAGCTCGACTCCTCAGTTGAGGAAGTGTCGATGTCACCGAGAGCAACAACAAAAGCTCTAGAAGCGGCTTTGGCTACTCTCTTAGCCACCTTGTCGCGCTTGCCCTTCACAAAGGGTTTCCTCTCCTTTTTGTGGTATTTGGGGCGCTCACTCTCATCTCTCTTCTTGAGTTTAGGGCAATTGTCCCTGATGTAAGAAGTGTCGCCACACTCAAAACAACCACTAAAACCACTTCTCCTCTGATCCTGTCTCTCATGGTGAAAACGGGCGAACCTTCTAGCAATGAGAGCAAGCTCATCATCATCCAAGGTATCCACCTGCTCCTTAGTGACGGAGACCAGGGAGGACAAAGCAAAACCATCTACAAGAAAACAAGTGTCAGATGTGCTTGGTTTTGCAGTGGTGCCACGGCTAGTGCTAGAAACTAGTGCCAATGGTTGTGGCAATGAGTTCCTATGCACTGCAAGAGATGCCTTGGCAATCTCTATGGACTTCACCTTGCTGAAGAGCTCATCACAGGTCAATGAATCATAACCTGCGGACTCCTCAATGCTGGATATCTTCACTTCCCATATGCTACGATCAAGAGCATAGTGAAGCTTAATAGCCCTATCATGATCATTGTAAGAAAGCGTCCCATTGGACCGCAAGTTACTCACTATCGCATCAAAGCGAGAAAACATAGCATCTATAGATTCACCAGGTGCCTGCACAAACACCTGATAGTGTTGATTATATGTGCTCTGGCGCCTGGCCTTAATATGTGTAGAGCCCTGATGAAAAATAGTGAGTGTAGTCCAAATTTCCCTAGCTATCCTAAGGTGCTGTACCCTATCAAACTCACTCCAACTCAAACCAATGAACATTATATTTCTAGCCTTGGAGATGTCATTATACTGATCCTTCTCTGTTTGAGAGGTGCGAGTTTCAGGGATAGAGTATTGTCAGTCCACAATCTCCCAAATTACATTTCCTTGGCTTAGCAAGTAAGCCTCCATGCGCACCTTCCAGTATGCAAAATCCGTCCCATCGAACAGAGGTATTTTACTAACTCTGTCCATGTCGCCAATAGATCACAAAACTGGTTAAGGTCAACTAGTGATCTTAACCTACTCTGATACCAATTGTTGGACCAGAAATGGCGACCAGAGGGGGGTTGAATGGGAGCTTTTAAAATTTCAAACTAAAAATAGCCTTCTGTTTTAATTCTGTCTTCTACGGAACAGGCTTCGAACACACCATTCGAAGTTCTGGTTCGGAGGTATTTCACAGCTCCGAAATCAGGCTTCGCAAGGAGCCAAAGTTTGAAGCCAAGAAGACTTCGCTCCACCCACAACACCCAAAAAACTCAACTCTATTAAGTTAGTGCAGGCTCCGCACACTAGGTGCCTTCGAGCAGACTTCGAACTTCACCCTTCGCAAGAGCAGACTTCCCTCTAAGGACTTCGACCAAACACTCAGCGCTAGCAACTGGTACAAGGCTTCATACTTCGAAAGTCTAAACACCCACTGAACACACTTCGCCAAGGACTTCGACAAGGGAAGAAAACGGGCTTCAAACAATGCTTCACTAGTAATCAGAGAGGTCTTGCCTCCAGTTTACATAGAGCGAACAGACACTGAAAAACACACACTTCACACGAACAGACTTCTCACACACTTCTCCAAAAGAGATCAAGTGCACAAACTCAACCTAGAAGAAGATGGTGCACAGAGAAATCAAAGCATGCAGAGCTAAGTAGGCATACAAGTTCAAACTATAAATGAAAACAGAATCAAAGTTTCATTGCTTGAACAGGGAACACAAAATGAACTCACAAGATGAACATAGAGAGTGTGGCGGCTAGCACAGGAGTTCTACAATGGCTGCTCAAAGTGTTACTGTGACCTAGCTAGCCTCCACTATTTATAGGCACTATTCAGCCCTATGAATAGACTACTTTACCCCTAGGGTTTACACTATTTTTGTCTCATCAAAACAGGGGGGTACAGCTGGCAGTCTACTTTATTTGGAGGCTTCTTTTGTCAGCTTAACAGAGGATACAACATCCGCTTTTGCAGAGCAGACACAGTCAACCTTTGTAGTCAAGGATTGTTTTGAAGCCCCCTTCGCACGCGAGGGGTGCGGTAGCTTCAGTGAGAAGCCTTGAGCCTGATGGCCTTCGCTTCACCGAAGTCAGCCTTCAATACAAAGACGGTTTTGAGCCGAAGTCGTCAAAGCCCTTGTGCCTTCGCACCAACACCTCCAGAGTGGACCACCACGGTTTCGCAGCTTCTCCCAGCTCGAACTCTGTCAGCCCGTGCACCGAAGCCATGCATGGCCGAAGTACCTCAAGTCAGCCTCACTCTGAAGCCCCACCTTCGGAGTACTACCCTTCGAAGTCCCTCCTTCATCCAAGGCCTCCGCATGAAGCATTCCATGAGCCCTTCATCGCAGTGTCTCTCCTCGAGCACACTCCTCGACGAACCTCTCACACAGACCATGCCTTCGATGCACCTCGACTTCTGAAACCTCCGTCGGGTATACCTTCGAGTGCCTCCCTCCGGAGCACACTTTGAATGCCTTGCCTCATCGCTGAGGACATTGTCCACCATACTCCGAAGTCACTCCATTCGGAGTACCATTCAAAGTGCCTCGCCTCCAAGGACTTTGTCTCGGGATATCTTTAGCCGGAGCCACATTCTACACTCTCTGCCTTCACCTGGTGCACCTTGACCAGAGGACCAACCTCGACCCCAGACAACCTTCATGATCGAGCTCCCTGCTCGCCTGGCATCAAGCCTCCTGCTTGATCCAGGTTCACTTGCTGCGAACTGTCCATCGCCTCCGAAGTCATCTGCGCACCACATAAAAACAGACAAGTGTATCCAGTACCCCGAAGACCTCTCCGGGTAAGCAACCTCTGGCACACACTCCGATGTACCGCCCAAAGTACAGAGACCTTCAGTATGACCCAGTCATCGTGTACTGTCGGACCCCTCCGACAGGCACACTCCGCTGCAACATCTGCAGCAAACAGACCCACCGAACCATTCGGTGAAACAACCTTCGAACCCCTTCGTAGGGACCCCTTCAAATTAGAGGATAAAATCTGTCAATCACTCATCACAGACTCCGAAACCAACACTTGGTTTCTCACTAGCAGATCAAGGTCAAATGACCTAATATCCTATGCCACTTCTAGAGCTCAGAGGAGGATCCAGCAATCAAACAGCGAGAAGGGCCAAAAGAACTGGAGAAATCAATCCGAAAAACCTTACCGAAGGGTAAGATCTAGCAAACGAAAGATCCTCTAGAATCAACAACAGAAGACATGCCCTTCTTAAATCGAACCTCCAGACCATCCTCAAGAAGTTGCAAAACAGAGACCAAATTAAAAATCAAGTTTCCAACCAAAGCAACATTCTTCAAAGAGAAATGATCAGAGATTCGAATTGAGCCAATGCCGAGTACCTTCCCTTGACCACTGTTCCTGAAAGTGATGTATCCTTGGAGCTCGGGGAAGTGAGGCTGGAAAACCATCTGTGATGTCCCGTCATGTGGCGAGAGCATCCTGAATCCATGATCCACACGTCCTCCAGTCCTCGATCCTGCACGATCAGTGGTCGTAAGTGGGAGTAAATGGTCCGACACCAGGTTTAGCAAAAGAGCTAAACCAGTGTCGAGCCATCTGCTCAATGGAAGGAAAGTAGAAAGAGTTATAAGAGTCTAGACCAAAGCACAGCTCAAAGCGTAGTCCTCGGTTCTTCCTAAAGTCTTGGCCACGAGGTCCAAAGCCGTATCCAGAATGACCTGGAGCTCAACCGGAGCGAACAGCACCCTCCGGAGCATAGGCATGAAAGTGGTATCCTCTACCACCACCTACATGACGTGGCTTGGCCTCTAGCATCTCCCCGCGTCGAGGGACTCTCAGTCTACCACCCTGCTGGTAGAACTGCTCCTGCCCACCACGAGCTCTCTCTTCCCTCTCAACCCGCTTCCTCCTGAAGTAAAACTCCTCAAGATGCCCGTCTCTCTGATAGTACTCACAGTGGTAGGTAGGTTTCTTGGGATGTGGTTGAGGCTTGGGGTTCTTGGGCTTGGTGGTGTTGGGTGTAGACTCTTTGGTATGAGAGGGTCCAGGTAGAGAGTCTAGAGAAGTGTGGAGATGTTTGGGCTTTGGGACCTAGATGGGCTTCTTGGGTGGAGCTTTAGGTTGTTCTTGGAACACTCCATCCTTGGGCTGACTAGACTAGAAAGACTCAGTGGAGTGAGTCTTGGGATATCTTTGTTCCGGAGTCATCTTACTCCACTCCACTGCTCGACTAATGGCACTCTCAAAATCAGCCTTGGTATAGGTGTAACCTACCCCAAACCCATCCTGCCTCTTGAACTACTAGATAATCATGCCGAGTTGTGGCTCTTTGGCACTCACCCAACTTAGGATCTGACGGAGGTAAAAGTTCTCATTCTGAGCATCATCTAGCTCCTCTCTCAAGGAAGCTAGTACCTCCACCTGAGACAAGCAGATCTCACACTCTCTATCAACTTGGACAGACTTCTCAGCTTTCAGCTTGATCAACTCCAATCTAAGAGACAAGTAGTTCTCACAAACAGTGGGTGGAACCGACAGTGTCTCAAGCTCTAGCCTAGTATGCTCTAGTTCATCTCTGACTCTCTCCAACTCGCCCAACTGCTCATCATTATTGGCTTTCAGCTCAGCTAAACTAGCTAGATGGGATTGGTAGTCTACACAGGGCACGACGACAGTGGCATGAGCATCTTTCAGCTCCAGCTGAGCGCTCTCAAGCTCAGTGGCCAAAGCATCCCTCTCTGTGTACCTGGACTTCAGAGTCGTCAGGTCACATAGTAACACCTCATAGTTTGGGCACTCACTGCTACCACCCAAGCAAGGAGAAGAAGATAAACTCTCAATCCTGTCGTTGGCCACGACAAGCTCACTCTCAAGCTCATCTATCCTCTTCTTAGCCCCTCTAAGCAGTTTCTCCCGATACCTCAACTCCTGACGGTTCTCTTCAAGTAAATATGACTTCTTGTTCATAGGAGGATACCTTTTCATCGTCGTCATCATCAAAGTTGTCGGGGGAGCCCTTCCGTTCCTTATCCCCAAGAGCCATTGAGCAGAAGCTCTTGCGGGGTCTTCAGCGGTGATGTGAGCGGCTCTTTGGCTTGTCCCCGAAGGCCATGAAGCAGAGGCCCACCGGATCGTCCTTGTCCTTCCCCTTCCTGATCATTATCTCCTCATCGCTTGAGCTTGATGAAAAGGAAGAAGACGAAGACCGCTTGGAGTAGCTTCTCTCCATCTCTGTGAAGAAGGGTTTGTCTCGATTCTTGTTCTCACGCCGGTAGTCCTTCAGGGCCTTTTGGAAGATTCTTGTCTTGGGCTTGCCCTTGGTGAAGGTGGAGCTGTCGTGCTTGCCGAAGTCATAGGAGCCACCACCGGTACCCTTCTTGTGACCATTGCGGTTGGGGCAGTTGACGATGAAATGACCTGGATCACCACACTCAAAGCATCCGGATTTTGTGCCGTGTCTTTTGAACATTCGCTTATCATAGACACGACGCACCCGGTTGTTAAACGGACACAGATCATCATCTCCTAGCGACTCAAGCTGATCCTCAGTGATAGACATCAAGGAGAACCCAGCACAGCTCACAGAAGAGGAGTCAGCAGAAGGTGTCTCAAGGGCCAGTGTTTTTGATCCAGAGCCAGTGAGATTTGATCTCAACTGGATATCAACCTCTGTGGCCTTGAGCTTGCTGAACAGCTTTGAAATTGTCAAGGTATCATAAGAGGTGCCCTCAATGATAGATGATACCTTGATCTCCCAGATCTTAGGGTCCAAGGTATGAAGAACCTTGAGCACCTGCTCATGATCTGAGACCAGCTGAACTCCCTCGGCCTTGTTGGCCCAAAGCTTGTTGATGATCGATTGAAAACGACCAAACAAGGCTTCAACAGATTCACCTGGCTTCTATGTGAAATTTTCATATTCATGCTGGTAGGTCTGATAGAGCCGAGCCTTGACCTAGGTTGTCCCCACATGGTGTGCCTAGAGGGTAGCCCAGATCTTTCTAGCAGTGTAGAGATGTCTCACACGCTCAAATTCAGTGGGACCTAAACCAGAAAACAAAATGTTCACCACTTTGTTGCTGTTCTAATGCTGGGCGATTATCTCGAGCGATGTACGCTCAGCAACAGGTAGTATGGTAAAAGTAGCGTGAACACAAACATCCCAAATGTCCGAGCTCTAGCTCATGAGATAGGCTTGCATGCGAGTCTTCCAATAAATATAGCCAAAAGCTTCCAGGGATGCGACCTTTCCAGAAGAATTCATGATCACTACCTAGGTTTAGAACCAGTTAATGTATGGAAAAAACCCTAACCAGGCTCTGATACCACTTGTAGGACCAAAAGTAGCGACTAGAGGGGGGTGAATGGGTGCCTAAAAAATTCTTGCGAATCAATGGCCTTCTCCCAACACCCAACGCACCTCAACAAACAACTAGTAGGAACAAAAACAGTTCACAGGTCCAAAAAATAATCTAGCCTAAAAACGACCGGTGTCCTAATCGAAAAGACACCAACACAGTGTTGAAAGGCAGATTCACAATGTATTCAATTCATAGACAGTTCAAGTATCATCAGAGTAACCAACACATGCAATTTACTCAAGTGCACGTAAAATGAGAGAAAATTTTACTATTCAAATTTGTCTCCAAATTAATACTCATCGAAGCCTTTGTGGCTGCCAAAGTCTATAGTCCAACCCGTCGAAGTCCACATACTGGTTCAGCCTGGATGTCGAAGTCCCTTCGTGCGGACTTCGCTTATGACTTCGCTTGGTCGACGAAGATGTGCAACAAGCTCCGCTCGCAAGTCTGCACGCTGCGGGCCTTTGCTGCCTTCGCCTAGATGCTACTGCTGCCGGAACGCTTGCGGGTCCCATGACGTGCGATGGCCAAAATAGAGGATCACGTGCTCCCTTAGCTTTCCCAGCTCGCCGCCCAAACTGCAGCAACAAAGTACCACGCCGAGCTTGCCGAAGATTTTTTTCCATGTACTAGCAAGATGCGTCTGCTGCGCAACTGAGCCTAGGCGTTGCTGTGCTAGCCTCGCCTGCCGTGCACTACTGCTTGCTGCTGCAAGGCTGTGCGTAGGTGCTGCTGCGCTAGCTGCTACCTAGCCACTGTAGCCACTAGCTAGGCTGCTGCCGCTGGCCATAGGTGCTAGCTAGCCTAGGTGTAGGTGCATGTTGCGGCTGCTGCTGCTGCGCCAATAAAGAAACAGGCTGGAGAGAACAATGCCCGTGCAAATGTGATTGTGGTGGTGACGTGGAGAAAAAATACCGGCGGCGAACTCAGAACAGATGAACAAACTAGGCACGCAAAATGAGGCAACAAAAAAATAAATCCACAGCATGACGTCCGATGGCTGAGAGAGGAAAAATAAAACCTGATTTAGCGATTTCTCGATGTGCCAACGATGCAAATCTTGGTGTGCTCGTGATGAACAGCGGCGGCGGAGAAAAACTCCAGGAAGAAGAACACGAGAAGAAAAGACCCAAACTTTTGTGGTTTGGTAAAGTTATTACAGAATGGGTAACCCTAACCCTAGGGATTGGGGCCCTTTTATAGGTAGCCCAATAAATGGGAAAATGGGAAATACCCTTATGGTTTTTACGGGCGCTGAAATAAAAATAGAAAAGACCGAAATGCCCTTAGGGTTTTTTATAGACTCGACTGACAGACTATGGGCCTGAAGGAAAAATAGTAAAAACCTAAATAAAGATAACTTGTCCTGATGCGGAGCTTTCGTAGCAGCTATGGATTCGCCTCAGAACGGTCAGATCCGAGATCAGCGGTTGTTAGTTTTGTGCCAAAACTGACAAAGCGTCCACCGTCTTCGCACCGGGTACCCGGATTGGGCTGGCCCGATTCCGTGGCTCCCTCAGCCCGGAAATCGCTCGCCGCTTGTGTACCTGAGTCAATCCCGGTCAACAGACTAGTGGATCCTCTGCTGCTCCTAGCCCATGTATTCGGATTGGGCCTGCCCGACTTCGTGGCCCCTCTGCCCGACAGTTGCTCACTGCCCGTGTACCTGAGTCACATGAGGCCCAGACATAGAATATCTTCTCTTCTCTTCATGTCCTCTTTGACTTCCGTTGACAATCACTCATCAAATTTGGAGCCATGAGGCCCATGTTCTTCAACATGGCTCCTTAGGGCCAAGCATTCTTCTGCTGTGTTCACGGTGAAAATCGAAGCCATGCTACCAATGCATGCAAGTCTATACTAGATTTAAGAGGCGAGTACCTCGAAAGGACCTTTGGTCGAGGCACTATTGACTGAGTCCCCTCCGAGACACGTCCGGAGCTTATGCAGGCTGTCGTACGTGTAGACAACTTCGACCACACAAGACAACCTCCGGTGGCCAGTGTTATTCCACCACCAAAGCAAGAAGATGGCCAAGACCGGGGTAAAAGAGTGGTCCTTCCTATTTCCAGAGGAGGAACTCTAGGCAGCATGTCAAAAATACAACGGAGAAAATATGTTCGAGAAGTAGGCCATATTGGAACCTCTTCGTCGGCAGCTGCAATGCTCGAGTGGTCCCATGTACCTATATCTTTCTCTGCAGCTGATGCAGCAGGTATAAAATTCCCCCATGCAGATCCCCTTGTCATCACTGTTGATATTGTAGGAATAGAAGTTCGGAGCGTACTGGTTGATGGCGGAAGTTCTGCGGATATTATCTTTGTTCAAGCCTTTGATCAGCTCTACATCTCCCGAAAGTATCTCCTCCCCGCAGCTCATCCCCTTCAAGGCTTCGCAGGACCTCCTCTTGATGCCCTCGGCCAAATAGGTCTTGAGTTTGTCTTCAGATAGGGGCTCTTGGCAAGGACGAAGGAAGTAATTTTCGATGTTGTGGATGCCCCTTACGCTTATAATGTCATCTTTGGAAGGGGCATGTTAAATCAGTTCGTGGCGCACCACAATTATTTATGCATGAAGATGCCTATGCAAGCAGGGGTACTTACTGTCTTCGGTGATCAAGCCATTGCGCGAAGAGTAGAATACGTCCATGGCCCACCTCTTGATCCAAGACGAGTGAATAATGTGCAAGGCAATTCAGAGGATATCCCTACATCAAGTGAATCTTCGAAGAAATCTTTCCCAAGGCCACATCCCGATGGAGAAATCATAACGAAGACTATTATAAAGGACGGTAAAGACTATACCTTTCAGTTTGGCGAAGATTTGCCTTCGGAAATCACTACTTCATTGGAAGAAGTAGTTAGAGAGAATTTGGATGTCTTTGCTTGGTCCGATGAAGACATTTCAGGAGTTAGTCGAGATATCATTGAGCACAGTTTGCTTGTGAACCCAAGGGTTCAACCTATTCGGCAAGGGCTCCGAAAGTTATCAGCAGAGAAGGCAAGCCTTGCTAAGGCAGAAGTGTAAAAATTGTTGAAAGTTGGGATTATCAGAGAAGTAGCTCATAGGGAGTGACTAGCCAACCCAGTATTCGTCAAAAAGAAGGCCTCCAGAAAATGGCGCATGTGTATTGATTTTACATCTTTGAATAATGCATGCCCACGTGACCCCTACCCCATGCCCCGTATAGATTAATTAGTTGACTCCACTGCTGGTTCGGAGTTATTGAGTTTCCTCGTCGCGTATTCCGGTTATCATCAAATATGGTTAAAGCGCAAAGATGAAATCAAAACAAGCTTCGTAACTCCTTCAGGAGTCTTCTGCTATATAAGAATGCCCTTCGGCTTGAGAAATGCCGGGGCAACTTTTTCAAGATTAATTTCTCAGGCTCTAGGTCACCAAATAGGCCGTAATGTAGAAGCCTATATGGATGATATTGTAATAAAGAGTGCTTTAAAGCACAAACATAGCCTAGACTTTGCAGAAACATTTGAGAGCCTCCGAGCATGTAGAGTCCGCCTCAACCCCAAAAAATGTATCTTTGGGGCTCAAGCTGGAAAACTGTTAGGGTATCTAGTTTCGAGCAGGGGAATTGAAGCTAGCCCTACTTTGTTGACATGAAAACATGCCCCCGCACTTGGGTCAGTTCGACGATCCAAAAGTGTGCGGATACTTAGGGACAAGCCTAAGCGTAACACAGCACTGACGTCGCGTTCCGACTACCCTTAGCCGTGCTAAGGGGAGTGGAGTCACCAGGCAATCACAGAAATAATCCAATTAGCCGAAAGAAATATATTAAATAGAATAAATCAGCAAACCTGTCGGAGCCTGTCTGCTTCGAAGTATGGTGTGAAGGGGGTCGCCGAAGTGTACCTTCGACGTCTAGTGCGAAGTGTCCCGCCGAAGGGTACCTTCGGCGTTCGGACTAGTTTGGCCGAAGATGAACTCCGAATGGATCTAGATGCGACAATCACCTCTGAACAGCGGGGTTCTGATGAGGACATCGATAACAATGATAAATACATCCAACACTCTATCATTCTTGGACCATTCACTCACTCCCGTGCACGGAAGCTTAATTATGAGGTGCGTTCATTTCTTACTTTACATAATGATATGGATACAGATGGGATGCTACTTATGGATGATATTTTGACTCAAAGGAACATGGGAGAAGCATTTCTGGATCAAACACAAGGGGGAGAGGTGGCACAACAATCCAACTCGAATTCCACTTCAAACTCTGATTTCGGTTCGGATTCAGCGGAGCATCCTTCAGTAAAATGGTCATAACTTTCTCGTACGGAGGTGGATTGAGGCGTTATTTAAGACGTTGGAAAGATAACGAAAATATCTTTCCAATGGATCTTGTTCAAAGTCCTGGTTCGTTACGAAACATTCTTTGTCGTCCAAACAATTCACCTAGTGTTGCGTCACCGTTTTGGGCCACATCGGGCCTTGTATCTGTTTGGGACCTTAAGCCCAACATTAGTCTCGAATTTTCCACAAACCCTAGGTATCAATACTCTGCAGCCGGCAGGGATTAGGGTTGGGTTTTTATTAGTTTTGAATCTCTTGTAGATTGAACTCTGACTTCGTCAGATTGCGGAACCCCACTTGAGAAATCGATCTCTCTTCTGTTTGCGAGATTGTGTTTCCGTGTTCTTGCTTGTGTTCTCGATTCGTAGGCAGGGATAAGCCTTTTTGGTGAGGTCAATCACGTTCGTGCGTGGTTGATAACCAACGGAGCCATGGTGTAGCGAATGCAGAGTTCGGATCTGTGGTGATCGAAAGCTGGATCGTCAACGTCGAGTCCTCCACCAATCGAGTTTACCCCCCCTGACGGAAGATTGGGCACCCATGCGCATCAGGTTTGGTGCGAAGTCTCTGATATAGTAAGATACAAAATAATGACTCAGGAACAATGCTCGAACGTGACTTCATCCAGAGCGGAGTATGAGCGTGGCGAAGCCTGTCGTGATGACGGAGCGTGCAGTCGAAGCAACAGTCTTACCGAAGGGTGTTCTGGCAACATCCGAAACCGATCTCTCAGCTCTGGACACCTCCGACAAAGTAGCTCCGAACGTGGAAACCTGCAACAGAGTGGATTCGAAGTACCAATTCGGCCTGAGGACCGAATTCTTCTAAGTGTTGCACTAGTGGCGAAGGTAGCAATCTGTTACGCAGATTAGCGGATGTTGGCGTAAAAGATTACGCTAACAGGTTTCAGTGGAAAAGAAACTAACAAACGAAGTGTTTGTGAAGCAAACTGTTCTAAGCCTCCGAAAGGATAATAACTTAGAATAGTTCGAATGTGTGTATTGAATAACTTGTATTTTGTCTCTATTACAGGGTGAAATGGGGGGTATTTATAGGCCCAAACATTAAGGGAAAGACCTATTTACCCCTCTATTACAACCGACATAGTGGAAACTATTCGGTTCCCTTAATAGGGCTAAAATGGTAAAAGACTAATCTAATAAGAAAAAAGATAAGTCTTCCATCTTAGCTGGCAGAAAAGATCTTGAAAAGCCTTAGTTCGAAGATGTACTCCGAACCGATGCCTATCTTCGTACTTCGAACTTGGGTCCGGGCATCTTCGAAGATGATCGTCTGGGAACCTTCGAATCCGCTGTCTGCCTTTATGTTGCTTCAGCAATAACCCCGAAGATGAGATATTTTCCCCCAATAGTAGCCCCTCGAATACGCTTCTCCATTTGACCTGTAACGTTAGGAGAGCAGTATACGGAAGGAAAAGATAACCAAACATAGGGGTTATTGGTTTTTATTTTATCTCCGAAATGCATGAAGATATGAACTCCGAATCAGTCTTAAGGTAATTGTTTTTCGAAATATCTTAGAACCGACTCAAGAAGTTCGAAAGTCTTTTAGACTTAGAGAAAATAGCCGTTAAGTTTCTGTTTCTAACGGAAACTGTAGTAAGAGTTAATCTCGGGGAAAAGTAACGGCAGGAATGCGAAACGACATGGATTAACGGTAAAAAAGTGAAATCTAGGCTATAAATAGAAGGCCTAGAAGTTACCCGGTTACCTTTTCACCGCATTCTCGCAATCAAAAACTTTTTAGCCCTTTGAGTTCTTGAGCCCTAGCCTCCATTTCCTCAAAGCAATCCGGCGGTCGCGATGGTGAAGACTAAGGGATCTGCACCTCCATCGGCCTTGGCCCGGCAGCAGGCGGCCGCAGCAGCAGCGGCAGCAACGTTGGCAGCGGCACCTCCGATGCCGGCGGTGACATCCATGGCGGCAGGGGGGAGAAATCCCCAAATCGCCGATGACCAAGGTCTGTGCCCGCCATCAACGAAATACTTAGATCAATCTTTCCAGTTGGGGCCTTCTACCTGCAAAAGAGAGTCACTGGCAATTGCAGCGGGAGGAAAAATTAGTAATGGAGTTATGATTCGGAAGCCAGGCAAAGAATTGATTCCATCACCAAGGCCCGGAGAAGTAGTTGTATTCGAAGTCTTCTTCGAAGCTGGCTTGGGCCTCCCTGCAGTGGACTTCCTGGCGGAGGTACTTGATCTGTTCCATGTAACCCTCCCCTAATTATCTCCGAATGCAGTAGCTAGGTTAGCTATCTTCGAATGGGCGCTGAGAGCCGAAGGTTGTGAGGGGAGGGCAGAAATCTTCGCTGCACTACACAGAGCAACTTGCCAACCAAAAACCTTCGTAGGCCCCGGAGGTGAAAAAGTAGTGGTATCCTTCGGCAGTATCAACTTTAGGCTTCGGGATGAGTATGCCCTTCAATTCCCTGCCAAGGCCATCAATGCCAAATGGTATACTGATTGGGTTCTAAGATGGTTCTATGCCGAAGTTGGGGCAAGCAGTCCTCTGGCCAGGCCCCTTAAAGAAATTCAATTCCGGAAGGAAGCCTTAGTGCAGCCCAACGAAGGTCAGCTCGAAGCTCGTCTTAACCTGCTTCAAAAGATTAGCCGAAGGTTAAGCATGCGAGACTTAGCCGAAGAATTCCTCGCCCTGCAAATTTCTCCGCTGATGGCCAACTGGCCTATCGTCTTCGAGGATGATTCGGAAGGCGGTCTCCGCAAGATTAACTTGACTTCGAGCCCTGCAGGTAACTTCGAAACCAACATGTATTATACATATTTACTTCGAAGAAAGACTAACTTGAATTATTTATTTTTTTAGCTTCTTCAGCCCCTATTACATCAGAGCAAATTGTAAGGGCTTCGGAGAAGATTTTGGGTGCCCCAGCTCCGACTGAAAAAGAATGGAGAGTTAAATTGGTCGGGAGTTGGGAGAGGTTTAACAGAGTATGGGGAATGTTGGAGTTGACTCCACCCCCTCTGATGGACTGGGTGCCTTCGGAGAAAGGACCCAAGAAGAGGACAGCCGAAGCCGGAGCTTCGAGCTCTGCAAAGACTCCGGTGAAGAAGGTGGCTCGGAAGCCAAAAAATCTCGCACCTTGAGATCCTGCGCCTTCGAGTTCAAGAACCTCAATCTCCGGTTCTAAAGAAGATGAAGGTATACTATTAGTTAGGTTGATTGATGAAGATGCAGCTCAGAAAGATATTCACATTGAGGATACTGCAGGTATGCCGGAGCCTCAAGCTAATATTGAAGAAGTGAGAGCTCCGGATGCTCAAGAAGAAGAGCAAATCGAAGCCCCTATGGGCGAAGATGAAGTTGAAGTTCCTACAACTTCAGTTGTGGATGAAGGGAGGACTGCTCACGGAGATACTCCGGCAGTCGAAGTTTTAACTGTGGATTCAGACGAAGACCTCACCTTCGATCCTCCAAGCAGTCCGGTGCTCGAATGCCCCCAGAATGTCGAAAGGTAAACTTCGCATAATTCTTTTATTATTTTCTGCAAAATTATACAATGTATAATACCTTTGCTTTTGCAGAGCCCCCTTCGGAAGAAGTACATCACGAAGACACAATTCAAAGGCCTTCGACAACTTCAGAGCCGCACCCGGAGGTCACTCAACAGGGGCCTGGAAGGGGTAAAAGACACATAGAGCCTCTCCCTACTCAAGGATCAACTTCGTCTGAATCAACAGATGAAAGTGAATCAACTGAGGGGGGGCCATCTTCCGAAGTTCCAAGGACCTCAGGAGAACGCTCCGGACCTTCGCCAAGCAGGGATGACCAAGAGGCTTCGGCAATGCTCCCTCTTTTAACTCCTTTTTTCGAGCAAAGAACCGGGCTTCGGACTCTGCTCAAACCTTTAGGTCGAGTGAGTCACGAAGTCGGGGAGACAGAGCTGGTAGCAAAATTAAGCAGGGCGAAGAGTTCGGAGCTTAATGTTGCCCTGGAACGAGCAGCATACCAGGTACGGAGCACCTTCGAACCAATTAGCAAATTAAACATGAATAATTTCTTACTTCAGTTTTTTCTTTTGTTAGCAAGCGGTCTTTGCTCGCGCTGCAACTTTATCGAGCGAAAATGAAATTGCTCAGCTTCGGGAAGAAAATGAAGCTCTTAAACGCAACTTGTCTTTCTCCGAAGCTAGAGTAGTTCAAATGGATAATGTGATTGCAACGGAGCGCAGGGCCAGACAGGGCTTGGAGGCTGCTAATAAAGAGCTCGAAGCAGAAAGAATCGTGCTTCGAGCAGAAATTGAAAAGGTGCGGTTGGAGCATGCTAGTGCTGGGTCCGAACTTGTGAGGCTCTAAGAGGAAGCTAGCCAACTCCTAAATCAAAAGAATATTTTAACTACGGAGAATGCTAGGATTTCCGGAGTTCTGGCAGAAACAACTTCGAGCAAGGATGTACTAATCGAAGAAAAGCTCAAGTCTGAGAAGGTAGCTACGGAGGTCATAGAACAAATGCTAGGTGTTCTGGAGTACTTCGGTACTACTGGATCACTTCCTTCAGATGACAACGTGACTCTGCTGCGCCGGTTAAAAAGGATCCAAGGAGCAGCGAAGCAAATGAAGACGGTAGGCATTCGTTATGGAGAACTCTCCTGACAAGTGTCTGCCCTCGGACTACTTCGTTACTACGAGGATTTGGGGCGAACAATCACTCCGAGCGCAGAGGGTTCTATTACCTTCGACGACGAGCGGCTTTTAAATCCTTCCGAAGGCGTGACTGCTGCCTGGCGAGCCTTTCAAACCTCATGGAGAGCTGAAGGTCGTTCTGCGATCAAGGCTTGGATCGATGAAGGCCAACGCCAGAAGCAAGTTCGGAACCAAGCTTCGAGCAGTCAGCCTCCTCCGAACCCGCAGGTTTAGGAATCATTTAGGATTTTTGACTATGTAAAGCTTCATGATTGTAAACATTTATCAATGAAAATCTTGTTTGTCATATTTTTAGGCTTTGCCTCTTATGGAAGACATCGAAGTGTTAGAGCTTAACAACGAACTTCGCTCATTATGGAACACCTTCGAACTTCTAAAGAATTACAAGCGTCCTCGATTTCTAATTCCTCGAGATGACTCCGGCGTAATTGCGCCCGAAGTAATCAAAGATGTATTGTCTTATATTAAAGAGGAAGAGAAAGAGGTTAACGCAAACACCTCGTCCTTTGAAGACACTATTTGGTCTGAAGACGAAGGTGAAGCTCGAAATAAAAGATCTGAAGATCTTAGAAGCTGGGAAAGAAGCCCCGAACGGCTTCGAACTTGGGCCGAGCTTCAACAGGAGCAGAAGGATTTTAGAGCTTCGAAGGGGAGGAAGAGAGTTAAACGTAAAGTTCTTAGGACTTTCGATGTTGGAACTAGTCGTTCCACCCCTAGCTCTCGGGACCGAAGAGGTCTCCGATTCCATCTTGGTATAGATACCAATTTTTCATAGTGTAATCTGTAAACACATTTATTTCAATAATGAATGCCGATTTAAAATTGTCTCCATATTTGCTAGCCCCTCTTTGGGTATAAGCAACTTCGAAATGTATTCAACGATGGTTATGCGCAAAGAAAAAACTTCGGAGTACAATTTTTTGGGGGTTCGGAGCCCCTCTGTCATTTAAAGATCTTTTAAAATCTTATGAAATGTCTTCGACTATTTGTAGTCAGAAGAATGGTAGCTTAGTACCTTTGTTTTATGAAAGAAATCACTTGAGATAACTTCCAGGACACTTTAGTGTCTTCAAAATTTTGTCACTTTGGACTATGTTAACAGACATTCGAAGCTCATGGCTCAAATGCTGTTTTGCTTTAGCCACCTTCGGCTTATTTTTGCGATCTCTGTCGAACCAATGGTTCGGAGGTTGCAATGGTCTCTTTGGACTCTTTTTACGGATGTCTACCAGCCAATGGCTTGGACTCCGTATATTTTGGCCACCTTCGGCTCTTTTTGCAGAAGTCTACCAGCCAATGGCTTGGACTTCGCAGATTTTGGCCACCTTCGGCTCTTTTTACGGAAGTCTACCAGCCAATGGCTTGGACTTCGTAGGTTTTGGCCACCTTCGGCTCTTTTTACGGAAGTCTACCAGCCAATGGCTTGGACTCCGTAGGGTGTGGTTTTGGGCTCTTTTACGGATGCCTACAAGCCGGTGGCCTGGGCTCCGGATTATGCCAGCCCCCACGTCGGAAGCTTCGAACTTTATGGGTTCGAAATCCAAAAATACAACCCAGCTTCATGACACTTCCCTCTCGGTCGACCCCGCGGTTCCAGTGCGTCCACTTGGAAGCTGGAAGTCTATGAGGGGAAGGCACTATCAGGATCATATGCTTTATTGATTTAGAAGATGATTACAAGCAAATTACAAGGAGCCCTTATGCGAAGTATCGCTTTAGGTGCTCCGCATGCCAAGTATGTGCTAACTCTTCACCTTCTAAATTAGCTAATTTAAATGAACCAGGGCGCCCTGAGCGGACGATTAGATATGGACCTTCCCATTTATTGCCTAACTTCCCTGGTGCTATAAGGCTTCGTAGAACAAGATGACCCGGTCTTAGTTCATTGAGCTTGACCTTCGGGTCATACCAAGCCTTCGTCTGCTGATGATACTTTGATAAATTAGCTACAGCCCGAAGTCTTGTTTCTTCTGATAAATCTAACGAAGCTTGTCTTTCTTCTTCAATGTCCGGTTCGGTGCTGCGAAATGATCCCCCTTTGAGCTCCGTTGGAGTCATAGCTTCATCTCCGAATAGTAGTCTGAACGGAGTAAAACCTATGGACCTTGTTTGCGTAGTCCGAATGGACCACAGAATCTTCGGAAGCTCTTCGGTCCACAGTCCCTTTGCTAATCCTACTATTCTTCGATTTAGCCCTGATAAAATATTTCCATTGGCTCGCTCTACGGCTCCATTCGACCGAGGATGCCTCACTGCAGCAAAACATAGCTGAATGCCTAGGTCTTCGCAAAACTTCCTGAAGGGTTCTGCGTCGAACTGTGTTCCATTATCAACTGTGAGATATCTAGGCACTCCGAACCGGCAAATAATGTTCTTCCAGAAGAATTTCTGTACATTGTTCGAAGTGATAGCTGTTAAAGGTTCTGCTTCCACCCACTTAGAAAAATATTCAATAGCTACCACTGCGAACTTCTGATTTCCCTTTGCTAACGGAAAGGGACCAATTAAATCCATACCCCATCTGGCCATAGGCCATACTGGAGCAATGACTTGAAGAGCTGTTGGTGGGCGATGACTCCGTCCACCCATCCACTGGCAACCTTGACAAGTGCAGACCAATCTCTCCGCATCAGCTGTTATTGTGGGCCAATAAAGCCCCTGGCGAAGTGTTTTTCCTGCCAGAGCTCTAGGGGCTAAATGGCTTCCACAAAGGCCTTCATGAATTTCTCGAAGAATTTCTTGGCCTTCGGCTTGAGATATACATCGGAGTAGAGGGGAACATACTCCGGCCTTGTATAATATACCGTTGATTATCTGATAGTTTCTGGCTCTGAGCTTTAATCTTGAAAACTGGGGCTCTTCGGGCAAATTTGTTCCTCCTTGCAAGAGTTCCATGATCGAATCCTTCCAATCTGCACTAGGAATGCAAAGAATCTCCGCAGAGGCAATTTGTGGCACCGAAGGTATATTGAGCTCCTCATAGAAAGCTTCTTTGGGCACATCCACAGCTCCGGCTGCAGCCTTCGCTAAAATGTCCGCTTGCACGTTTTCCGCTCTTGGTATACTCCGAATGGAAATACCGTTGAAGTGTGCTTCAATTTTGCGGATTTCTTCTAAGTACTTTGCAAGCTGTGGATGTCGAACTTGAAAACTTTTGTCTACGTGCCCTGCTACTATCTAAGAATCTGTTTTTATAATTATTCTTGTAGCCCCTAGAGCACGTGCTTTCTGGAGTCCCAATAAAATCCCTTCGTACTCCGCTATATTATTGGTAGACTTAAAGTTGAGTCTTGCGGAGTACATTGCTCTTTGCCCTGACGGTGAAATCAACACTGCCCAATGCCTACTCCGGATGCTTGGAAAGCCCCATCGGAGTAAATAGTCCAAACTCCGTCACTTGATTTCTCCGGAGTCAAATTCGCAGGTGGAGTCCACTCTGCTACGAAGTCTGCTAGGACTTGGGATTTGATAGCTCTCCTTGCCAAGAAAGATATGCCGAAGGGTGCTAGCTCGACTGCCCACTTTCCAATCCTTCCAGTGGAATCTTTGCTTCGGAGCATATCTCCTAAGGGATACGAAGTTGGTACAATTACATTATGAGCCAAAAAATAATGTCTTAGCTTCCTCGAAGCCATTATCAGAGCATAAACGAACTTCTCAAGTTCGGAGTATCTTGTCTTCGCTCCTGATAATGCTTCGGATACAAAATAAACAGGATTTTGGACCAACTTCCCATTGAAATCCACTTCTCTGACAAGGACTGCGCTGACAGCTGAACCTGTAGCTGCAAGGTACAGGAGTAGGGTTTCGTCCGCAGTAGGCACCGTGAGTGTAGCAAGATTACTGAGATACTCTTTAATATCTTCGAAGCTTTTCTGACACTCCGGTGTCCATGCAAAATCTTCGGACCCTTTCAACGCTTTGAATATCGGCAAGCTCCTCTCCGCAGACCTTGATAAAAACCTGCTAAGTGCGGCCAGACGCCTAGTCAGCTTTTGCACTTGCTTTAAATTCTCCGGAGGAGCCATCTTCTGCAGCGCAGTTATTTGAGTAGGGCTAGCTTCAATTCCCCTGCTTGAAACTAAATACCCTAACAATTTTCCAGCCTTAGCTCCGAATATACATTTTTCGGGGTTAAGACGGATCCCACAAGCCCGAAGGCTATTGAATGTTTCTGCTAAGTCTAGGCTATGTTGGTGCTTTAAAGCACTCTTTATTACAATATCATCCACATAGGCCTCCACATTGCGACCTAGCTGATGACCTAGAGCCTTAGCAACTAATCTTGAAAAAGTAGCCCCGGCATTTCTTTGACCGAAGGGCATTCTTACATAACAGAAAACTCCCGAAGGAGTTACGAAGATTGTCTTGATTTCATCTTCGCGCTTCAACCATATTTGATGATAACCAGAATACGCGTCAAGGAAGCTTAATAACTCCGAACCTGCGGTGGAGTCAACCAGTTGATCAATTCGGGGCATGGGGTAGGGGTCACGTGGGCATGCTTTATTCAAGGATGTGAAATCAATGCACATGCGCCACTTCCCGGAAGACTTTTTCCTGACGAAGACTGGGTTGGCTAACCATTCTGTGTGAGCCACTTCTCTGATAATCCCAGCCTTCAATAATTTTTCAACTTCGTCCTTAGCTAGAGCAGCTCTCTCTGCGGACATCTTCCGGAGTCCTTGTCGAACAGGCTGGGCCTTTGGGTTTACAAGTAAACTGTGTTCAATGATATCCCGATCGACTCCGGTGATATCTTCGTCAGACCAAGCGAAGACATCCAAATTTTCTTCCACCACCTTTTCCAAGGAGGTTGCAACTTCAGGAGGTAAATCTTTACCAAATTGAAAAGTGTACTCTTTACCATCTTTAACAATGACCTTCGTTGCAATCTCTCCTTCGGGACTTGGTCTCGGAAAAGACTTCTTCGAAGCTTCGGAGGAGGCTGAAAAAATTTCTTCATTATCCTACACACTGTTTACTTGCCTCGGATCAAGAGGGGGACCATGACCATATTCCGCCCTCCGAGCAATGGCTTGATCTCCGAAGATTGTAAGGACTCCTGCTTGTGTGGGCATCTTCATGCACAAGTAATTGTGATGCGCCACAGCCCCGAACTGGTTCAGCATGCCCCTTCCGAAGATGACGTTGTAAGCATACGGGGCATCTATCACATCGAAAATTACTTCTTCAGTCCGGGCTAATAAACCTTCTCCGAAGGTAACTTCCAGGCCTATCTGGCCAAGTGCATCAAGCGGGGGTCCTGAGAAGCCTTGCAGAGGACGAGCCGCTGGAAGAAGATGCTTCCTGGAAATGCATAACTGATCGAAGGCTTGAACAAAAATGATATCTGCCGAGCTACCTCCGTCAATTAGCACCCTTCGGACTTCAGTCCCTGCAATATCAGCAGTGATAACCAATGGATCTGCGTGCGGGAACTTAATACCAGCTGCATCCTCCGCAGAGAAAGATATCGAAACGTGAGACCACTCCGGCATTGCAGCTGCAGATGACGAAGTCCCAATATGACCTACTTCCCGAACGTACTCTCTTCGCTGTCTCTTGGACATGCTTCCGAGGGTACCTCCTCCGGAGATAGGGAGAACTACTCTTTTTCCTCTATCTTGCCCTTCCTCTTGCTTCGGAGGTGGCATAACATTGGCCACCGGAGGGTGCCTTGCAGCATCAAAATTTTCTATTCGCGCCACAGCCTGGACCGGCTCTGGGCGCGCTGCAGCTGGGCTTCGGTCGGTACTGCCTCGACCCGAAGTTCTCTCTAAGTACTCTCCCCTTAGGGTAAGTATAGCCTTGCAAGTGTCAGTTGCATGGCTTCGATTTTCTCCGTGAATGCAGCAGAAAAGGGTCTGGCCCTTGCCAGCCGTTTTCCCTGGCGGCCTCCAGCCGCTGGCCTTGTTCCCCGTAGACTGTGGAGCTCTTGGTGCAAACTTCTATGGGGGTGCAATATTCATAACTTCAGAACGAGGGTGCTTTTGCCCTCTTCTCCGATCATGTTGCACTTCGAAGACTGATTCCTGCAGCTGTGCCGAAGTTTTCACTTCTACTTTGACTTCTTGCAATATGGACGAAGTAGCAGCAGTCCTCCGAAGCCAACCTTCTTCTGACCTCGCATACTCCTCGAAGTATGACATCAACTGAGAGACCGAGGAGATGCTCTTCCGATGCAATTTATCCAGAAGGCCTTGATGACTGACGCCTTCTCGAGCTGCATCAACCACTGAAGATGTGGACAGCCCCCGAATTTGCGACTTCGTATGAGCGAAGCGCTTAAAGTACTGCCTCAATGTTTCTCCGGGGAGCTGTTTCACTTGGAAAAGGCTTCCTGTTGACATAGGAGGCACGAAGGTGCCTTGAAAGTTGCTTATAAACTTCCTCTTCAGCTGCGACCACGAATTGATTGATCCTGGCTTTAAGGACCAGAACCATCTCAATGCCACTCCTTGAAGAGCCAAAGGGAAGCACTTCGCCATGGTGTCTCGAACACCCCCGCTAGCCTCAATTGCTAGGGCATAAGAACGAACGAACTCTCCGGGATCTTCGTCTCCGGCATACTTACAGAGCTTCGAAGTTTTAAACTTTGGATCAAAGCGAACCTTCTGCAGCTCAGGATGCAGCGGAGATTCATTGTCGAAGGAGGCGTTCTCCGGGGCTTCGGGATAATCAAGATCGTCGTCTTCGGGCACTTCTGGGATAGTTGGGATGGCTTGAGAGTGAAGCCTGCTCGCAGCTTCCTGTCGCCACCTTGCCACTTCAGCTTGAAGGTTGGCCATTTGAGTGGCCATATCTCCAAGATTATTTTCATCTCCTCCAGAAGGATCTTCCGGGTCTTGAGAACTGGTCGGATCAGTTCGAATCGGAATGGAGGGTGGAGAAGGGACTCCAGGCGGTCGGAGTATGGAAGGGGTTAGCGGAGAAGCTTCGTATGTTCGAGGGATGGAAGCCCCTTCCGGAGTTTGTGGAGGGAATGTCGAAGGACCTCCGACGTCAACTGTGTCGAAGGGTATTTCTCTGGAGATCCGAGAGGACCTCCGAGTGGGATTGCGGGGTGCGCTCCGCTTAGGAGGCATGATGTAAGAGGTTGGTAGAGAACGAAGTTTTTCAGACTAGGTTCCCCACGGACGGCGCCAACTGTTGGCGTAAAAGATTACGCTAACAGGTTTCAGTGGAAAAGAAACTAACAAATGAAGTGTTTGTGAAGCAAACTGTTCTAAGCCTCCGAAAGGATAATAACTTAGAATAGTTTGAATGTGTGTATTGAATAACTTGTATTTTGTCTCTATTACAGGGTGAAATGGGGGGTATTTATAGGCCCAAACATTAAGGAAAAGACCTATTTACCCCTCTATTACAACCGACATAGTGGAAACTATTCAGTTCCCTTAATAGGGCTAAAATGGTAAAAGACTAATCTAATAAGAAAAAAGATAAGTCTTCCATCTTAGCTGGCAGAAAAGATTTTGAAAAGCCTTAGTTCGAAGATGTACTCCGAACCGATGCCTATCTTCGTACTTCGAACTTGGGTCCGGGCATCTTTGAAGATGATCGTCTGGGAACCTTCGAATCCGCTGTCTGCCTTTATGTTGCTTCGGCAATAACCCCGAAGATGAGATATTTCCCCCAACAGCGGATACTTCACAGGTGAAGTAACAAGGCGATAGCAATCTATTACGCATATTAGCGGATACTTCACAGGCGAAGTAACAAGGTGATAGCAATCTATTACGCAGGGATAAGCCTTCTTGGCGAGGTTAATCACATTCGTGCGTGGTTGATAACCAATGGAGCCGTGGTGTAGCGATTGTGGGGTTCGGATCTGTGGTGATTGGAAGCCGGATCATCAACGTCGAGTCCTCCACATATCGAGTTTACCCCCCTAACGGAAGATCGGGCACCCGTGCGCATCAAGTGGTATCAGAGCCCAAGTTTACCGTCAGATTGGTAGGTTCGTCTCCCCTTGTTTCGAGTCAATTTCGCATTCATCCTAGAGTCCACAGAAAAGGCAAACAAAAAAATCTCTATCCGAGACATTGTTAGCCTTTTACATAATTCTCTTTCAGAGTCCGTAGTGTTGAATTTGTGTCCAAGTTTGTGTCTCGATTGCTGGTTAATTCATGTTTTAGATCGGTTTGTGTCTCCGCCACAATTCCCCTACTAGCTGCATAATTTTTCCACTCTCCCACCGATCCCCATCCACTTCTGTTTCCGCCACTACCAGCAGATCCGATTTAGGGGGAACAAATCCGATTTCGGAGGGTTCTCCTTGAAACGAGCACAACTTTTCGCTCGTAACTCCGATTGAGCTGAAATTTTTACCACTGGTAGATATCTAAAAGTCAGATTGGGCGATACTCATTTCATCAGTATCAGTGTTGTCAAAAGAATTTAAAAAATCAGGAAGGCCTTCGTTTTGGGCACTGAGTTTCAGCACCGGTTATTTAGGGTTTCCTGTACCGATATCATCTTCCATCGATTTGAGCTAAAACTTGGTGTTGTGCTTAATATTGGGGCATATTGTTGCTACTTATCACTTGGTAATTGGTTGCAAAAAAATAGAAAAAAAGAAGACAAAAAAAGAGGCAATACCGAAGGCCCTACACTTTTTGTTTCATAGTGTTGCTGGTGTCGTGTTGACATTGTCCTTGCAATTCATCTTGTTCATCCTTGATTCCTTTTTGTGTCACTACTGTTCTTAGAACATGAGTAGACCAACAATTAGGACTAATAGTTTGAACATTTATTCAACATTACTATCTGTTATTGAATTGTGTTCCACTCAAATATTTATTCTTCCTATAGCTCCACATACTTACCTTCTGAACAATACAATTTCTTGCCAGCAATCGCTATACTCACGACTTCAACGGTATCATCCCCAAGCTAACCGGTTGTGCCACCTGCTATGATTGGTAAGAACCTTGCAAGAACTTGGTGAAATGCTTGAGTGTGAGCGACTCCACATCCTATTAGTTCATAGGAAACTAACGCACTTGTGAGCTTGTTTGTGTTTTGTGTTTTCACTAACCATGGCAGGATCACACCAAGGCGATGGAGATGAATGCATGTCCAAGTTAGAAGTTGGAAAGTTGCTGCAAGAACTCAATGCAAACATCGTTACGAGTAACCAGGACAATGAGCACAGATTGGAGAGAATAGAGAGGAACATTGCCACCCTCATCACCAGGATGGAGAACATAGAGAGACAACCACCGCCACTGAATGATAGGGCTAAAGATCTCGAGGCAAACAACATAAATAAGATCATATGCAACCTCTTCCTCAAGAACCTCCCCATCAAGAAAATCCACATCGTCAAGGTATGGGAGGTAATAACGGAAACAACCCTCGTGCTGATAATTCGTTTGCTAAGGTTAAATTCAGCATACCCTCTTTTTCTGGCTCTTATGATGCTGAAACATATCTGAATTGGGAGATGATAGTACAACAAAAATTTAACTCTCACCAAGTTCTAGAAATACATAGAGTTAGACAAGCCACTAGTGAGTTTACCGATTTTGCTATTATTTGGTGGAATGAGATCTCAAGTGTAGGCTTAGCACCTGACACATGGGATGGGCTAAAGAGAGCTATGCGTGGTAGATTTGTCCCTACTACTTATAAACGTGATTTGCTTTAAAAATTACAGCGTTTTAACCAGGGAAATAAATCTGTAGAGGAGTACTACCAGGAACTACAAATAGGAATGCTGCGTTGTCATGTAGTTGAGGATGAGGAGAGTAAAATTGCTAGATTTTTTAGTGGGTTAAGAAGAGAAATACAGGACATAGTAGATTATAAGGAATATAATACACTCAATAGATTGTTTCACCTTTCTATGAAGGCAGAAGGAGAATTGCAGGGACGACAGCCGAAGTCGAAGGGTAACTTCACCGACACAAGACCGGCGTCAGCAACGGGAAAATCAACACTACCTTCTCCCGCATGGTCTGCTGACCCCTTCGTATCCAGGGCGCGTTTAGCAGCACCTTCGTCTTCACTACCACTAGAGGAGAAGAGTAAGACAAACCTACGAGCTACTAGTTGCTCATCGGTTGCTTCTACAGGCCGAACCAGTGGAGTCATTTACCATAATTGCAAAGGGAAGGGCCATTTCATGAGAGATTGCCCAAGCCAGAGATGGACATTCATTGCTACTGAGGATGGAAGGTATGTTAGTACTAGTGATATTGAAGATGGTGGTACTATCGATGTAGGTGATGATGAAGAGCTTGAAAGTGATGACGAGGAGGTTTTAGGTACTGCTGCCACAGAGAAGTATCAGACATTGATTGTACAATGTGTTTTAAACACTCAAGTGGAGCAAATTGACACACTACAGTGACATAACTTATTTCAAATGTTCCTCATTGTCAATGATCGTCGTGTTCGTGTCATAAATGATGGAGGAAGAAGCAATAACATGGTGAGCATAGAGCTGGTTAATAAGCTTGGATTGACCACACGCCCACACACTCATCCCTACTATATTCAGTGGTTCAACAATAGTGGTAAGGTCAAGGTAACACACTCTGCGAGAGTTCACTTTTTCATTGGTACATACTGTTGGCGTAAAAGATTACGCTAACAGGTTTTAAGAGATTAAAAACTAACAAACGAAGTGTTTGTGAAGTGAACTATTTCAAGCCTCCGAATTGGATAATAGCTTGAAGTAATTCGAAGTTGTGTATTGAATAACTGAGTATTGGATGCCCATTACAGGGTGAGAAGGGGGTATTTATAGGTAAAAATCTTAAGGAAAAGACCTTTTTGCCCCTCAATTACAACCGACATAGTGGAAACTATTCGGTACCCCTAATAGGGTTAAAATGGTAAAAGACTAATCTAATCAGAAAGAAGATAAGTCTTCCATCCTTGCTGGCAGATAAGCTCTCTAAAGATTCATCCTTCGAAGTTATACTCCGAATAGGAGTCTGCATCGATTCTTCGAACTTGATCACGTACTAAACAGGAGTTAATGTTGAAACTTCGGTTTAGTAGATTGCCTTTGTCTTGTTACTGTAGAGACCCTAGGGATGAAGTATTTTCCCCCAACAATAGCCCCTCGAATACGCTTCTCCATATGATCTGTAAGGTTAGGAGAGCAGTATACGCAAGAAAAATAATCATGCGTAAGGGTTAATAAAATTTATCAACCTTCGGAATATGTGAAATTTAGAACTTCGAATCGATTTCTAAAAGAGTTCTATTCGAACAACTCTGAAATCAATATCTATGAAGTCAAAAAAACCTTTAGAATTAGAAAAAACAGCTGTTTTCTTTTTCCTTTCAGAAGAAGCTATAACGTTGCGTTGATTACGTAAGTAGTAACGGTCAAGAAGACAGAGCGCCAAGTATGAATGGTAAAAAATCGGGAATCCAGGCTATAAATAGAAGATCCAGGAACATCCAAGATACCTTTCTCACCGTTCTCGCGCAATCTGCCATTTAGCCTCCAAGCTTTAGCTCCAATCACCCTGTTCCACTTGATGGCAAAGACAAGTTTCAAGGCTCCCGGGGAGACCTCGGCCTTAGCCCGGACACAAGCCATGGCGGCAGCAGCGGCAGCTACTGCGGGGAATCCCCAACAAGTTGGCCCCCATGACCTTCTCCCGGCCTCCTTGAAGTACACTGACCAGTATTATAAATTGGGCCCATCAAGCTGCAAGAGGAAGACAATCGCAGCAGTAGATGAAGGAAGAATTAGCCCGGGGGTTAATGTCCGCAATCCCAAGAAGGAAGCCATCCCTTCGCCACGGCCCGGAGAAGTCATCGTTTTCGAAGCCTTCTTCGAAGCAGGGTTAGGTCTTCCAGCGGTGGACTTCCTGTCGGAGGTACTGGATCTTTTCCACGTTACCCTTCCTTAGTTATCTCTGAACGCAATAGCACGCCTCACTATCTTTGAGTGGGCGCTGTGGGCCGAAGGCTGCGAAGGGAGAGCAGAAATATTCACAGCGCTGCACAAAGCCTCCTGCTAGCCGAAGACTTACCAGGGCTCTAGAGGGGAAAAGATCATAGTAGCCTTCGTCAGCATCAACTTCAGACTCCGAGATGAATTCCAAATGCAATTTCAAGCAAAGGCCATCAATGTCAGATGGTACACAGATTGGATTCTTCGGTTGTTCTATGCCGAAGTTGGAGCAGACAGCCGTTTGGTCGGGCCTCTGCAAGATATATATTTTTGGAGGGAAGCCAAAGTCCATCCAGACCCCGGCCAGCTCGAAGCCCATCTTAATCTGCTCCAACGGATCAGTCGCCGCATGAGCATGCGAGACTTAGCGGAGGAGTTCATCGGGCTCCAGATTCCACCTTTGATGGCCAACTGGCCTGTTAACTTTGAAGAGGATCCGGAGGGTGGACTCCAAAAAATTTCTTCGAGTTCGAGCTCTGCAGGTAACTTCGAAAACTACAACATGCTTCATGTATGATTATTTCATAAAAGATGACTAATAAAAACTTATCTTTCAGCTCCACAAGCCTCTTTGACTTTGGAGCAAGTCATTCGAACTTCGGAGAAGATTCTTGGGGCTCCTACCCCCGCTGAAAAAGAATGGAGGGTAAAGCTGGTAGGGAGCTGGGAGCGATTCAACCGGGTGTGGGGCGTACTCGGAGTCATAGCCCCTTATCTTCCTGACTGGGTTACTTCCGAGACTGGCCCGAAGAAGAGAAAAGCCGAGGCTGGGACTTTGGCACCAGCTAAGACTCCCGTGAAGAAACTAGCCTGCAAGCCTAAGAACGTGGCTCCTTCCAAGTCCGTCGCTTCATCTTCAGATTCATCTGAGGAAGAAGGAGAAAGAGAAATGCGAAGGGTCTTTATAGACCTTGTTACCCGGGATGAAGGGGCGTGAGCAGATGTCAAGGTCATGGCCACTGGTGATGCAGTTGTTGTGCCGACTGCACCAGACAACTCCGAACAGGCTAGGACTTCGAATGTCCTGCCAGACCTACCAAGCCAAGAAGCCCCTGTTGTTGAAGGCGGAGTTGAAGTAGCAGCTGATCAAGCTTCGATTCTGGACGAAGTGGTAACTGTTGCTCCAAGAGACGTTCCAACAGCTAACCCTTCAGTTCATGATTCCGAATCTGACGAAGACTTCGAGGGGGCCTTCGACCCTCCAAGTAGCCCCATACTCATTCGCCGATAGGATTTTGGAGGTAAACTTCATTAAAGCACCTTTTTCTTCATGCCCTGCAAAATTATGCAATATATAATACCTTTGGTTTTGCAGGGTCTGCTCCCATGGAGATGACTCCTCCTGCGAAGACTGCTCCTAGAACTTCGACATCTCCGAGGTCAGTTCCAGAGGAAGTTATAAAGATGGGGCCCGGAAAAGGTAAAGGGAAAATGGATCCTTTTCCTGCTCCGAACTCGGGATTAACTCCGTCGGAATCGACAAACGAAGGACAATTTATGGAGGGGGGCCAGTCCACCGATGCTTACAGGGATGTGGCGCAGCGCTCCGGCCCTTCACCCAACGAGGACGACCAAAGAGCCTTGTCGATGCTCCCCCTCCTAGCTCCTTTTCTGGAGCGAAGGACTGGACTTCGGACTCTGCTAGCGCCTTTGGCTCGAGCTAATCACGAAGTCGGGGAGACTGACCTGGTGGCTATACTTGGGGAAAGTGATGGGTCGGAGTTGGATGTAGCTTTGGAACGGGTAGCATACCAGGAACGAAGTATCTGCAATAACAGGGTTAGTTTCAACTTATGAATAGTTTCTCACCTTGCTTTTTCCTTTGCAGCAAATAGTCTTGACTCGAGTTGCGGCTGTTTCGAATGAGCGGGAAAGCATTCGCCTTAAGGAGAAGATTACTGCCCTCCAAGGAAGTCTTGAGAGCTCCAAAATTAGAATTTCCAGCTTGGATGAGATGGTAGCAGCGGAGAGGAAAGCTAGACTTGGTCTGGAGGCTGCTAATTAGAAGCTCGAAGCCGAACAAATCGTGCTTCAAGCTGAAATAGAAAGGATGCGGATGGAGCAAGCAACCGTGGGGGATGAGCTAGTCAAGCTCCAAGAAGAACATACAAAGTCCATGGAGGAGGCCAACAACTTGCTTAGCCAGAAGAACTCCTTGGTCACGAAGGCAGCCAAGCTATCTTCTTTGATACACGAGTTGTCTTCGTTAAGGGATATTTTGGTCGAGGACAAGGTGAAGTATGTGAAGGTAGCTGCGAAGACCAAGGACAACCTTCTGGGTGTCTTAGAATATTTCGGTACTTCTTGGACATTACCTTCGAGTGGCGATGTCCCCTTGCTGCGACGATTGAAGATGATCCAGGGCGGCGAAGATGATGAAGACAACGAGTACTCGGTATAGGGAAATCTCCGGCCAAGTATCCGCTCTCGGAATACTTCGCTACTACGAAGATCTAGGGCTATCAATAGCACCAGACTCGGGGGCGGCTCCCATTACCTTCGACGGCAACCAACTATTAAACCCTTCTGAAGACGTGGCAATAGCACCAACTATCAATAGCACCAGACTCGGGGGCAAGCCTTCCAAGCATCTTGGAGAGCCGAAGGTCGATCAACGATCAAGGCTTGGATTGCTGAAGGACTTCGCCAGAAACAAGCTCGGTCGCAGGCTTCGAGCAGCCAGCCTCCGCCAAACCCACAGGTCTAGTTTTGCTTAGGGCTCCGAACATGTAAAAATTTATGCTTTCATCTATTATGAATGAAGACTTATTTGGAAATGTTTTTAGGCTTTCCGACCCGTTATGGATGATCTCGAAGTGTTAGACATTACCGAAGAACTTCGCCTGCTATGGGCTACCTTCGACCTTCTAAGACTTCACAAACGACCTCGATTTTTGATTCCTCGAGAAAACTCCGGTGCGATTGCGCCCGCAATATACAAATATATATTATCTTACATTAAAGAGGAGGAAAAAGAAGTTAACTTGGAAACTTCATCTTCTGAAGACGTTGAATGGTCCGAAGAAGAGAATATTGCTGAAGAACAAAAAAGAAACTCGAACAACTTCGAAGCTGGGAGAGAAGCCCCGAGCGACTTCGAACTTGGGCTGAACTCTAACAGGAACAAAAAGATTTCCGAGCTTCGAGAGGAGGGAGAAAAGTTAAACGTAAAGTTATTAGGATTCCCGGCTTCGGAACTAGTCGTTCTGGCTTTAGTGGTAGTTCTAGGGATCAAAGGGGTCTTCGTTTCCTTCATGGTATAGATACAGACTTCTCATAATGTAATGTAATCTATACGAATGATAATGATTAAAGTTTTAAAATTGTCTCCCTGTTTCCCAGCCCCTCTTTGGGTGTAAGAAACTTCGAAATTTGGTCGAAGATGGTTACGCGCAACGAAAATAACTTAGTTAGGAGTACAATTTTGGAGGCTCAGAGCCCCTTAGCAACTTAGAGAATTTTTTTAAAAAAAAATCTCAAAGAATGTCTTCGACTACATGGAGTCTGAAACTTGGTAACTTAGTACCTTTTTGTTTGAATGTAGTCACTTTGGACTAGTTTTTCGGATACCTTAGCATACCAAACAATTGGTCACTTTGGACTCTTTTTACAGACATTTGAAGCTATCAGCACAAAATCTGTTTTGTTTGGCCTCCTTCGGCTCTTTTTGCGAATGCTATCAAACCAGTGGTTCGGAATTCGCATAATGGTCTCCTTGGACTCTTTTTACGGACGCTTTCAAGCCGGAGCCTGGAATCCGCATCATTTGGTCTCCTTGGACTCTTTTTACAGATGCTTTCAAGCCAGTGGCTTGGGATCCGTTTTTCTGTGACTTTCCCACCTCATCGGAAGCTTCGAACCAGTCCGCAAAATTGGTTCAAATGAATGACACTTCCCTCACAACCAACTTAGTTCTTCCAGTGCGTCCACTAGAAGTAGGAAGTGTTTGAGAGGTAGGCATTATCTGAACCATGAACTTTATTAATTCAGAAGGTGTTTACAAATGATTATAAGGAGCCCCTATGCGAAATATCGCTTTAAGTGCTCCGCATGCCAGGCATGATTTAACTCTTCGCCTTCTAAATTAGCTAGCTTAAAAGAACTAGGGCGTCCTGAACGAAGAATAATGTATGGACCTTCCCACTTATTTCCGAATTTCCCTGGTGCTATAATGCTTCGCAAAACTAGATGACCTGGTTTAAGTTCGTTAAGCTTAACCTTCGGGTCAAACCAAGTCTTCGTTCGCTGCTGATATTTTGACAAATTAGTGACAACTCGAAGTCTTGTTTCTTCTATTAAATCGAGCGAAGCTTGCCTTTCTCCTTCTATTTCAGGTTCGGTGCTACGAATAGATCCTCCTTTAAGCTCCGTTGGCATCATAGCTTCATCTCCGAATAATAGTCGGAAACGAGTGAAACCTGTGGACCTTGTTTGAGTGGTTCGAATGGACCATAAAATCTTCAGGAGCTCTTCAGTCCACAACCCCTTTGCCAACCCTACTATTCTTCGATTCAGCCCTGACAAGATATTACCATTGGCCCTTTCGATAGCTCCATTAGACTGAGGATGGTGCACAGCTGCAAAGCATATTTGTATGCCAAGATCTTCGCAAAACTTCCTGAAGGGCTCTGCATCAAACTGTGTCCCATTGTCAATTGTGAGCTGTCGAGGCACTCCGAACCTGCATATAATATTTTTCCAGAAAAAGTTTTGTACATTATTCGAAGTGATAGCTGTGAGGGGTTCTGCTTCGACCCACTTAGAAAAATACTCAATTGCTACCACTACGAATTTCAGATTTTCTTTTGCTACTGGGAAGGGGCCAATAAGGTCCATGCCCCATCTGGCCATGGGCCAAACTGGAGCAATGACTTGAAGAGTTGTTGGCGGACGATGACTTCTTCTTCCCATCCATTGACAACCTTGGCATGTGCGAACTAGGCTCTCCGCATCAGCTACTATTGTAGGCCAATAAAGCCCCTGCGAAGTGTTTTTCCTGCCAAAGCCCGAGGGGCCAGATGGCTACCACAAAAGGCCTTCATGAATTTCTCGGAGCATCTCTTAACCTTTGTCTTGAGATATACATCGGAGCAGAGGGGAACATACTCCGGCCTTGTAGAGAATACCATTGATTATATGATACTTTCGAATTCTGAGCTTCAACCTCAAAAGTTGTGGCCCTTCACGCAAATTTGATTCACCTTTCAACAATTCCATAATTGAACTATGCAATCAGTGATTGGAATGCAAAGAAATTCCGTAGAAGGGATCTTTGGCACCGAAGGTGAAGTAAGCTCTTCATAAAAAGCTCCTTCCAGAATGTCCATAGCTCCGGCTGTAGCTTTCGCTAAAGTATCAGCTTGCATATTTTTAGCTCTTGGTAGACTTCGAATGGAAATCCCTTTAAATACTGCTTCGATCTTACGGATCTCTTCCAAATATTTTGCAAGTTGCGGGTGTCGAACTTGAAAGCTTTTATCGATGTGCCCTGCTACAATTTGAGAATCTGTATTAATAACAACTCTTGTAGCACCCAAAGCACGCGCCTTTCGAAGTCCTAACAAAATTCCTTCATACTCCGTTGTATTATTGGTGGACTTAAAGTTGAGCCTTGCGGAGTACATTGCTCTTTGCCCTGAAGGCGAAATTATTACTGCTCTGATGCCTGCTCCAGACGCTTGGAAAGCTCCGTCGGAGTATATAGTCCAAATTCCTTCATTTGATTTCTCCGGAGCCCATACTACGGATGGAGTCCACTCTACCACAAAATCTGCCACCATCTGTGACTTGATAGTTGTCCTTGCCACGAAGGAGATGCCGAAGGGTGCTAGTTCAACAGCCCATTTTCCAATTCTTCCCGTAGAATCTTTGCTTCGGAGCATATCTCCCAAGGGATACGAAGTTGGTACAATCACATTATGTGCTAGAAAATAATGTCTCAATTTCCTCGAAGCCATTATCAGAGCATAGGTGAACTTTTCAAGCTCAGAATATCTTGTTTTTGCTCCAGACAATGCTTTGGATACAAAATAGATTGGATTCTGTACCAACTTCCCATTGAAATCAACTTCTCTGACAAGGACGACACTGACAACGGAGCTAGTAGCTGCAAGGTAGAGGAGTAGGGTTTCATCCGCAACGGGCACCGTGAGTGTAGTGAGGTCACTGAGATAATTTTTAATATCATCAAAACTCTTTTGAGACTCCGGTGTCCATGCAAAATCTTCGAACCCTTTCAATGCTTTGAAAATGGGCAAACTTCTCTCCGCAGACCTTGCTAGAAACCTGCTAAGTGCTGCTAGGCGGCCAGTTATCTTTTGCACCTGCTTTAAATTTTCCAAAGGAGCCATCCTTTATAATGCAGATATTTGATTAGGGCTAGCTTCGATCCCTCTACTTGAAACTAGATACCCTAACAATTTTCTGGCCTAAGCCCCGAAGATACATTTTTCGGGGTTGAGATGGACTCCACATGCTCGAAGGCTATCAAACATTTCTGCTAAGTCTAGGCTATGTTGGTGCTTTAAAGCACTCTTTATTACAATATCATCCATATAGGCTTCTACATTGCGGCCTATTTGATGACCTAGAGCTTTAGCAATTAACCTCGAAAAAGTTGCCCTGGCATTTCTTAAACCAAAAGGCATTCTTACATAGCAGAAGACTCCTGAAGGTGTTACAAAGCTTGTTTTGATTTCATCTTCGCGCTTTAACCAGATTTGATGATAGCCAAATTACGCGTCGAGGAAGCTTAATAACTCTGAACCAGCAGTGGAGTCAACTAATTGATCAATTCGGGGCATGGGATAGGGGTCATGGGGGCATGATTTATTCAAGGATGTAAAATCAATACACATGCGCCACTTCCCGGAAGATTTCTTTGTGACGAAGACTGGGTTGGCTAACCACTCCATATGAGCTACTTCTCTGATAATCCCAGCCTTTAGCAACTTTTCCACTTCTGCTTTAGCAAGGATGGCCCTCTCCACAGATAACTTCCGAAGTCTTTGTCGGACTGGTCGAACCCTCGGGTTCACAAGCAAGCTATGCTCAATGATATCTTGATTGACTCCGGGAATGTCTTCATCAGACCAGGCAAAGACATCCAAATTTTCTTTGACTACCTTTTTTAACGAAGTAGCGATTTCTGGGGGGAAATCTTTGCCGAACTGAAAAGAATAGTCTTTACCGTCTTTGACAATAACCTTCATTATAATTTCTCCGTCAGGGCTGGGTCTTGGGAAGGATTTCTTCGAAGGTTCACCTAGATCGGAGATATCCTCTGGATTACCTTGTACGTTGTTTACTTTTCTCGGGTCAAGAGGGGGGCCATGACCATATTATGCTCTTCGTGCAGTGGCTTGATCTCCGAAGACAGTGAGTACTCCCGCTTGCGTGGGCATCTTCATACATAAATATTTATGATGCGTCACGGCTCCGAACTGATTTAACATGCCCCTCCCAAAGATAACATTATATGCATAAGGGGCATCTACAACATCAAAAATCACCTCCTCTGTCCTTGCCAGTAGCCCCTCTCCGAAAGAAACCTCCAGACCTATCTGGCCGAGGGCATCAAGAGGGGGTCCTGCGAAGCCTTGCAAGGGATGAGTTGTAGGGAGGAGATGTTTCCTGGAGATACATAGCTGATCGAAGGCTTCAACGAAGATGATATCTGCTGAACTCCCTCCGTCAATCAGCACTCTCCGGACTTCAGTCCCTGCTATATCGACAGTAATAACAAGGGGATCTGCATGCGGAAACTTTATGCCAGCTGCATCATCTGAAGAGAAAGATATCGGCACATGGGACCACTCGGGCATGGTAGATGCGGACAAAGAAGTTCCAATATGGCCCACTTCCCAGACATATTCTCTTCGCTGTCTCTTTGACATACTGCCGAAGGTCCCTTCTCCAGAAATGGGGAGGACTACTATTTTACCCCGATCTTGACCATCTTCCTGCTTCAGAGGTGGCATAATATTGACCACCAGAGGTTGTCTTGCAGGGTCGAAGTTGTCTATACGTGCCACAACCTAGACAGGCTCCGGACGTACCTCGGAAGGAACTCGGTCAGTAGTGCCTCGACCCAAGGTCCTTTCAAGGTACTCGCCTCTTAAAGCGAGTATAAACTTGCACGCATCAGTAGCGTGACTCCGATTCTCACCATGGACGCTGCAGATGAAGGCCTGGGCTTTGCCAGCCGGCTTCCCTGGCGGCCTCCAGCCGCTGGTCTTGCTTCCCGAGGCCTGCGAAGTCTTAGGGGCAAATTTCTACGGAGGAGCAATGTTTAGGACTTCGAAACGAGGATGCTTTTGCCCCTGACGTCTGTCATGCTAGACTTCGATGCTAGGCCCCTGCGAAGGTGTTGAAGTCTTTACTTCGAACATGACTTCTTGCAGGATTGATGGAGTTGAAGCAGTTCTTTGGAGCCACCCTTCATCTGACCTAGCATATTCTTCAAAATAAGCCATCATCGGAGCTAGAGAGGATATATGTTTCCAATGGAGTATATCAAGGAGGCCCGTATGGGTAACTCCCTCTCGAGCTACATCAACTACGGAGGACGTAGTTAGCCCCCGTATTTGCGACTTCGTATGGGCGAAGCGCTTGAAAAATTTTCTTAAAGTTTCTCTAGGCAGCTGCTTCACTTGGAAAAGACTTCCCATAGACATTGGGGGTACGAAGGTACCCTAAAAGTTACTTATGAACTTCTTCCTTAATTGCTCCCAGGTTCTAATTGATCCCAGCTTCAGGGACCAAAACCACTGCAAAGCCACCCCTTCGAGACCAGGAGGAAAACACTTGGCCATGGTGTCTCGCACTCCTCCACTGGCCTCAATTGCCAAAGCATAAGAACGGGAGAACTCCCCTGGGTCCTCCTCTCCAGAGTACTTACAGAGCTTCGAAGTTTTAAACTTGGTGTCGAAGCGCACTTTCTATAACTCGAGATGCAGTGGAGACTCACTATCGAAGGAAGCGTTCTCTGGGGCTTCGGGATAAGGAAGATCGTCGTCTTGAGGCACTTTGAAAATGACCGGGGTGGCCTGAGAATGAAGCCTATCTGCGGCTTCTTGCCTCCACCTCGCCACTTCAGCTTGGAGACTGGCCATCTGGGTTGCCATATCACCAAGACCGTCTTCATTTCTTCTGGAAGGATCTTCCAGGTCTTGAGAACTGTACACGTCAGTTCGAAGCGGAATCGGAGCTGGAGAAGGGACTTCGGCTGGTCGAAGTATAGATGGAATTGGAGGAGGAACTCCGTATGCTCGAGGAAGGGGAATCCCTTCGGGAGTCTGAGGTGGAGGAATTACCGAAGGTCCTCCGACCTCGACTGTGTTCGAAGATCTTGCTCCGGAGGTCTGAGGGGACCTCCGAGTAGGAATACCACCTGAACTCCGCTTGGGAGGCATGGTTTTGAGAACTTGGTAGAGAATGAAGTGTTTTGGACTAAGCTCCCCACGGACGGCACCAACTATTGGCTTAAAAGATTATGCTAACAGGTTTTCAGAGATTAAAAACTAACAAACGAAGTGTTTGTGAAGTGAACTATTTCAAGCCTCCGAATTGGATAATAGCATGAAGTAATTCGAAGTTGTGTATTGAATAATTGAGTATTCGATGCTCATTACAGGGTGAGAAGGGGGGTATTTATAGGTAAAAATCTTAAGGAAAAGACCTTTTTACCCCTCAATTACAACCGACATAGTGGAAACTATTTGGTACCCCTAATAGGGTTAAAATGGTAAAAGACTAATCTAATCAAAAAGAAGATAAGTCTTCCATCCTTGCTGGAAGATAAGATCTTGAAGATTCGACCTTTGAAGTTATACTCCGAACAGGAGTCTGCATCGATTCTTCGAACTTGATCACGTACTGAACGGGAGTTAATGCTGAAACTTCGGTTTAGTAGATTGCCTTTGTCTTTTTACTGTAGAGACCCTGAGGATGAAGTATTTTCCCCCAACACATACCATGACTTTGCTGATTTTGATGTTGTACCCATGCAAGCATGTTCACTTTTATTGGGTCGGCCATGGGAATTTGATACGGATGCCACACATGACGGTAGGAGTAACAAATATAAACTTATGCACAAGGGAAAGAAAATTACCTTGCTTCCTATGACTCCCACTGAAATTATGCAATGTGACAAAGAGAGTTTTGAGAAGAGCAAGAAGGAGACTGCACCACAATCTGAAAATCAGCAAGTAGCTAATACTATCTTCCCACCGAAGAAAGATAAGAAAGACAATTGCTCTATGTCGAACGGAATTAAATTGAAATGGGTGTTATGCTTGCTACTAAATATGATTTGGTTAATGTTAATGAGTTTGATTCTCCTTGTTATGCATTGATATGCAAAGAAGTCTTGTTTTCATTTGAGGATTCTTCCACTTCTTTGCCTCCTGCTGTCACTAACCTTTTGCAGGAGTATAAGGATGTGTTTCCAGTGGAGATGCCTCCGAGCTGCCACCTATTTGAGGTATTGAGCATCAAATTGACTTGATCCCAGGAGCGACATTGCCAAACCGTGCTGCATATAGAACAAATCCGGAGGAGACTAAAGAAATTCAGCGACAAGTCCAAGAATTGTTGTATCGTGGGTACGTACACGAGAGCCTTAGTCCATGTGATGTGCCTGTTTTTTAGTACCTAAGAAAGATGGTAGTTAGCATATGTGTGTTGATTGTAGAGCCATCAATAATATTACAATAAGGTATCGTCATCCTATTCCTAGGTTAGATGATATGCTTGATGAGTTGAGTGGGTCTATCATTTTCTCTAAGATTGGCTTGCGTAGTGGATACCACCAAATTCGAATGAAATTAGGAGATGAATGGAAAACAACTTTCAAAATGAAGTTCGGGTTATATGAGTGGCTAGTTATGCCTTTTGGGTTAACTAATGCACCTAGCACTTTCATGCGTTTAATGAATGAAGTATTGAGGGTTTTTATTGGCAAATTTGTGGTGGTTTACTTTGATGATATCTTGATATATAGCAGGTCTATTGATGAACATTTGAATCATTTGCGTGCTGTTTTTAATGCTTTGAGAGATGCACGCTTGTTCAGTAACCTTGAAAAGTGTACTTTTTGCACAGATCGAGTCTCTTTTCTTGGCTATGTTGTTACTCCACAGGGTATTGAGGTAGATTAAGCAAAAATTGAAGCCATCAAGAGCTGGCCAACTCCACAAACCATTATGCAAGTGAGAAGTTTTCATGGACTTGCTGGTTTTTATCGACGGTTTGTGAAGAATTTCAGCACCATTGCTGCACCACTCAATGAGTTGACAAAGAAGGGAGCTTCATTCATATGGGGTCCAGCACGAGAACAAGCTTTTAACATGCTTAAGGATAAACTTACACATGCCCCTCTACTCCAACTTCCTGACTTTGGTAAGATGTTTGAGCTTGAATGTGATGCTAGTGGGATTGGGATAGGAGGAGTTCTCATACAAGAAGGTAAACTTGTTGCTTACTTTAGTGAAAAATTGCATGGACCTAATCTGAATTATTCTATTTATGATAAGGAGTTGTATGCTCTAGTTAGGGTGTTAGAGACTTGGCAACATTACATTTGGCCTAAGGAGTTTGTCATTCATTATGATCATGAATCCTTGAAACATATTAGAAGTCAGGCAAAACTCAATAAGCGACATGCAAAATGGGTTGAGTTCATAGAGTCTTTTACATACATCATTAAACATAAACGTGGTAAAGACAATATCATTGCAGATGCTTTATCTAGGCGTTTTACTATGTTATCTCAGCTTGATCATAAGATATTTGGTCTAGAAACAATAAAAGAGTTATATGCTACTAATCTAGACTTCAAGGATGCTTTTGAAAATTGTAGAGATCAATGTCGAACTTGGAATAAATATGTGCTGAATGATGGCTTATTATATCGTGCTAACAAGCTATGCATCCTAGCAAGCTCAATTCGCCTTTTATTTTTACAGGAAGACCACGGGGGGGGGGGGGAATTGATGGGACATTTTGGAGCGAAGAAAACTGAGGACGTGCTGTCAACACACTTCTTTTGGCCAAGGATGCGGCAGGATGTCGTGCGCTATGTCTCACGCTGCACTACATGTAACAAAGCTAAGTCACGTTTGAATCCCTTTGGACTTTATATTCCCCTTCCTGTTCCTAGCGTCCCTGGGGATCATATATCAATGGATTTTGTATTAGGGTTACATAGAACAAAGAGGAGGAGGGATAGTATATTTGTGGTGGTCGATCGATTCTCAAAAATGGCACATTTTATACCTTGTCATAAGAGCGATGATGCTACAAACATTGCTGATTTGTTTTTCAGAGACATCATTCGCCTACATGGAGTACCCACCACCATTGTCTCTAATCGCGATGCGAAGTTTTTGAGCCACTTTTGGAGAAGTTTGTGGTGTAAGTTGGGTACCAAGCTGCTGTTCTCCACCACGTGCAACCCTCAAACTGATGGGCAAACCGAGGTAGTTAATCGTACGTTAGGCACCATGTTGCGGGCTGTTTTGAAGAATAATTTGAAGATGTGGGAAGAATGTTTACCTCATGTGGAGTTTGCATATAATCGAGCAGTACATTCTACCACCAAGGTGAGTCCTTTCTAAGTTGTGTATGGTTTTAATCCCCATGCCCCTATTGATCTTTTGCCATTGCCTACTTCTGAACATGTGCATTTAGATGCTAAGACACGTGCTGATTTTATTCTAAAATTACATGCCACAACTAAAGAACACATTGAGAAGATGAACGAAAGGTATAAAATTGCTGGTAGTAAGGGTAGAAGACATATAACCTTTGAAATAGGTGATCTTGTTTGGTTACATTTGCGTAAAGATAGATTTCCAGAATTGAGAAAGCCTAAATTGATGCCTCGAGCTGATGGACCTTTCAAGATAGTTAAGAAAATTAACGACAATGCATACCAGCTTGAGTTGCCTGCAGATTTTGGGTTAGTCCCACATTTAACATTTCAGATTTGAAGCTGTATTTGGGATAAGAAGATGAGTTTGAGTCAAGGACGACTCCAATTCAAGAAGGGGAAGATGATGAGGACATCGATAATAATGATAAAAACATCCAACACTCTATCATTCTTGGACCAATCACTCGCTCCCGTTCACGGAAGCTTAATTATGAGGTGCGTTCGTTTCTTACTCTATATAATGATATGGACACGGATGGGATGCTACTTATGGATGATATTTTGACTCTAAGGAACATGGGAGAAGCACTTCTAAATCAAACACAAGGTGGAGAGGCGGCACAACAATCCAACTCGAATTCCACTTCAAACTCTGATTTCGGTTCGGATTCAGCAGAGCATCCTTCAGTAAAATGGGCATAACTTTCTCGTACGGAAGCGTATTGAGGCGTTCTTTAAGGCGTTGGAAAGATAACGAAAATATCTTACCAATGGATCTGGTGCCAAGTCCTGGTTCATTACGAAACGTTCTGTGTCGTCCGAACAAGTCACCTGGTGCTGCGTCACCATTTTGGGCCACATCGAGCCTTGTATCTATTTGGGACCTTAAGCCCAACATTAGTCTCGACTTTTCCACAAACCCTAGGTATCAATACTCTTCAGCCGCTAGGGATTAGGGTTGGGTTTTTCTTAGTTGCGAATCTCTTGTAGATTGAACTTTGACTTCATCAGATTGTGGAACCCCACTTGAGAAATCGATCTCTCTTCTGTTTGCGAGATTGTGTTTCTGTGTTCTTGCTTGTGTTCTCGATTCGTAGGCAGGGATAATCCTTCTTGGCGAGGTCAATCGCATTCGTGCATGGTTGATAACCAATGGAGCCGTGGTGTAGAGAATGCAGAGTTCGAATCTGTGGTGATCGGAAGCGGGATCATCAACGTCGAGTCCTCCACCAATCGAGTTTACCCCATGGCGGAAGATCGGGAACCCGTGCGCATCAGGTTTGGTGCGAAGTCTTTGATACAGTAAGATATAAAATAATGACTCAGGTGCAACGCTCGAACGTGACTTCGTCTGGAGCAGAGTATGAGCGTGGCGAAGCCTATCGTGATGAAGTGTGCTGACGGAGCATGCAGTCGAAGCAACAGTCTTGCCAAAGGGTGTTCTGGCAACATCCGAAACCGATCTCTCAGCTCTGGACACCTCCGACGAAGTTGATCCGAACGTGGAAACCTACAACAGAGTGGATTCGAAGTACCAATTCGGCCTGAGGACCAAATTTTGCTAAGTGTTGTACTAGTGGCGAAGGTAGCAATCTGTTACGCAGATTAGCGGATACTTCACACGCGAAGTAACAAGGAGATAGCAATCTATTACACAGATTAGCAGATACTTCACAAGCGAAGTAACTAGGCGATAGAAATGTATTACGTAGATTAACGAATACTTCACAGGCAAAGTAACAAGGATTACCACTGTTCTGAAGTGGTCGTAGGAGGGCTTCCAAGCAAACCCACGAAGAGTACATAAAAGTAAAGATAAAGTAAATGTGATTCAAAGCTAGGCTTTGTGGTTGATTTTGTCGGGGGCACCTCTGAACTGGCTTCGCCTCTATATTTATAGGGGCTAGACCTCTAATCTAATATGTTATAATTCGGCTAAATAGAAATAAACACTTAGCTAGAATCGGGTCCAACTCTATCTCTGCCCGAAGTGGGCCTTCGGCCAGGCCTGCCGAAGCCTGCTCCTTGGGCCGAAGCTTCGGCGCGGTGGGCCTCCGAAGGCCTCCTGGCCGAAGGCAGTGGGCTGGCTGGAAGCTTCCGGACCCCATAGCCCAATGGTCCTTCAGCCCTGTAGGGCTTCGGCCTGACCCAGGACATGTGTATTTTCGGCCCAAATTACCAAAATTGATATTTTGACAATCTTAATCATTGATGCCATTTTTTGCTATCAACACATGCCCCCCTGTCTTTTAGTGAACTAAGTGAACTAAAAGCACAACGGGCTAAAGACGATACTTTCCATATCGGCCTTTCAACCTCTTCTAAGATGTTTGCCACACACTTGGGAAATACCTTTTCAAGTATATACCATTCAAAGCCCTTTGAAACCGCTCTCCTTGTAGAGGTTCTAACACATATGCATTGCGAGGAGCGATTTCGGCTATTTTGAAAGGGCCTTCCCAACTAGGTGACCATTTTCCAAACTTGGGACTCTTAGTGCCTAAGGGTAAAATCATCTTCCAAACCAAGTCACCCACTTGAAACGATTTTGGTTTAACCTTCTTATTGTAGGCTTTAGCTACTCTCCTCTTGTCTACTTCTATGGCTTCTAAATCCTTCAATCTCTTATCAGTCACTTCTTCCAGGTTGTCTTTCAAAAGAGTTTCATACTAGTCGACCGATAAGTCATCTTGCTTTAACACTCTTAAAGAGCCAAGATCTACTTCTACAAGTAGAACGACCTCTTGTCCATATACCAACTCATATGGACTGACTTTGGTAGCACCGTGCTTTCCAATTCTACAAGCCCATAGTGCCTCGGAGAGAACTTCATGCCACCTTTTAGGGAATTCTTCAATTTTCTTCCTAATGAGCTTAATCACGGTTTTATTACTAGACTCGGCCTGACCATTGGCTTGAGCATAGTAGGGCGAAGAGCTTATCAACTTAATACCATAATATTCGGCGAAGTCCCTCACTTCTTTAGAAACAAATGAGCTACCTTGATCTGTAGTGAGAGTTTGGGGAATGCCAAATCTATGTATGACGTGCTTCAAGATAAAGTCAAGTACCTCGTTGTGAGTCATGTTCTTGAGAGGCACGACCTCGGTCTACTTGGTGAAGTAATCCATCGCCATCAACACGAACCGATGCCCTTTTGAGGAAGGAGGGTGAATTTGGCTGATGAAGTCTAAACCCCAACCTCGGAATGGCCATGGCTTGACAATAGGGTTAAGTAATGAAGCAGGAGCTAATTGAATATTGCCAAACTTCTGACATGCTTCACACCCTCTATAATACTTAAAACAATCCTCAGTCATAGTTTTCCAGTAGAAACCCGCTCTTTTGAGCATCCAACTCATTTTCTGGGCCGACTGATGAGTGCCACAAAGTCCTTCATGGACTTCTCCCGTAGCCACCTGAGATCGTTCGTTGTCTAGACACTTTAACAGTACTCCATCCATGGTTCGGTGATACAGTGTGTCGTCTATCAACAAAAATTTAAATGCTTGTCGCTGAACCTTCCGATGAACCCTTTGGTTAGGGTCTCTCAAATACTGGACGATTGGAATTATCCAATCGCCCTTATGGGATATGGAGGGTTTCGCTAGTTCACTCCCTGAACAAATATCTAGGCTACTGATCTTGGGGTGCCCCCCGAGCCCTTCCTGCTTCTGCCGAAGCCTGGCTGGATTAGCCGTGCGCAGTGCATCTGGCCGAAGCCCCGTGCCGGAGGGTCCGGGCTCCCAGAGACTCTCACTGCCCCGTGCCAGACCCTTCGGTGGGTGGAGTACTCTAGCCGTAGGACCTTGGTGCACGGCAGTCTCCGGCAGTCGGAGGGGTCCGACCCGTAGGGTGCGCCTATCCGAAGCCACTAGCTTCGGTAGCGAGACCAAACATCGGCTTCTCCCATACAAAAAAGTTTCCTCTTCTGACTTGGTAACCAGATGCTTGCTGAGCCAAATCATTTGCAACTGAATTAGCCTCTCTTGACACATGAGAAATCTTGAAGTCATCAAAAGTAACTACTATGTCTAAGCACTTATCCAAGTAGTTGTTTAGCAAGCCGTTAAAACATTGAGCACTCTTAGCCACTTGTTGTACTACTAATAAAGAATCACCATGCACATGAACATGTTTAACACCTATGGATTCTAACAATTCAAGCCCTAGAAGTAGAGCATCGTATTCAGCTTGGTTATTAGAAGAAGGAAACTCTAAATGAGCCGAGGTCTCAAAGTGCGCTCCGCTAGGTGATATGAGAACCACTCCAATACCTCGGCCATTTTTGCAAGCTGAACCATCAAAGTAAAGTTTCCACGGTATTAACTCAATCAAAGCAACATTGTCGCTCCAACTGATGTCTATGTGGTGATCAACTATAAAGTTGGCTACGATCTAGCCTTTCATAGCTCTTAGGGGTTCATAGGCCAAATCGTATTCAATCAAAGCATAAGCCCACTTTCCGATTATTCCACTTAGAATCGGCTTTTGCAACATGTGTTTTATAACATAGGTTTGGCAAACGACAACACATGTAGTAGGGAGAAGATAATGGCGCAATTTGGTACACTCGTAGTAAACTGACAAACACAAACGTTCCACAAACGCGTACCTGGTTTCGGCATCCAGCAGGCGGCGGCTCAAGAACATGATGATGTACTCTTTTCCTTCTACCTCCTGGGTTAGCACAACCCCGATCACGCTATCTTCAGCAGCGATGTATAGCCAAATGGAATCCCGGCTTTGGGTGCTCTCACCACGGGTGGTGATGACAAGCACTCCTTGATTTTTTCAAAGGCGCTTTGCTGGCTTGCCCCCCAAGTGAACTCGGCCTCGTTCTTTAGCCAGAGTATGGGAACAAAGGCATCAATCTTGCCAGACAAGTTAGATATAAAACAGCGCAAATAATTCATCTTGCCTAGCAACTTTTGCACATCCTTTTTGCATGTTGGTGCCGTAACGTTTCTAATTTTCTCAAGCCTCTTAGGATATCTCTATGCCTCTTTCATGAATCATGAAACCTAAGAACTTGTCCGCCGACATGCCAAAAGCATATTTGAGTGGGTTCATTTTTAAGCCATAGTATCGCATCCTATCAAAAGCAACTTTCAAATTGGCTAAATGGTTTCCCATAGCGTCCGATTTGACTACAACATCATCAAGGTAAACTTCTAACATAACTCATAGGAAGTCATGAAAGATTAAGTTCATAACACGCTGATATGTGGTGCCATCATTCTTCAAACCAAAAGACATAACGACCCACTTGAATAAACCGACAAAACCAGGGCATCGAAAGTCAGTCTTGTAGACGTCCTCTTCGGCCATAAAGATTTGATTATAACCAGCATTGCCATCAAGAAAACTTAGTATCTTGTGTCCTGAAGCATCGTTGATCAGCTTGTTGGCTATCGGCATCGGATATTCATCCTTCGGAGTGGCCTTATTTCGATCCCTGAAGTCAATACACACTCTTATCTTGCCACTCCCTTTCTTCTCTACAGGAACAATGTTAGCGACCCACTCTGCGTACCTGCATGGCCTAATAAATCCAGCTTTGAGTAGTCGCTCTACTTCTTCTTTAACTCGGTAATAGACTGCTGAATTAAAGAAATGAGGAGACTATTTATAAGGCCTAAATCCGGGCTTGATAGGTAGACGATGCTCCACGAGCTCGCGGCTAAGTCCCGACATCTCGCTATACTCCCATGCGAAACAATCGACATACGACCGAAGCAACTTTATTACTTCGGTCTTTTCATCAGGCTGTAAATGTTGGTTTAGAAAAGTAGGCCTCGGGATGCTACCATCACCTATGTCAACTTCCTCTAAGAGATCGACCGACGCAAAACCTTGTCCTAATTTCTCTACTTCGCTAAAGTCTTCGATGGCCTCAGCAATACCGTCTTTAGTAGACCGATACTGCTCTACACAAGACTTTAGCCAATCCAGATTAGTCTTGCTAGACATGACTAACTAATATAAAAACAGACGTGCTACACCAGCCGGCTTTACAGACACTAGTACAAAACATCCTCTGTACATGCTAACAAAATCATAATCCAAAAGATCTCTACCTGACATACACTCTATGTTGTTGTGAATGGCGTCAACTGATACATCGGCCAATGCCACTTGGGCCGAAGTATCTGCGGGAATGACTTCTACTTCATCGTTGTCCCACTGAATTAGGAACTAGTGCAGAGTAGAAGGAATGCAGCAATTCGCGTGAATCCAGTCGCGCTCAAGCAGCACGCTGTAGTTACCTTGTACATCGATGACGAAAAATGTTGTTGGCAACGTTTTGTTGCCCACTATCAACTCCATGGAGAGAACGCCCTTGGCCTCAGAATTCTCGTCGTTGAAGCCATTGAGCATCAAGTTGGTCTTCTTTAGATCATCCTCGTCCCTGCCAAGTTTCTTCAATAATGAGTAAGGCATTAAGTTAATAGTGGAGCCGCCGTCAACAAGCATCCGGGAAATCGGCTTTCCGTCAATGTGACCTCTGATGTAGAGATGCTTCAGATGGCAAGCCGAGTCCTCGGGCTTCTCAAAAATAGCGTTGCGTGGGCCGAGGTTCAATTGAGCGACCTCGGCCTTGTCCTGCGGCAGGGCAAACTCTGCTGGTAGCGTGATGACATTGATGTCCATCGCCTGGGTTGTAGGCCCCTCGGAGACAAGTGAGTAGTCATCGTCGTCGCTCGGACTAGGAGCCGGGTTGGTCATCTCAACCGGCTTCATCCTCCATACCTGTCTTGTAGCTGGTCGAGGGTGGATTTCTTCAAAAATAGCATCGTGCTCATCATTGGCTTTCTTCTCGCGCATCTCCTATGCCCGTAGTCATTGCAGATGTCTCTTTTGTGATTTGGACATGCTTGGAGGTGCCCATGAAGGTTGTGGCTTGGTGCCAGGTGCCACTGCCTAGTTCCTATCAACTTTAGCCGAAATGGTCCTGCCCACCTCGGCCTCGTGCACTGTGTACCCAGAGGGGCCTTCGCTACGGACCTCGGCTGTCGGACCGACCTCGTTCAGCCGATTGGACCAGGCTCCGGCGTGGGCTTTGGCCGAAATAGGGGACTTACCTCCGTCAGACTTCGGCGATAGGGCCTTTGGGATTGTGACTTCCTGAGACCCTACTCTGACCGTGATAGCTTCGGACTCCCTGTCCTCTGCCCCTTCATGCTCGTATTCTTTGACTTCGTTCTGCATGGGCCGATTCGGAGGTACCACGGATAGCCTGTGGATGATTCCTCCCTCCGCTGTGTCTGTTTGTCCCTGCCATTCATAATATTCCAAAGGAAAACAAGGCATAGCGTTAAGTTGTGGAGGGTACTCCGGTTGTGATACGTATAGAGCCCACGGAGTCCCCGCCAAGTTGTACGGTGGAGGCATCGGTGGCTCTAGTGGCCTCGCCCACTGTGAGCCAAAACCGTTACCTGGAGGGGGGTTCGACAGAGTCGACAGTGTCTTGTACCATATCAGTGAGGAGTCCTACCAGGCCGGAGGTACGTTCGGCCATTGCGGTCCGAAGCCTCCTGTCAAATGGTTCATCCAGAATGGTGCGGGATTAGGCTATTAGGGGCCAAACTCGCTCCGCATAGGGTTCGGCCACTGGGGTTCGAAACCATCATGAGGAGGGCTCGACCACTGTGGTCCGAAGCCACCCTCCGAACGCCTTGGGCCCTTCGGCTGACTTAGTTTTTTAGCGTGGGGGCCTGCTTCCTTGGCTTTTATTTGATGCTTGTTCAACAACATCTTGTATGTTACCTTCGGCTTCTTGCGAGCCTTAGCCGAAGGGATGCTGATGTTTTGTTTCCACACTCCCACCTCGAGGTTCTTAGGTATGAGTGTGCGCGTGCATCATTCTCCGACAATTATCACCTTCCCTCTAATCGACTCGGCCTGTTCTGGCCGAATCAACACCTTCTTCTCACCGAGGTCGATGGCGTTGACGGTGAAAGGATATTTGTCTAGATTCATCTTTGGATTATGGTCTATTTTCAATCGTCTTTCTTCTATGGCCGATTGAACCTGCCGTCGAAAAACATTGCAGTCATTAGTATTATGTGAATGTGAATCACGCCACTTACAATATGGATGTTTCTTCAATTCGTCAGTAGATGGAATGACTTGGCCTTTAGGTAACCTGAGGAGCTGGTTCTTTAAGAGAAAATCAAATATTTTATCACACTTAGTTATGTCAAATGAGTACTTGACCTCACTAGGCCGATTCTTTGTGGGAGATGGCTGTAACTCGGAGCACATGATGGGTTTACTCTTAGCGTTCCAAACCCATTCGGCCGTGTACATGTCGGCCGAATTCTCCTCTTCTGACTCATCCTCATCGGAGTGTTCCATGACGTGGATTTTAGCCCTAGGCTTGTTAAACGTGTTAATAAACTTTTTATCTTTGGCTCAACCTTCCTGGGCCAGACCTGCTGCAAGACTTGGCTAACCTCTAAAAAGTTCTGGTTGTCTATTCTTTCTTTAATCTCGGAACGCAACCCATTAAAAGATAGTTCCGCCAAATCCCTTTCTGCAATACTAAGGCTGAAACATCGGTTTCTAGTATCCCTAAAATGCTTGATGTTCTCGGAGACGTTCTCGTTAGATTTCTGCCTAACCGATGTCAAGTGTGAAAGCCTAAGTTCTGTCTCAACAGTGTAAAAGTAGTCATGGAATTTTTGTTCCAATTCATCCCACGTCTGAATGGAGTTCAGCGGGAGTGCCAAAAACCAAGTGAAAATGGTGCCAGATAGCGAGAGAGAAAATAGTCTAATTTTTAGAGCGTCTGTCCCACTAGCTTCTCCATACTATGCTAAAAATTAACTAACATGTTCTAGTGTGGTTTTTCTACCCTCGCCATCAAACTTAGTGAATTTAGGGATTCTATAGCCGCGGGGGTAGGGTATTGCATAAAAATGATCGGAATATGGCTTCCGGTAAACCCTAACCCGACCCCTAGGAACGAAACCGGCGCACTCCCTAAATAGTGTGCGGATCCACTCCTCTAGGTCATCCTGGCCTACTGCCTATGCGCGTCTCTCGTGCGGGGGTGTGACACGTGGCGGGATATCGGCGTGTCGGCCATGGGCCTCTTCCCTATGCGCTAGCTGTACGACGTGCTCGAGCCTAGGTGCTTGTGCACGTGGTGCGGGCAGCACGGGCAGGGCTGGTACCGACGCAGGTGGTGCATGGTATGCGGTTCTAGCTTGGCTGTAAGCATAATGACTAGTCTCGGCCATGGGTGTTGAGACCGGAGACGTCACTGTCTTGCCAGTGCTACCATTAGTTTCGTTGTACACATGATTTACCAGAGGTACACCAGCAATAGGGACTGGTGGTATGGCCTTAGTAAAGCCAAACCTTCTAAGAGTCTCCTCTACTTGGGAGGTAACTGCCGAATCTAAACGGTTGGCTAGCGAAGCGCTAACGGCTTGATCTACTGATGCGGCTATTTTTTGCTCAATCTCTAAAGAAGATAAACGAGGCGATACGGGTGTTACCTGGATCCGAGCAAGGTCGGGGGCGATGATGTCGCGCTTGATGAAGCTTGCACGTGTCTTGACGTAGCCCCCAAGCATCATGTCTTGGAGCGCCTTCAACTTTGCCTCGATCTTTGCTCGGTCTTCTGCGGGAATATCTTCAAGAGTAGGTGTTAGGATGTTGCAGTTGTCGATATTCGTGCCTCCTATGGTGTCCATCGGCGGTGTAGACATGGTAGTCATTGTAGATGTACCGGTGGCCGATGTAGACGTACCCATCATGTTGGCGTAGCTTTTCCCCAGCGGAGTCGCCAAAAAGTGTGTTGACACGAAAACGTGCCCCCGCACTTGGGTCAATTCGACGATCTAAAAGTGTGCGGATACATAGGGACAAGCCTAAGCATAAAATAGCACTGATGTCGTGTTCCGACTACCCTTAGTCGTGGTAAGGGGGGTGGAGTCGCTAGGCAATCAGATCACACAAAAATAATCCAATTAGCCGAAAGAAATATATTAAATAGAATAAATCATCAAACCGGTCGGAGCCTGTCTGCTTCGAAGTATGGTGCGAAGGGGGTCACCGAAGTGTACCTTCAGCGTATGGTGCGAAGTGTCCTGCTGAAGGGTACCTTCGGCGTTCAAACTGATTTGGCCAAAGATGAACTCCGAATAGATCTAGACGCGACAATCACCTCCGAACAACGGGGTTCGATGCGAAGTCTCTGATACAGTAAGATATAGAATAATGACTCAGGCGCAACGCTCGAATGTGACTTCATCCGGAGCGGAGTATGAGCATGGCGAAGCCTATCTTGACGAAGTGTGTTGACAGAGCGTGCAGTCGAAGCAACAGTCTTGCCTAAGGGTGTTCTGGCAACCTCTGAAACCTATCTCTCAGCTCGGGACACCTCCGACGAAGTAGCTTCGAACGTGGAAACCTGCAACAGAGTGGACTCGAAGTACCAATTCGGCCTGAGGACTGAATTCTGCTAAGTGTTGCACTAGTGGCGAAGGTAGCAATCTGTTACGCAGATGAGCGGATACATCACAGGCGAAGTAACAAGGCGATAGCAATCTATTACGCAGATTAGCAGATACTTCACAGGCAAAGTAACAAGGCGATAGCAATCTATTACATAGATTAACATATACTTCACAGGCGAAGTAACAAGGATTACCACTGTTCCGAAGTGGCCGTTGGAGGGCTTCTAGGCAAACCCACGAAGAGTACAGAAAAGTAAAGATAAAGTAAATGTGATTCAAAGCTAGGCTTTGTGGTTGATTTTGTCGGGGGGGCCCTCTGAACTGGCTTCGCCTCTATATTTATAGGGGCTAGACCTCTAATCTAATCTGCTATAATTTGGCTAAATAGAGATAAACACTTAGCTAGAATCGGGTCCAACTCTATCTCTGCCCGAAGTGGGCCTTTGGCCAGGCCCGCCGAAGCCTGCTCCTTTGGCCAAAGCTTCAGCGGGGTGGACCTTCGAAGGCCTCCTGGCCGAAGGCCATGGGCTGGCTAGAAGCTTTCGGAGCCCATAGCCCAATGGTCCTTTGGCCCTGTAGGGCTTCGGCTTGACACGAGACATGTGTATTTTCGGCCCAAATTACCAAAATTGATATTTTGACAATCTTAATCATTGATGCCATTTTTTCTATTAACACACTCAAATAACTGCATTGCAAAGAATGGCTCCACTGGAGAATTTAAAATAGGAACAGAAGCTTACTGGACGCCTTGCAGCACTCAGCAGATTTCTAGCAAGGTCCGCAAAACGAAGCTTGCCCATATTCAAAGAATTGAAAGGGTCCGAAGATTTTGCATGGATACTGGAGTGCCAAAAGAGTTTTGAGGATATTAAAGATTATCTAAGAAACCTCGCAACACTCACTGTGCCCATGGCAGATGAAACCCTTCTTCTTTACCTTGCAGCTACCGGCTCCACTATCAATGCAGTCCTTGTTAGAGAAGTGGATTTCAATGGGAAGTTGGTACAGAATCCAGTATATTTTGTATCCAAAACTTTATCTGGAGCAAAAACAACATATTCCAAGCTCGAAAAGTTCACTTATGCTCTGGTAATGGCTTCAAGGAAATCGCGACATTATTTCTTAGCGCATAATTTAATTGTACCAACTTCATATCCTTTGGGAGATATGCTCTGAAGTAAACATTCTACGGGGAGAGTTGGAAAATGGGCCATCGAGCTAGCACCCTTTAGCATATCCTTTGTAGCAAGGACATCAATCAAGTCACAAGTGGTGACAGATTTTGTAGCAGAATGGACTCCGTTTGCAGTCTGGGCTCCAGAAAAATCAAGCGGAGGAATTTGGACCATATACTCCGATGGAGCTTTTCAAGCATCCGAAGCAGGTATTGGAGCGGTGATAATTTCACCTTAAGGACAAAGAGCGATGTACTCTGGGAGGCTCAATTTTAAGTCAACCAATAATATAGCGGAGTACGAACTAATTTTGTTAGGATTCTGAAAGGCGCGTGCTCTTGGTGCTACAAGAGTTGTTATAAAAACAGATTCTCATTTGTAGCAGGGCACGTTGACAAAAGTTTTCATGTCTGGCATCCGCAGCTTACAAAATATCTAGAAGAGATCTGTAAGATCGAAGAAGCATTCAAGGGGATTTCTGTCCGAAGTATACCAAGAGCTGACAATGCACAAGCTGATATCCTAGCAAAAGATACAGCCGGAGCCATAGATATTCCGGAAGGGGCTTTTTTTGAAGGGCTTACTTCGCCTTCGGCGCCTCAAATCCCTCCTGTAGCGGTCCTTTACATTCCGAACACTGACTGGCGGAGTTCGATCATTGAATTACTGCAAGGCGAAGCAACCTTACCTAAAGGACCAAAACTTTCAAGATTGAAGCTAAGAGTCCGGAATTATCACATTATCAACGATATTCTTTACAAAGATGGAGTATGTTCCCCCCTACTCCGATGTATCTCTCAAGCCGAAGGCCAAGATATACTCCGAGAAATTCATGAAGGCCTTTGTGGTAGACACCTTGCCCCTCGAGCTTTGGCAGGAAAAATACTTCGCCAAGGGCTTTATTGGCCTACAATAGTAGCTGATGCGGAGGCCTTGGTCCGCACTTGCCAAGGTTGTCAATGGATGGGAAGACGAAGCCATCGTCTGCCAACACCTCTTCAAGTTATTGCTCCAGTTTGGCCCATGGCCAGATGGGGCATGGATCTCATTGGACCTTTTCCAATGGCAAAAGGAAGTTTAAAATTTGCAGTGGTAGCAATTGAATATTTTTCCAAGTGGGTCGAAGCAGAACCCCTCATAGCTATCACTTCGAAAAATGTAAAAAATTCTTTTGGAAAAATATTATATGCAGGTTCGGAGTGCCTCGACAGTTGACAATCGACAATGGCACCCAATTTGATGCCGAACCATTCAGAGAGTTCTAGGAAGGTCTTGGCATAGAAATGTGTTTTGTAGTTTTTCGTCATCCTCAATCTAATGGAGCCGTCGAGCGAGCTAATGGTAACATTTTGTTAGGACTGAATCGAAGGATAGTAGGATTGGCAAAGGGGCTATGGACCGAAGAGCTCCCGAAGATTCTATGGTCCATTCGGACCACTCAAGCAAGGTCCACAGGTTTTAGTCCTTTCAGATTACTATTCAGAGATGAAGCCATGATGCCGACAGAGCTTAAAGGAGGATCTCTTTGCACCATCGAACCTGAAAAACAAGATGAAAGACAAGCCTCACTAGATCTAACGGAAGAAACAAGGCTTCGAGCTGTTGCAAATTTGACGAAGTATCAACATCAGACGAAGGCTTGGTATGACCCAAAGATTATAGTCAATGAACTTAAACAAGGTCATTTAGTTTTGCGAAGCATCATAGCGCTAGGAAAATTAGGAAACAAGTGGGAAGTTCCATATATCATCCTTCATTCAGGACGCCCTGACTCTTTTAAGTTAGCTAATTTGGAAGGTAAAGAGTTAAAGCATGCCTAGCATGCGGAGCACCTTAAGCGATATTTTGCATAGGGGCTCCTTGTAATCATCTGTAAATGCCTTCTGAATAAATAAAGCTCATGGTTTGGATAATTCCTACTTCTCAAACATTCCCTACTTCTTCTAGTGGATGCACTGGAAGAATGGAGTTGGTTGCGAAGGAAGTGTGATTCATTTGAACCAATTTTACGGACTTCGAACCATTGGTTCGAAGCTTCCGATGAGGTAGGAAAACCACAAAAAATGGATTCCAAGCCACCAGCTTGAAAGCATCTATAAAAGAGTCCAAAGATACCAAATGATACGGATTCCAAGCTCCGGCTTGAAAGCATCTGTAAAAAGAGTCCAAAGATACCAAATGATACAAATTACATTACATCATGAAAAATCTGTATCTATACCAAGAAGGAAACAAAGACCTCTTCGATCCCTAAAACTACTATCAAAACTAGCACGACTTTGAAGGCGACTTGTCCCGGAGCCTAGAGTTTTTAGAACTTTGCGCTTAACCCTCTTTCCTTCTTTCGAAGCTCGGAAGTCCTTTTGTTCTTGCTGAAGTTTAGCCAAGGTCCGTAGTCGTTCGGGGCTTCTTTCCTAGCTTCGAAGTCATTCAGGGCTCTTTTCTACTTGTTCTTTATCAGCATTTTCTTCTTCGGACCATTCAATGTCCTCAGAAGATGAAGTTTCTAAACTAACTTCTTTTTCCTCCTTTTTAATATAAGCTAATACTTTACATATATCGGATATAACTTCCCCAAAGCTTCCCAGAGGAATTGAAAATTGAGGATGCTTGTGAGGTCTTAGAGCTTCGAAGGTGGCCCATTGCAGGCGAAGCTCTTCGTTAATCTCTAACACTTCGAGATCATCCAAAAAAGATTGGAAAGCCTAAAAACATTTCGAAATAAGTCCTTTCATTCATAAAAGAATAGAAGCATAAGTTTTTACATAATTGGTGTCCTAAGGAGAACTAAACCTCTAGGTCCGAAGGAGGTTGTCTGCTCGAAGGCTACAACTGCGCTTGTTTTTAATGGAGTCCTTCATCAATCCACGTCTTGATAGCAGATTGTCCTTCAGCACTCCAAGATGGTTGAAAGGCCTCCCAAGCCGCAGCTACATCAACGGAAGGAGTCAGGAGCCGGTCGTCGCCGAAATTTACGTGGACTGCTTCAGGCTCCAGTGCAACAGATAGCCCTAGATCTTCATAGTAACGAAGCACTCCGAGAACAGCTACTTTGCCGGAGATCTCTCCATACTGAATACATCGCCAGTCTTCTCGGAGCTTGACTAGTTCAACTCCCGCAGTCGCTTGTTCTCCACGTAGCCTTTCTACTTTGGCCCGAAGCATGACCTGTTCAGCCTCGAGCTTATTATTGGCAGCTTCCAAGCTAGTCCTAGCCTTTCTTTCTACGGCCACCATTTCTTCCAAGCTAGAGGTCCGAATCTCAAAGCTAACAAGACTCCCTTGAAGAGATGTTACTTTATCCTTGAGTTGGTTGCACTCTCGCTCATGTGATACATCCGCAGCTCGAGCTAGGACTATTTGCTGCGAAGGAAGAGAAAGAGCAATGTAAGTAAATTATTTACATATGTTTGAACTAATTCTATTATTGTAGATACTTCATACCTAGTAGGCTGCCCGCTCCAAAGCTGCGTCTAGCTCCGACCCCTCAGCTTCCCCAAGAATGGAAACCAAGTCAGTCTCCCCAACTTCGTGACTAGCCCCAGCCAGAGGCTCTAGCAAATTCCAAAGCCCAGTCCTTCGCTACAGAAAAGGATCTAGGACGGGGAGCCTCGACAAGGCACTCTGGTCGTCATCGTTCGGAGAGGGGCCGGAGCGCAGTGAGGCATCTTCAGAGGCTTTCGTGGATCGACCTCCCTCGGTGGATTGGCCTCCATCCATAGACTCTAACGGGGTCCACCCTAGAATAGGAGCAGGCAAAGGTGCCCCTTTACCTTTACCTTTTCTAGGACCCATCTTCATAGCCACTTCAGGAATTGGCTGCAGAGATATTACAGCCTCTGGCACAACCTTTGTAGTGGGGGTCGCCTCCATGGGAACTAATCCTGTGAAGACCAAAGGTATATGATATGGCATAAATTTTGCAGGACACAAAAAGAAGAAGGAAAAAGAAAAGGTACTTTGCTAAAGTCTACTTTCAACGTTTTGTTGCCGAACGAGCATTGGACTCCTCGGAGGCTCGAACATCTGACCGAAGTCCTCTTCGGACTTCGGGCTTCGAACCGAAGGATCAGCTACCAGAACTTCTCCGAAAACTGTAGCTATCACTTCGTCCGGAGACAAGACTTGGGCATCCGTAGTCTCAACTCTACCTTCTCCCGCAGCAGGGGCTTCTACTTGACCAGGCAGGACGTTCTAAGTCACTTGCTGCTCGAGGTTGTCTCCAGCAACGGCTGCCACCTCCACTTCATCTTGAGCAGGGACTTCAGCCCCCATTCGTGATTCCTCATCACCTGTTAGAAGGGCTTCAAACTTCCTTCCCATGTGTATGTTTGCTTCATCTTCAGATGACTCCGAAGACGAAGTAGGGGATTTATAAGGGCAAGGGCCTTCGGTTTCTGGGCCACTTTCTTCACAGGTGTCTTGGCTAGCGCTGAAGTCCCTGCTTCAGCCTTCCTCTTCTTCGGAACTTGATCAGAGATGTCCCAGTCTGGAAGAGTGGGAGATTCAACTCCGAGTACGCTCCATACACGGTTGAATCGCTCCCAGCTTCCAACCAACTTCACCCTCTACTCCTTTTCGGCGAGCGTAGGAGCTCTGAGGATCTTCTCCGAAGTCCGGACAATTTGCTCTGAAGTGAGGGTGGCGCGTCGAGCTGAAAGATATTATTTCCTTTCAGTTAAATCATTTTTATAAGATCAATACTGCATGTAAAACATTTTGCAGGGCATTCGAGGTTACCTGCAGCACTTGAAGAGATTTCTCGGAGACCACCCTCCGGGTTCCCTTCGAATTTTATCGGCTTGCTAGCCATCAGAGGTGGAATTCGTAGTCCAATGAACTCCTCTGCTATGTCTCACATGCTCATGCGATGACTTATGGCTTGCAGCAATCGGAGGCGAGCTTCGAGCTAACCTAGGACACCAAGAGAGGAGAAGACCTGCTGTGTCTGGGCCGCATGTGACTCAGGTCAATGGGAAGTGAGCGACTGTCGGGCAGAGGGGCCGTGAAGTCGGGCTAGCCCAATCCAGATACATGGGCTAGGAGCAGCAGAGGATCCACTGGGTTGTTGACCAGGATTGACTCAGGTACACGGGCGGCGAGCGATTGCCGGGCTGAGAGAGCTGCGGAATCGGGCCGGTCCAATCCGGGTACCTGGTGCAAAGTCGGTGGACGCTTTGTCAGTTTTGGCACAAAACTGACAATCGTTGATCTCGGATCGGACTGTTCTGAGGTGAAGCCGTAGTCGCTATGAAAGCTCCGCTTCAGGATAAGTCATCTGTAATTAGGAGTTTACTATTTTGTCCTTAGGCCCACAGTCAGTCAATCGAGTCTGTAAAAATATCCTAAGGGCAGTTTGATCTTTTCCATTTTATTTCAGCATCTATAAAAACCCTAAGGGTCTTTTAGTATTTTCCTAGGCTATTGGGCTGCCTATAAATAGGGCACCAATCCCTAGGGTTAGGGTTACCCTTTCTGAAATCACTTTACTAATCCAAAAGATTGGATCATTTTCCCTGTTCTTCCTGTTTGCGCCACCAGCGGGTGTTTTTATTCTTCTTGCTCTGGTTCTTCGAGGGAAGGCTGTTTCAGGCTTTGCACATCCACATAGCACAGGCTTCGACGAGTATCGAATAGGAGACAACCTTAAACGGTAAGACTCCTCGTTTTACGTGCACTTAAGTTAAACCTCTGTGATGATCTACTTTTGTGAAAATTGATACGTCCATGTTTTAAATGCTTTGTTAATCTGCCTTTAAGCACTGTGTTGGTGTCTCTTTGTTTAGGACACCGGTCGTTTTTAGGCTAGATCATTTTAGGCTTTGTTGATCTGTTTACTTTTCTTGCTAAGTCTGTTGAGGTGTGTTGGGTGTTGGGAGCAGGACATTGATTCGAAAGAATTTTTAGGCGCCCACTCACCCCCCTCTGGTCGCTACTTTCGGTTCTACAAGTGGTATAAGAGCCTGGTTAGGATTTTTTTTCCATACTTTAACCAGTTCTAAACCCAGGTAGTGATCATGACTTCTCCTAGAAAGGTTCTGTCCTTGGAAGCTTATGGCTATAATTATTGGAAGACTCGCATGCGAGCCTATCTCATGAGCCAAAGCTCGGACATTTGGGACATTTTTGTTCATGCTACTTTCACCATATTGCCTGTTGCTGAGCGTAATTCTCTTGATATTATCGCCCAGCATCAGAACAACAACAAAGCGGTGAACATTTTGTTTTTTGGCTTAGGTCCCACTAAATTTGAGCGTGTGAGCCATCTCACCACTGCTAGAGAGATCTGGGCTACCCTCCAGGCACACCATGAGGGGACAGCCCAGGTCAAGGCTCGGCTCTATCAGACCTACCGGCGTGAATATGAAAATTTCACACAGAAGCCGGGTGAATCTGTTGAAGCTTTGTTTGGTTGTTTTCAATCGATCATCAACAAGCTTCAGGCCAACAAGACCGAGGGAGTTCAGCTGGTCTCAGATCATGAGCAGGCGCTCAAGGTTCTCCATACCTTGGACCCTAAGATCTAGGAGATCAAGGTATCCTCTATCATTGAGAGCACCTCTTATGATACCTTGAAAAATTTTGAGTTCTTCAGCAAACTAAAGGCCACTGAGGTTGATACCCAGTTGAGATCAAATCTCACTGGCTCTAGATCAAAAACCCTGGCCCTTGCTACACCTTCTGCTGACCCCTCTTCTGTGAATTGTGCTGGGTTCTCCTTGATGTCTATCACTGAGGACAAGCTCGAGTCGTAAGGAGATGATGACCTGTGTCTGTTTAACAACTGGGTGCGTCGTGTCTATGATAAGAGAATGTTCAAAAGACACGGCACAAAATCCGGATGCTTTGAGTGTGGTGATCCAGGTCACTTCATCGCCGACTGCCCCAAGCGCAATGGTCACAAGAAGGGTACCGGTGGTGGCTTCTACGACTCCAGGAAGCATGATAGCTCCTCCTTCACAAAGGGCAAGCCAAAGACCAGATTCTTCAGAAAGGCCCTGAAGGACTACCGGCGTGAGAATAAGAAGCGTGACAAGGCCTTCTTCGCCAAGATTGAGAAAAGCTACTCCAAGCGGTCTTCGTCTTCTTCCTCTTCATCAAGCTCAAGCGATGAGGAGATCGTGATCAGGAAGGGGAAGGACAAGGATGATCCGGCGGGTCTTTGCTTCATGGCTTTCGGGGACAGGCCGAAGAGCCACTCACATCGACGCCAAAGATCCCGCAAGAGCTTCTACTCAATGGCTCTTGGGGATAAGGAATAGAAGGGCTCCTCCGACGACTCCGACGACGACGACAATGAAAAGGTATCCTCTTATGAACGTGAAATTGTTGATTTCCTTGAAGAGAATCGTCAGGAGTTGAGATATCGGGAAAAAATGCTTAGAGGGGCTAAGAAGAGGATAGATGAACTTGAGAGTGAGCTTGCCGTGGCCAACGACAGAATTGAGAGTCTATCTTCTTCCCCTTGCTTGGGTGATATCAGTGAGTGCCCAAAGTGTGAGGTGTTGTTGTGTGACCTAATGACTCTGAAGTCCAGGTACACAGAAAGGGTTGATGAGAGGGATGCTTTGGCCACTGAGCTTGAGAGCACTCAGCTAGAGCTGAAAGATGCTCATGCCACTGTCGTCGTGCCCTGTGTTGATTTCCCATCCCATCTAGCTAGTTTAGCTGAGCTGAAAGCCAAGGGTGATGAGCAATTGGGTGATTTGGAGAGAGTTAGAGATAAGCTGGAGCAGACTAGGCTAGAGCTTGAGACACTATCAGTTCCACCCACTGTTTGTGAGAACTGCTTGTCTCTTAGATTGGAGTTGATCAAGCTAAAAGCCGAGAAGTCTATCCAGGTTGATAGAGAGTGTGAGACCTGCTTGTCTCAAGTGGAGGTTCTAGCTTCCTTGAGAGAGGAGCTAGCTGATGTTCAGAATGAGAACTTTTACCTCCGTCAGATCCTGAGTTGGGTGAGTGCCAGAGAGCCACAGCTCGGCATGATGATCCAACAGTTTAAGAAGCAGGATGGGTTTGGGGTAGGCTACACCTATACCAAGGCTAACATTGAGAGTGCCATTAGCCGAGCAGTGGAGTGGAGTAAGATGACTCCTGAACAGAGATATCCCAAGACTCACGCCACTGAGTCCTTCTAGGCTAGTCAGCCCAAGGATGGAGTGTTCCAAGAACAGCCTAAAGCTCCACCCAAGAAACCCATCTGGGTTCCAAAGCCCAAAAATCTTCACACTTCTCTAGACTCTCTACCTGGACCCTCTCACACCAAGGAGTCTACACCCAACACCACTAAGCCCAAGAACCCCAAGCCTCAACCACATCCCAAGAAGCTGTAGGACCGAAAGTAGCGACCAGAGGGGGGTGAATGGGCGCCTTAAAAATTCTTTCGAATCTATGGCCTGTTCCCAATACCCAACGTACCTCAAAAGACTAAGCAGCAGAAAATAAACAGATAGCCTAAGTCTAAAGGTATCTAGCCTAGAAGCAGCTGATGACAAACAAAAGACTATCAAAGCAGTGCTAATAGACAGATAGACAGTATACGCAAGACTAGGCAAGACAAACTTCTCAGTAAAGCAATCTCAGTGCACTATGAGTGAGAAGAGAAGTTACCTGTTCAAATCTGTCTCCTGTTCAAAACTCGGCGAAGCCTGCTTCGCAGATCGAAGCCTGCTTCGCTGGCCGAAGCCTGCTTCTGAGGTCGAAGCCTACTTCGCAGGTCGAAGTCTAGTTCGGAGGTGGCAAGAATCGAGGTATGTCGAAGGTGTTGTGAAAATGCCAAGGTAGGAATCGAAGTGTGCTTCGAAGCGAAGTATGAGAAAGTCGGAGCCTGCTTCGAAGTGAGTACTTCGAAGGCAAGACTTCGAACACAGCTTCGAACCAAGTACTTCGAAGCCAAACCTTCGAACAAAAAACTTCGAACGCAACACACAGACGGACAAGCTTCGAACAAAGAAGCGAAGCCTGTTATAGGACAGAGGCACCAAATTCGAATCCTACACTCTACCTTCGAAAAGAGCAAGCTTCGAAAAGAGAAGCGAAGGCTGACACGTGACAAAGAAACCAAAACGAAGCCTAACAGAACGACAAGCCTCGAAGTGAACTTCGAAATCTATCGAAGTGTGGACTTCGAAGAGCTCGAGGCGGAGTATCTTCGCACTATCGTTCGAAGTATGCGATGTTGTCCGTTAAAAAAGTACTTCACAGCTAGCAGCTCAGGACACAGAACGAAGTTCGAAGTTCGAAGTTCGACCGAAGCATTCGAGAAAGTCAGATCGAAGCCTGCCTCACGGAGCTGAGGGGCTTCGAACAGAGTGGATGGCTTCGCCAGAAAACAGACAGAAAAGTTGCTAGGGACTGTCTACCTCGATCAAAAAGCTACGCAGTAGAAAGTAAAAAGCTGGCACAGAGTACTGTAGCTACAGTAGCAATACTACTTGCAACAGCAAGAACTAGTACTACTTGTGTGAAGAACACACGCAACAGAAGCTTCTGAAGCCTCAAAATCAATGGAAAAACTTGCTGTGCGAGTGAAATGAAGCCATTAAAACTCTGCAGTTGCTGCACACGATTTGAGAATAGAACCTTCACTGTAACAATAAATGCACGGCAGCAAAAACAGGAGCAAAAATTGCCTGGCGGCGCAAGCAGGAACAGGAGAGGAGAGAGGCAAGGCAAGAGACATAAAGTGACCCAAAGGAGTAGAATTGATTTCAGCCAAAAGGGTAGTTCAACCCTAGGGATTGGGGTCCTATTTATAGGCTGCCCACCACTAGGAATATTCCACTAGCCCCTTAGGGTTTTTTTACAGACGCAAGAATAAAGGAAAAGACTCTACTGGCCTTAGGAATTTTTATAGACACGACTGACTGACTGTGGGCCTAGAGTTACAGATGACTTATCCGGAAGCTAAGCTTTCGTAGCAATTACGGCTTCTCTTCTGGACAGTCGGATACAAGATCGACGGTTGTCAGTTTTGCGCCGAAACTAACAAAGCCTCCACCGACTTTGCACCAGGTACCCGGATTGGGCCGGCCTGATTCCGCAGCTCTCTCAGCCCGGCAATCACTCACCGCCCGTGTAACTGAGTCAACCCTGGTCAACAGCCCAGTGGGTCTTCTACTGCTTCTGGCCCATGCACCCGGATTGGGCCAGCCCGACTTCACAGCCTCCTCTGCCCGACAGTCGCTCGCTGCCCGTGTACCTGAGTCACACGTGGCTCATAAAACAGCAGATCTCTTCTTCTTCTGTCCTCTTTGACTATCGTTGACAATGACTCATCACTTCTAGAGCCATGAGGCCCACGCTATTCAGCATGGCTCCTCAATCTCCCCCTTGATGAGTGCATTGTCAACACTCCTCTTCTTTAGCTCTTCAGCACCTGCGAGCAAATGTGGAAACACGAAAACAAAACACAAGAAAACAAAGAAGAGAAAAATAAGGTAAAAAGTTTAACCCTAATGACCAAAAGCCGAACAAAAGCAAGAAGCGGTCATTATGGTTAACCAAAACGTAAAAGCTCAAAATGAGTGCGATTTCAGAACAACAAGGATATCATCAGAGTAAGAACTCCCCCTTAAACTCTGATCCCAAATTTTCTCCCCCTTGTTGACAAGTGAACTCATCAAGCACCTAATAGAGACACAGACTCCCCCTGAAATGCAACTCCCCCTCAAAATATGCAGTGAATTCAACTGGAGTGCATAAGGAGTGTAGAAAGCATGCTTCTCAGATATGATTGACTACAATTACAACATCTAACAGATACAGCAAAAGACATACTGTAACGATACATGGCATGATCAGTGCAACAGATGATATCTAAAGAAAGTCATTTGCACGCATTTTTCAGTTTTTGCAAACAAAAACATCACCACATGTTCCAATAAACAAGCAAGGTAAAGCATGAGATGCAAAAGCTAAATGATATCTACCAAGATAAGCATTGTCCAAAACAAAGTGCTTCAGCAAACTTGTTATTATTTCAATTTTCAAGCTTTTTCTTTTTCCTTTTTCATTTTTGCCAGGGGTTATTTGCATGTCAAACCTTATGCTGACCGACCAAGTCAAGCCTAGGCCAGAACTGGACCATCAGAAGCTTAAGACATTGGTCTTGGCATACACTACAGTGTCCTAGTTCATACCAAAGTGCTATGGTACGCAGTCCAGAACAATGCAATGCGACAAGACAAACCCACCTGGATCTTTTCAATTTTAAGCATAAAAAGGCATGGAATTTTCATTTTTCTGGTTTTTCATTATTTTATAGCACATTTCCATGATTAAAGCATACAGATGTCCAAGTTGCATATTTGCATCCAAGTCAGGAACTAGCTACGAGGCATGTAACAGATAGCAAGAACATTCAGCCTACGCATGCTAGTTATCAGAAGCAATGGTGATCATTTTTCAATTTTAAATCATAAAAAAAGCCATGCATATGACAGATATCAGACATATCATTTGAACTGAAGCAAAGCATGATCATCGTCAAGTAATCAAAAGCATGTACCAGCTAGAATAAGTAAAGCAGTTCAATCATATAACAGAAGAAAGCTCAAAAGTGTGATATGTGAATATGCAAGATATGAACACACACAGAAAGACTCAAGAAAAGAGTAAAGAAGAAAGAAAAAACTGACGCAAAATATCCTAAAAAGGATATACAACACCCAAATCCCCTCGTAAACGCTCAAATGTAGACTGATCTAGGGGTTTAGTGAAAATGTCAGCCAACTGATGATGGGTATCAACATGAACAAGGTCAATGACACCTTTCTCATATTGATCCCGCAAGAAGTGAAAGCGCACATCAATATGTTTGGTTTTTGAATGGAGACACGGGTTTTTCCCTACACTAATAGCACTGGTGCTGTCGCAAAACAATGGAACCCTGGTAGGAAAGAATAACCTAAAATCTCGCAGAGTGGAAATCATCCAAACCAACTGTGAGCAGCAGCTAGCAGCAGCTAGATACTCAGCCTCTGTGGTCGAAAGAGCAACTCCAGATTGCTTTCGGGAAGACCAAGAGACAAGAGAAGAACCAAGAAACTGGCAAGTACCGGAAGTCGACTTGCGATCCAACCGGCACCCACCAAAGTCGGCATCCGAAAATCCAGATAAATCGAGAGAAGATGATGTTGAATAGAAAAGACCAAGATCAGGCGCATAAGTAAGATACCTGAAAATGCGCTTGACAGCCTGCCGATGAGACGTGCGAGGTGAAGATTGGAAGCGCGCGCACAGCCCCACGGCAAACTGAATGTCTGGTCTTGTCGCCGTTAAGTATAGCAGCGAGCCGATCATCCCTCGAAATTCCCTTTCATTGACCTTGACGCCGCTCTCGTCCTTGTCCAGACCCCCAGATGTGCCCATCGGGGTCATCTGCGGCTTCAACTCACCACCAAAGTCAAATTTCTTAAGCATGTCGCGAGTGTACTTACCTTGGTGGATGAAGGTGCCGTCCTTGGTCTGCTTGATCTGGAGCCCTAAGAAGTACTTGAGCTCACCCATGAGGCTCATATAAAACTCACTGTGCATCTGCTCAGAAAACTTGGACACAAGATCATTAGTAGTACCGCCAAAAATAATATCATCCACGTAAATCTGAGCAACTAAAAAATCTGAAGCATCTCTGAGCAAGAAAAGAGTTTTATCCACCGAACCCATCACAAATCCCTTCCCCAACAAAAGTTGTTTCAACTGGTCATACCAAGCCCTGGGGGCTTGCTTCAACCCGTATAAAGCCTTTTGCAACTTAAAAACATGTCGAGGAAACTTAGGGTTCTCAAAACCGGGGGGTTGCCTAACATAAACCTCCTCTTCTATGTACCCGTTCAGAAAGGCACTCTTGACATCCATTTGAAAAAGCTTAAAACCCTTCGAAACGGCAAAAGCTAGAAGAATACGAATGGACTCAAGACGGGCAACAGGAGCGAAGGTTTCTTCAAAGTCAATACCTTCCTTTTGGCAAAAACCCTGGGCAACCAGTCAAGCTTTGTTGCGCACCACAACCCCATCTTCACCTTGTTTGTTCTTGAATACCCACTTGGTGCCTATGGGGTTGCATCCTGGTGGCGGCTCAACTAGTGTCCAAACCCGATTGCGGACAAAGTTCTCAAGCTCTTCTTGTATAGCATTAATCCAATTAGAATCCGAAAGAGCATGAGAAATGTCTCTGGGCTCAAAAGATGCAACAAACGCAGATTCAGCAAACACAGCAAGAGAGGCAGAAGAACGCAAAGTTCTCTCAGTCAAATTACCTATGATGAGCTCTGAGGGATGGTCACGCTGAACTGCTCGGGTTCCCTGGTGATCTGAAGTCACCTCACCTGAGTCAGCAGCAGGCACCTCTGGACTCGACTGAGGGGGCTCGATCGTAGTGGAAGAAGTGATCAGAGGTCCGCCCTCATCATCAGTCGAAGTCTCAGAAGGTGTGGGCTCTGCGGGGGATGCAGAAGGCCCACCCTCATCAGCAGCTGGAGTATCCTCATCTTCCTCGAAGATGGACTCTCCGAGCTCATCATCACCAGAAAGCTCAAAAGAAGGAGTCAAAGAAGGCAAGGACTCATCAAATGAAACCTCACAAGTCTCGACAAGCAGCTGAGATTCGAGGTTCCAAACACGAAAACCTCGAGAATGCAAAGCGTAGCCAAGAAAAACACCATCCCAGCAATGAGACTCAAACTTGTCCAAGTGCCCTCCCTTCTTGAGCACAAAGCACTTGCAGCCAAACGCTCGCAAGTGGCTCACCTTGGGCTGTCTGCCAAACCGCAATTCATATGATGTCTTACCAAGGTAAGCTCTAAGAAAGATGCGGTTGGCCAGATAGCAAGCCGTGTTCATGGCTTCAGCCCAAAAACTCCTAGGAGTCCTGTGCTCATCGAGCATCGTCCTGGCCATCTCGACTAGCATGCGGTTTTTTCGTTCCACAGCGTCGTTCTGTGGCGGAGTGTAAGGAGAAGAAAACTGATGGTCCAGACCCTGATCACTACAGAAGCTGATGAACTGAGAGTTCTTGAACTCAGAGCCGTTGTCGGAGCGAATTGCTCACATCCGACCATTGTTCTCATTCTTCAACTTCATAATCAGGTCATGAACAAATTGAAAAGTTTCATCCTTAGACTCCAAAAAGAAAACCCACGAGAATCGAGAAAAGTCATCAACAATCACAAGTGCATACCACTTTCCACCGACTGAGCGTACCCGAGCTGGACCTACAGTGTCCAAATGTAAAAGCTCGCCCGGATACGAAGTCATCACCTGAGTCATAGGTGAGTGAGAAGCGGCAACCATTTTCCCATGACGACAGGGATGACAAACTAAATCCTTCTCCATCTTAAGCTTGGGCAATCCTCGGATGAGGTCCATAGAGCTCAACCTGACTAGCAGATCAAAACTCAAATGACCTAACCTCCTATGCCACTTCCAGAGCTCAGAGCAGGATCCAGCAATCAAACAGCGAGAAGGGCCAAAGGAGCTAGAGAAGTCAATTCGAAAAACTTTATCGAAGGATAAAATCTGACAAACCAAAGACCCTCTAGAATCAACCACAGAAGAATTGCCCTTCTTAAAACGCACTTCCAAACCATCCTCAAGAAGTTGCGAAACAGAAATCAAATTGAAGTTCAAATTCTTAACCAAAGCAACATTCTTCAAAGAGAAATGATCTGAAATGCAAATTGTGCCTATACCACTTACTTTCCCTTGACCACTGTTCCCGAAAGTGATATACTCTTTGGAGCTCGGGGGAGTGAGACTGGAGAACCATCTGCGATGTCCCGTCATGTGGCGAGAACATCCTGAGTCCATGATCCAAACGTCCTCCAGTCCCCGATCCTGCACAATCAGTGGCTATAAGTGGGAGCAAATGGTCTGGCACAAGGTTTAGCAACAAAACTAAACCAGTGTCGAGCCATCTGCTCAAAAGATGGAAAGCGAAAACCATCAAAGGAGTTTGGACCAAAACGCGACTCAAAGCGCGGTCCTCGATTCTGCCTAACCCTGCGGCCACGAGGTCTAGGACCGTAGCCAACACGGCCTGGAACTCTGCCAGAACGAACACCACCAACTGGAGCACGGGCAAGAACACCGTCTCCTCTACCACCACCTACACGACGCGGCCTGGCCTCTAGCCTCTCCCCACGCCGAGGAACACGCAGTCTACCACCCTTCTGGTAGAACTGCTCCTGATCACCACGAGCCCTCTCTGCTCTCTCAACTCGCTTCCTCCTGAAGCAGAATTCCGCAAGATGCCCGTCTCTCTGACAATACTCACAATGATAGGTGGGCTTCTTGGGACGTGGTTGAGGCTTGGGATGTTTGGGCTTGGTAGTGTTGGTGTGGTCTTCTTGGGTTGAGAGGGTCCAGGAAGAGAGTCTATAGAAGAGTGGAGGTGTTTGGGCTTAGGAACCAAGATAGGCTTCTTGGGTGGAGCTTTGGGTGGTTGATGAATCACTCCATCCTTGGGCTGACAAGCCTGGGAGGTCTTAGTGGAGTGAGTCTTGGGATACCTCTGCTCTGGGGTCATTTTGCTCCACTCCACTGCCCGGCTAATGGCACTCTCAAAGTCAGCCTTGGTGTAGGTGTAACCTAACCCAAACCCATCCTACCTCTTGAACTGCTGGATCATCATGCCAAGCTGTGGCTCTCTGGCACTGATCCAACTCAGGATAGAACGGAGGTAAAAGTTCTCATTCTGAGAATCTGCTAGCTCCTCTCTCAAGGAAGCTAGAACCTCCACCTGAGACAAGCAGATCTCACACTCACTCTCTACTTGGACAGACTTTTCGGCTTTTAACTTGATCAACTCCATTCTAAGAGACAAACAGTTCTCACAGATAGTGGGTGGAACTGACAGTGTCTCAAGCTCTAGCTTAGTCTGGGCAAGCTCAGCTCTCAACCTCTCCAAATCACCCAAATGCTCATCGCCCTTGGATTTCAGCTCAGCTAAGGCAGCTAGATGAGATGATGAACACAGGGTGCGACGATAGTGGCTTGAGCATCTTTCAGCTCCAGCTGAGCGCTTTCAAGCTCAGTTGCCAAAGCGTCCCTCTCATCAACCCTTTCTGTGTACCTGGACTTCAGAGTCGACAGGTCACACAGAAGCACCTCACACTTCGGGCACTCACTGCTATCACCCAAACAAGGAGAAGAAGATAGACTCTCAATTCTGCCATTGGCCACGGCAAGCTCACTCTCTAACTCATCTATCCTCTTCTTAGCCCCCCTAAGCAGTTTTTCCCGATATTTCAACTCCTGACGATTGCTCTCAAGTAAATCAACGATTTCTCATTCATAGGATGATACCTTGTTGTCGTCGTCGTCGGAGTCATCGGAGGAGCTCTTTTCTTCCCTATCCCCAAGAGCCATTGAACAGAATCTCTTGTGGGATCTTCGGCGCGGGTGAGAGCGGCTCTTAGGCTTGTCCCCGAAAGCCATGAAGCAGAGGCCCGCCGGATCGTCCTTGTCCTTCCCCTTCCTGATGGCGATCTCCTCATCGCTTGAGCTCGATGAAGAGGAAGAAGACGTGGACCGCTTGGAGTAGCTCTTCTCCATCTCGGCGAAGAAGGCCTTGTCGCGCTTCTTGTTCTCTCGCTGGTAGTCCTTCAGGGCCTTCTTGAAGAATCGGGTCTTCGGCTTTCCCTTGTTGAAGGATGAGCTCTCGTGCTTGCCGGAGTCATGGAAGCTGCCACCAGTGCCCTTCTTGTGTCCATTGCGCTTGGGGCAGTCGGCGATGAAGTGTCCTGGATCACCACACTCAAAGCATCCGGATTTTGTGCCGTGTCTTTTGAACATTCTCTTATCATAGACACGACGCACCCGGTTGTTAAAAAGATACAAATCATCATCTCCCAACAACTCAAGCTGGTCTTCAGTGATAGACATCAAGGAGAACCCAGCACAGCTCACAGCAGAGGGATCAACAGAAGGTGTAGCAAGGGCCAGGGATTTTGATCCAGAACCAGTGAGATTTGATCTCAGCTGGATATCTACCTCAGTGGCCTTCAGCTTGCTAAATAACTCAGAAATGGTCAAGGTATCATAAGAAGTGCTCTCAACGATAGAGGATACCTTGATCTCCCAGATCTTTGGGTCCAAGGTATGGAGAACCTTGAGCGCCTGCTCGTGATCTGAGACTAACTTAGCACCCTCAGCCTTGTTGTCCCGAAGCTTGTTAATGATCAATTGAAAACGACCAAACAAGGCTTCAACAGATTCACCCGGCTTCTATGTGAAGTTCTCGTACTCACGCCGGTAGGTCTGATAGAGCCGAGCCTTGACCTGGGCTGTTCCCTCATGGTGTGCCTTGAGGGTTGCCCAGATCTCTCTCGCAGTGGAGAGATGACTCACACGCTCAAACTGAGTGGGACCTCAACAAGAAAACAGAATGTTCACAGCCTTACTGTTGCTCAGATGCTGAGCAATGATACTAGCAGTACCCTACTCAGTGACTGGCAATATGACAAACGTGGTGTGAATGCAAATGTCCAAAATGTCCGAACCCTGGCTCATGAGATAGGCTCGCATGCGAGTCTTCCAATAGTTATAGCCATAGGCTTCCAAGGACGGGACCTTGCCAGGAGACGTCATGGTCAATACCGGGGTTTAGAAACCGGTTAAGGTATGGAAAAACCCTAACCAAGCTCTGATACCACTTGTAGGACCGAAAGTAGCGACCAGAGGGGGGGTGAATGGGCGCCTTAAAAATTCTTTCGAATCTATGGCCTGTTCCCAATACCCAACGTACCTCAAAAGACTAAGCAGCAGAAAATAAACAGATAGCCTAAGTCTAAAGGTATCTAGCCTAGAAGCAGCTGATGACAAACAGAAGACTATCAAAGCAGTGCTAATAGACAGATAGACAGTATACGCAAGACTAGGCAAGACAAACTTCTCAGTAAAGCAATCTCAGTGCACTATGAGTGAGAAGAGAAGTTACCTGTTCAAATATGTCTCCTGTTCGAAACTCGGCGAAGCCTGCTTCACAGATCGAAGCCTGCTTCACAGATCGAAGCCTGCTTCACTGGCCGAAGCCTGCTTCTGAGGTCGAAGCCTACTTCGCAGGTCGAAGTCTAGTTCGGAGGTGGCAAGAATCGAGGTATGTCGAAGGTGTTGTGAAAATGCCGAAGGTAGGAATCGAAGTGTGCTTCGAAGCGAAGTATGAGAAAGTCGGAGCCTGCTTCGAAGTGAGTACTTCGAAGGCAAGACTTCGAACACAGCTTCGAACCAAGTACTTCGAAGCCAAACCTTTGAACAGAAAACTTCGAACGCAACACACAGACGGACAAGCTTCGAACAAAGAAGCGAAGCCTGTTATACGACAGAGGCACCAAATTCGAAGCCTACACTCTACCTTCGAAAAGAGCAAGCTTCGAAAAGAGAAGCGAAGGCTGACACGCGACAATGAAACCAAAACGAAGCCTAACAGAACGACAAGCCTCGAAGTGAACTTCAAAATCTATCGAAGTGTGGACTTCGAAGAGCTCGAGGCGGAGTATCTTCGCACTGTCGTTCGAAGTATGCGATGCTTTCCGTTCAGAAAGTACTTCGCAGCTAGCAGCTCAGGACACAGAACGAAGTTCGAAGTTCGACCGAAGCATTCGAGAAAGTCAGATTGAAGCCTGCCTCACGGAGCTGAGGGGCTTCGAACAGAGTGGATGGCTTCGCCAGAAAACAGACAGAAAAGTTGCTAGGGACTGACTACCTCGATCAAAAAGCTACGCAGTAGAAAGTAAAAAGCTGGCACAGAGTACTGTAGCTAAAGTAGCAATACTACTTGCAACAGCAAGAACTAGTACTACTTGCGTGAAGAACACACGCAACAGAAGCTTCTGAAGCCTCAAAATCAATGGAAAAACTTGATGTGCGAGTGAAATGAAGCCATTAAAACTCTGCAGTTGTTGCACACAATTTGAGAATAGAACCTTCACTGTAACAATAAATGCACGGCAGCAAAAACAGGAGCAAAAATTGCCTGGCGGCGCAAGCAGGAACAGGAGAGGAGAGAGGCAAGGCAAGAGACAAAAAGTTACCCAAAGGAGTAGAATTGATTTCAGCCAAAAGGGTAGTGCAACCCTAGGGATTGGGGTCCTATTTATAGGCTGCCCACCACTAGGAATATTCCACCAGCCCCTTAGGGTTTTTTTACAGATGCAAGAATGAAGGAAAAGACTCTACTGCCCTTAGGAATTTTTACAGACACGACTTACTGACTGTGGGCCTAGAGATACAGATGACTTATCCGGAAGCTAAGCTTTCATAGCGATTACGGCTTCTCTTCTGGACAGTCGGATACAAGATCGACGGTTGTCAGTTTTGCGCCGAAACTGACAAAGCCTCCACCGACTTTGCACCAGGTACCCGGATTGGGCCGGCCTGATTCCGCAGCTCTCTCAGCCCGGCAATCACTCACCGCCCGTGTACCTGAGTCAACCCTGGTCAACAGCCCAGTGGGTCTTCTACTGCTTCTGGCCCATGCACCCGGATTGGGCCAGCTCGACTTCGCAGCCTCCTCTGCCCGACAGTCGCTCGCTGCCCGTGTACTTGAGTCACACGCGGCTCATAAAACAGCAGATCTCTTCTTCTTTTGTCCTCTTTGACTATCGTTGACAATGACTCATCTCTTCTGGAGCCATGAGGCCAACGCTATTCAGCATGGCTCCTTAGAAGCCCACCTATCACTATGAGTACTGTCAGAGAAACGGGCATCTTGAGGAGTTTTGCTTCAGGAGGAAGCAGGTTGAGAGAGCAAAGAGAGCTCGTGGTGGGCAGGAGCAGTTCTACCAACAGGGTGGTAGACTAAGAGTTCCTCGACGCGGGGAGATGCTAGAGGCCAGGCTGCGTCATGTAGGTGGTGGTAGAGGAGACGACTGTCATGCCCGTGCTCCGGAGGGTGGTGTTCGCTTCGGCAGAGCTCCAGGTCATTTTGGATACGGCTCTGGACCTCGTGGCTGAGACTTTAGGCAGAACCAAGGACCGCGCTTTGAGCCGCGCTTTGGTCCAGACTCTTATGGTGCTTTCTATTTTTCGTCTTTTGAGCAGATGGCTCGACACTGGTTTAGTTCTTTTGCTAAACCTTGTGCCGGACCATTTGCTCCCTCTTACGACCACTGATTGTCCAGGATCGGGGACTGGAGGATGTTTGGATCATGGACTCAGGATGCTCTCGCCACATGACGGGACATCGCAGATGGTTCTCCAGAATCTCTCCCCTGAGCTCCAAGGAATACATCACCTTCGGGAACAGTGGTCAAGGGAAGGTCCACGGCATTCGCTCAATTCGCATCTCAGACCATTTCTCTTTGACGAATGTTGCTTTGGTTGGAAATTTGAACTTCAATTTGATTTCTGTATCACAACTTCTTAAGGATGGGTTGGAGGTTCGTTTTAAGAAGGGCATGTCTTCTGTGGTTGATTCTAGAGGGTCTTTGGTTTGCCAGATCTTACCCTTCGGTAAGGTTTTTCGGATTGACTTCTCTAGTTCTTTTGGCCCTTCTCGCTGTTTGATTGCTGGATCCTCCTCTGAGCTCTAGAAGTGGCATAGGAGGTTAGGCCATTTGAGTTTTGATCTTCTAGTCAAATTGAGCTCTATGGACCTCATCCGAGGATTGCCCAAGCTTAAAATGGAGAAGGATCTAGTTTGCCATCCCTGTCGTCATGGGAAGATGGTTGCCGCTTCTCACTCACGTGTGACTCAGGTGATGACTTTGTACCTGGGAGAGCTATTACACATTGACACTGTTGGTCTAGCCCGGGTATGCTCAGTCGGTGGGATGTGGTACGCGCTTGTGATTGTGGACGATTTTTCTCGATTCTCATCGGTTTTCTTCTTGGAGTCTAAGGATGAGACTTTTCATTTTGTTCATGACCTGATTTTGAAGCTGAAGAATGAGAACAATGGTCGGATGCGAGCGATTCGCTCTGACAACGGCTCTGAGTTCAAGAACTCTCAATTCGTCAGCTTCTGTAGTGATCAGGGTCTTGATCATCAGTTTTCTACTCCTTACACTCCCCATAGAACAACGTTGTGAAATGAAAGAACTGCACGCTAGTCGAGATGGCCAGGATGATGCTTGATGAGCACAGGACTCCTATGCGTTTTTGGGCTGAAGCCATGAACATGGCTTGCTATCTGGCCAACCACATTTTTCTTAGAGCTTACCTAGGTAAGACTTCGTATGAGTTGTGGTTTGGCAGACAGCCCAAGGTGAGTCACTTGCGAGCGTTTGGCTGCAAGTGCTTTGTGCTCAAGAAGGGAGGGTATTTGGACAAGTTTGAGTCTCATTGCTAGGATGGAGTTTTTCTTGGTTATGCTTTGCATTCTCGAGGCTTCCGTGTTTGGAACCATGACTCCCAGCAGCTTGTCAAGACTTGCGAGGTTTCTTTTGATGAGTCCTTGCCTTCTTTGAATCCTTCTTTTGAGCCTTCTGATATTGAGCTCGGAGAGTCCATCTTCGAGGAAGATGATGACGCTCCAGCTGTTGATGAGGGTGGGCCTTCTGCACAGCCTGCAGAACCCACACCTTCTGAGACTTCAACTGACGACAAGGGCGGACCTCTGATCACTTCTTCCACTTCGATCGAGCCCCCTCAATCGAGTCCAGAGGTGCCAGCTGCTGACTCCGGTTAGGTGACTTCAGATCACCAGGGATCCCGACCAGTTCAGCATGATCACTCCTCAGAGCTCATCATCGGTGATCTGTCTGAGAGGACTTTGCGTTCTTCTATTGACTCGCTTGGTGTATTTGCTGAGTCTGCGTTTGTTGCATCTTTTGAGCCCAGCGATGTTTCTCATGCTCTTTCTGATTCGAATTGGATTAATGCTATGCAAGAAGAGCTTGAGAATTTTGTCCGCAATCGGGTTTGGACACTAGTTGAGCTGCCACATGGATGCAACCCCATAGGCACCAAGTTGGTGTTCAAAAATAAGCAAGGTGAAGATGGGGTTGTGGTGCCCAACAAATCTCGATTAGTTGCCCAGGGTTTTTGCCAGAAGGAGGGTATTGACTTTGAGGAGACTTTTTCCCCTGTTGCCCGTCTTGAGTCCATTCGCATTCTTTTAGATTTTGCCGCTTCGAAGGGTTTTAAGCTTTTTCAAATGGATGTCAAGAGTGCTTTTCTGAACGGGTACATAGAGGAAGAGGTCTATGTTAGGCAGCCCACCGGTTTTGAGAACCCTAAGTTTCCTCGACATATTTTTAAGCTGCAAAAAGCTCTATACGGTCTGAAGCAAGCTCCTAGGGCTTGGTATGACCGGTTGAAGCAGTTTTTGTTGGGGAAGGGCTTTGTGATGGGTTATGTGGATAAAATTCTTTTCTTGCTTAGAGATGCATCAGATTTCTTGGTTGCTCAGATATATGTGGACGATATCATTTTTGGTGGTACTACTGATGCTCTTGTGTCCATGTTTTCTGAGCAGATGCACAATGAGTTTGAGATGAGCCTCATGGGTGAGCTCAAGTATTTCCTAGGGCTCCAGATCAAGCAAACCAAGGACAACATCTTCATTCACCGGAGTATGTATACATGGGACATGTTGAAGAAGTTCGACTTTGGTGGAGAGCTGAAGCCTCAGATGACCACAGTGGGTACATCTGGGGGCCTGGACAAGGACGAGAGCGGCGTCAAGGTCAACGAGAGAGATTTTTGAGGGATGATCGGTTCACTGCTGTACTTAACGGCTGTTGGCGTAAAAGATTACGCTAACAGGTTTCTGTAGAAAAGAAACTAACAAACGAAGTGTTTGCGAAGCAAACTGTTCTAAGCCTCCGAAAGGATAATAACTTAGAATAGTTCGGAAGTATGTATTGATTCACTTGTCATCGGTCCTTATTACAGGATGAAATGGGGGGTATTTATAGGCCTGAACATTAAGGAAAAGACCTATTTACCCCTTTATTACAACCGACATTAAGGAAACTATTCGGTTTCCTTAATAGGGCTAAAATGGTAAAAGACTAATCTAATAGGATAGAAAATAAGTCTTCCATCTTAGCTGGCAGAAAAGATCCTGAAGGGCTTTGGCCCAAAGACATACTTCGAACCAATGCCTGTCTTCGGGCTTCGAACCAGGTTCCAAGCACCTTCGAAGATGGCCTTCGGACAATCTTCGAACTGGTTGGCTGTCTTCATGCTGCTTTGGCAATAACCCCGAAGATGAGATATTTTCCCCCAACAGTAGCCCCTCGAATACGCTTCTCCGTTCGACCTGTAACGTTAGGAGAGCAGTATACGGAAAGAAAAGATAACCAATCATAGGGGTTATTGATTTTGTTTTATCTCCGAAATACATGAAGACATGAACTTCGAATCAGTCATAAAGTAATTACTTTTCGAACTATTTTAGAACTGACTCAGGAAGTTCGAAAGTCTTTTTAGACTTAGAAAATATAACCGTTAGTTTCTGTTTCTAACGGAGTTATACGAAGCGTTATTTTCGGAGGAAAATAACAGGCGGGAATGCGAAAGGGCAGAGCCCAAACGGTAACAAACGGAAAGATTAGGCTATAAATAAAGAGCCTCAAAACTTACCCGATTACCTTTTCACTGCTTCTTCTCAGTCAAAAGCTTTTTAGCCCTTTGAGTTCTTGAGCCCTAGCTTTCAAGTTCTTGAGCCCTAGTCTCCACTCTCTCAGATCGATCCAGCAATTGCGATGGCGAAGACCAAAGGCTCTGCACCTCCTTCGACCTTGGCTCGTCAACAAGCGGCTGCGGCGGCGGCAGCGGCAACAATGGCGGCGACGCCTCCGATGCAGGCGACAACTTCCATGGCGGCAAGGGGAAAAAATCCCCAAATCCCCGATGTCCAAGGTCTGTGCCCACCCTCAACCAAGTACTTGGATCAATCCTTTGAGTTGGGGCCGTCTACCTGCAAGAAAGAGTCTTTGGCAATCACAGCGGGGGGAAATATTAGTAATGGGGTTATGATTCGGAAGCCGGGCAAAGAATCAATTCCATCACCAAGACCCGGAGAAGTTGTAGTGTTCGAAGCTTTTTTCGAAGCGGGCTTGGGCCTCCCAGCTGTGGATTTTTTAGCCGAAGTACTTGACTTGTTTCACGTAACCCTCCCCCAGTTGTCTCCGAATGCTGTAGCTAGACTGGCTATCTTCGAATGGGCACTGAGAGCCGAAGGTTGTGAGGGGAGGGCTGAAATCTTCGCTGCGCTGCATAGAGCGACTTGTCAACCAAAGACCTTCGTAGGCTCCGGAGGTGAGAAGGTGGTAGTTTCCTTCGGAAGCATCAATTTTAGGCTTCGTGATGAATATGCCCTGCAATTCCCTGCTAAGGCCATCAATGCCAGATGGTACACCGATTGGGTTCTGAGGTGGTTTTATGCTGAAGTTGGAGTGAATAGCCCTCTGGCCGGTCCCCTCAAGGAAATTCAGTTTCGGAAAGAAGCCTTAGTGCAACCCAACGAAGGCCAACTCGAAGCTCGCCTCAACTTGCTTCAGAAAATCAGCCGAAGGTTGAGCATGCGGGACTTAGCCGAAGAGTTCCTCGGACTTCAAATTCCTCCGCTGATGGCCAACTGGCCTATTGTCTTCGAGGATGACTCGGAAGGCGGTCTTCGCAAGATAAGCTATACTTCGAGCCCTGCAGGTAACTTCGAAACCAATACGCATAGTACATGTTTACTTCGAAGAAAGATTAACTTGAATTATTTTTTAGCTTCTTCAGCCCCTATTACTTCAGAGCAAATTGTAAGGGCTTCGGAGAAGATTTTGGGTGCTCCAACTCCGTCAGAAAAAGAATGGCGAATCAAATTAGTCGGAAGTTGGGAGCGTTTTAACAGAGTATGGGGAATGCTGGAGTTGACTCCACCCCTTCTGACGGACTGGGTGCCTCAGGAGAAAGGCCCCAAGAAAAGAGTAGCTGAAACCGGAGCTTCAGGCTCAGCAAAGACTCCGGTGAAGAGGGTGGCTCGGAAGCCGAAGAACCTCGCACCTTTAGATCCTATACCTTCGAGCTCCAGAGCTTCGGTTTCCGATTCCCAAGAAGAAGTAGAAAGGTTACTTGTGCGCCTAATGGAAGAGAATGAAACTCAAAGGGCCGCACAAACCGGAGTACCTGCGAACGTACCGGAGTCCGGAGAAAATATTGATCAGCCAAGGACTTCGGTAGTTCAAGAAGATGTAGCTCAGGACGAAGTTCCTGTGAATGAAAGTGGGGTCGAAGTCACTATGGCTTCGATTCTCGAAGAAGCAGCGAGGACTACCCAGGACGATGCTCCTGTAGTCCATGATTCAACGGCTGATTCAGATGAAGAATTAGCTTTCGATCCACCAATCAGTCCGACAACGACTCCTCCACGGACTGCCGAAGGTAGATTTCGAAGAACTTTTGTATTTATTTGAATTTTTATACTATGTATAATACTTTTGATTACTTTGCAGAACCCACTCCTATGGAAGAAGTCCGCCAGGAGGAAATAATTCTTGAACCTTCGACGACTTCGGAGCCAGCCCCAAGAGTTACTCAAAAGGGGCCTGGAAGAGGCAAAAGACAAATAGAGCCCCTGCCTGCTATAAGCTCCGAATCAACTCCGTCTGATTCAACAGACGAGAGCCAATCTTCCAGGGAGGCTCAAACTCCAGTGGCTCCGAAGACCGCAGGCCAAAGCTCCGGTCCTTCATTGAACGAAGATGACCAAGAGGCAATAAGCATGCTCCCCTTGCTGGCTCCTTTCTTAGGGCAAACAACTGGTCTTCGGACTTTGCTCGAACCTTTGGATCGAGCTAGTCGTGAGATAAGGGAGACCGAATTAGTGGCTATCCTGCGCAAGGCTGACAGGACGGAGCTTAATGCCATTATTGAACGTACAGCTTATCAGGTATGAAACAACTGCAAATTATTATAGAATTTATCTTCGAATGAATATTTACTTTGATTTTTACTTTGGCAACAAACTGTCTTGGCCCGAGCTGCAAGTCTATGCAATGACGAAGAAATCACTCGGCTTCGGGAAGAAAATAGCACTCTTCAAAGGAATTTTAACATCTCTGAAAGTCGAGTGACTCAAATGGACAATATAATATTAACAGAGCGAAGGGCCAGGCAGAGCTTGGAAGCTGTAAGGAAAGAGCTCGAAGCGGAAAGGATTGTGCTTCGAGCAGAGGTTGACAAACTGCGGGCGGAGCATGCTACTGCAGGGTCTAGGCTCGTCCGGCTTGAAGAGGAAGCTAGCCAATTGTTGACACAGAAAAACACTTTGACCACTGAGAATGCTAGGCTTTCTGGGGTTTTGGACGAAGTTACTTCGGCGAAGGATGCGCTGAACGAAGATAAGTTGAAGTCTGAGAAGGTGGCTGCGGAGGTTATGAATCAGTTGTTAGAAGTCCTGGAGTACTTCGGTACTACTGGAATTCTCCCTTCTGATGATAACATCAGCCTTCTGCGCCGGTTGAAAAGGATCCAAGGGGTGGCGAAGCAGATGAAGACGGCGGGCATTAGATACGGAGAACTCTCCGGACATGTGTCTGCTGTTGGTCTGCTTCGCTATTACGAGGATTTGGGCCGATCAATAACTCCGGACGCAGGAAGAGGTCCAATCACCTTCGACGACGACCGACTTCTCAAACCTTCTGAAGGTGTAGCTGCTGCTTGGCGGGCCTTCCAAACTTCGTGGAGAGCCGAAGGTCGATCTGCGATCAAGGCTTGGATTGATGAAGGCCAACGCCAGAAGCATATTCGAAGCCAAGCTTCGAGCAGCCAACCTCCTTCAAACCCACAGGTTTAGGAATGTTTTAGGATTTTTAACCGTGTAAAGCTTTGTGCTTGTAAACATTTATCAATGAAAATCTTGTTTGTCATATTTTTAGGCTTTGCCTCTTATCGAAGATATCGAAGTGTTAGAGCTTAACAGCGAACTTCGCTCACTGTGGAACACCTTCGAACTTCTAAAGAGTTATAAGCGTCCTCGATTTCTTATCCCTCGAGATGACTCCGGCGTTATTGCGCCCGAAGTAATCAAAGACGTATTGTCTTATATTAAAGAGGAAGATAAAGAGAGCGACGCAAACACCTCGTCTTCTGAAGACACTAAATGGTCCGAAGACGAAGTTGAAGCCCAAAATAAAAGATCTGAAGATCTTAGAAGCTGGGAGAGAAGCCCCGAGCGGCTTCGAACTTGGGCCGAACTTCAACAAGAACAGAAGGATTTTAGAGCTTCGAAGGGGAGAAAGAGAGTTAAACGTAAAGTTCTTAGAACTTCCGATGCTGGAACTAGTCGTTCCACCCCTAGCTCTCGGGACCGAAGAGGTCTCCGATTCCTTCTTGGTATAGATACCAATTTTTCATAATGTAATCTGTAAATACATTTATTTTGATAATGAATGCCGATTTAAAATTGTCTCCATATTACTAGCCCCTCTTTGGGTATAAGCAACTTCGAACTGTATTCAAAGATGGTTATGCGCAAAGAAAAACTTCGGAGTACAATTTTTTCTTGGGGGTTCGGAGCCCCTCTGTCATTTTTAAAGATCTTTTGAAATCTTATGAAATGTCTTCGACTATTTGTAGTCAGAAGAATGGTAACTTAGTACCTTTGTTTATTTCATGAAAGAAATCAATTAAGATAACTTCGAGGACACTTTAGTGTCTTAAGAAATTTGTCACTTTATATGAACAAACATTCGAAGCTCATGGCTTAAATGCTGTTTTGCTTTAGCTACCTTCGGCTGTTTTTTGCAGAAATCTACCAGCCGGAGCTTGGATTTCGCAGAAATTGTAGCCACCTTCGGCTATTTTTGCAGAAGTCTACCAGCCGGAGCTTGGACTTCGCAGAATTTGGCCACTTGGGCTCTTTTTTGCAGAAGTCTACCAGCCGGAGCTTGGACTTCGCAGAATTTGGCCACCTTCGGCTCTTTTTACGGAAGTCTGACAAGCTGCAGCTTGGACTCCGCAGATTTTGGCCACCTTCGGCTCTTTTTACGGAAGTCTACCAGCCGAAGCTTGGACTCCGTAGAATGTGGTATTGGCTCTTTTACGGATGCCTACAAGGTATCAGCTTGGGCTCCGGATGGATTTCAGCCACCACACCGGAGGCCTCGACTTTATGGGTACGAAGTCCGGAAATACAACCCTGCTTAATAACACTTCCCTCTCGAACGACTTCTGTCCCAGCGCGTCCGCTCGGGAAACTAGGAGCGTCAAGGGGAAGGCAAGCCACAGGGTGTATGCTTTATTAATTTAGAGGTGATTACAAGCGAATTACAAGGAGCCCTTATGCGAAGTATCGCTTTAGGTGCTCCGCATGCCAAGTATGTGCTAACTCTTCACCTTCTAAATTAGCTAATTTAAATGAACCAGGGCGCCCCGAGCGGACGATTAGATATGGACCTTCCCATTTATTGCCTAACTTCCCTGGTGCTATAATGCTTCGTAGAACAAGATGACCCGGCCTTAACTCGCTGAGCTTAACCTTCGGGTCATACCAAGTCTTCGTCTGCTGATGATACTTTGATAAATTGGCTACAGCTCGAAGTCTTGTCTCTTCTGACAAATCTAACGAAGCTTGTCTTTCTTCTTCGATGTCTGGTTCGGTGCTGCGAAGTGATCCTCCTTTGAGCTCCGTTGGAGTCATAGCTTCATCTCCGAATAGTAGTCTGAACGGAGTAAAACCTGTGGACCTTGTTTGCGTAGTCCGAATGGACCACAGAATCTTTGGAAGCTCTTCGGTCCACAGTCCCTTTGATAATCCTACTATTCTTCGATTTAGCCCTGATAAGATATTTCCATTGGCTCGCTCAACTGCTCCATTTGACTGAGGATGTCTCACTGCAGCAAAACATAGTTGAATGCCTAGGTCTTCGCAAAACTTCCTGAAGGGTTCTGCGTCGAACTGTGTTCCATTGTCAACTGTGAGATATCTAGGCACTCCGAACCGGCAAATAATGTTCTTCCAGAAGAATTTCTGTACATTATTCGAAGTGATAGCTGTTAAGGGCTCTGCTTCGACCCACTTAGAAAAATATTCGATAGCTACCACTGCGAACTTTAAATTTCCCTTTGCTAACGGAAAGGGACCAATTAGATCCATACCCCATCTGGCCATAGGCCATACCGGAGCAATGACTTGAAGAGCTGTTGGTGGGCGATGACTCCGTCGTCCCATCCACTGGCATCCTTGACAAGTGCGGACCAAGCTTTCCGCATCAGCTGTTATTGTGGGCCAATAAAGCCCCTGGCGAAGTGTTTTTCCTGCCAGAGCTCTAGGGGCTAAATGACTTCCACAAAGGCCTTCGTGAATTTCTCGGAGAATTTCTTGGCCTTCGGCTTGAGATATACATCGGAGTAGAGGGGAACATACTCCGGCCTTGTATAATATACCGTTGATTAACTGATAGTTTCTTGCTCTGAGCTTTAATCTTGACAATTGGGGTTCTTCGGGCAAATTTGTTCCTCCTTGCAAGAGTTCTATGATTGAATCTTTCCAATCTGCACTAGGAATGCAGAGAATCTCTGCAGAAGCAACTTGTGGCACCGAAGGTATATTGAGCTCCTCATAGAAAGCTTCGTCAGGCACATCCACAGCTCCGGCAGCAGCCTTCGCTAAAATGTCCGCTTGCACGTTTTCAGCTCTTGGTATACTCCGAATGGAAATACCCTTGAAATGTGCTTCGATCTTGCGAATTTCTTCCAAGTACTTTGCAAGCTGTGGATGTCGGACTTGAAAACTTTTGTCTACGTGCCCTGCTACTATCTGAGAATCTGTTTTTATAATTATTCTTGTAGCCCCTAGAGCACGTGCTTTCCGGAGTCCCAATAATATTCCTTCGTACTCCGCTATATTATTGGTAGACTTAAAGTTGAGTCTTGCGGAGTACATTGCTCTTTGTCCTGACGGTGAAATTAATACTGCCCCAATGCCTGCTCCGGATGCTTGAAAAGCCCCATCGGAGTAAATAGTCCAAACTCCGTCATCTGATTTCTCCGGAGTCAACTTCGTAGGTGGAGTCCACTCTGCTACGAAGTCTGCTAGAACTTGAGATTTGATAGCTGTCCTTGCCAGGAAAGATATGCCGAAGGGTGCTAGCTCTACTGCCCACTTTCCAATCCTTCCAGTGGAATCTTTGCTTCGGAGCATATCTCCTAAAGGATATGAAGTTGGTACAATTACATTATGAGCCAAAAAATAATGCCTTAGCTTCCTCGAAGCCATTATCAGAGCATAAACGAACTTTTCAAGTTCGGAGTATCTTGTCTTTGCTCCTGACAATGCTTCGGATACAAAATAGACAGGATTTTGGACCAACTTCCCATTGATATCAGCTTCTCTGACAAGGACTGCGCTGACAGCTGAGCCTGTAGCTGCAAGATACAGAAGTAGGGTTTCGTCCGCAATAGGCACCGTAAGTGTAGCAAGATTGCTGAGATAATTTTTAATGTCTTCGAAGCTTCTCTGACACTCCGGTGTCCATGCAAAATCTTCGGACCCTTTCAAAGCTTTAAAGATTGGCAAACTCCTCTCCGCAGACCTTGATAAAAACCTGCTAAGTGCGGCCAGACGTCCAGTCAGCTTTTGCACTTGCTTTAAATTCTCCGGAGGAGCCATCTTCTGCAGCGCAGTTATTTGAGTAGGGCTAGCTTCAATTCCCCTGCTTGAAACTAAATACCCTAACAACTTCCCAGCCTTAGCTCCGAATATACATTTTTCGGGGTTAAGGCGGATCCCACATGCCCGAAGGCTATTGAATGTTTCTGCTAAGTCTAGGCTATGTTGGTGCTTTAAAGCACTCTTTATTACAATATCATCCATATAGGCCTCCACATTGCGACCTAGTTGATGACCTAGAGCCTTAGCAACTAATCTTGAAAAAGTAGCCCCGGCATTTCTTAAGCCGAAGGGCATTCTTACATAGCAGAAGACTCCCGAAGGAGTTACAAAGCTCGTCTTGATTTCATCTTCGCGCTTCAACCATATTTGATGATAACCTGAATACGCGTCGAGGAAGCTTAGTAACTCCGAACCTGCAGTGGAGTCAACTAGCTGATCAATTCGGGGCATGGGGTAGGGGTCACGTGGGCACGCTTTATTCAGAGATGTGAAATCAATGCACATGCGCCACTTTCCGGAGGACTTCTTCCTGACGAAGACTGGGTTGGCTAACCATTCTGTATGGGCCACTTCTCTGATAATCCCAGCCTTCAGCAGTTTTTCAACTTCGTCCTTAGCTAGAGCAGCTCTCTCTGCGGACATCTTCCGGAGCCCTTGTCGAACAGGCCGGGCCTTCGGGTTTACAAGCAAGCTGTGTTCAATAATATCCCGATCAACTCCGGTGATATCTTCGTCAGACCAGGCGAAGACATCTAAATTTTCTCCTACAACCTTTTCCAAGGAAGTTGCAACTTCGGGAGGTAAATCTTTACCAAACTGAAAAGTGTATTCTTTACCATTTTTGACAATGACCTTCGTTGCAATCTCTCCTTCGGGACTTGGTCTTGGAAATGACTTCTTCGAAGCTTCGGAGGAGGCTGAAAAAATTTCTCCATTATCTTGGACACTGTTTACTTGCCTCGGATCAAGAGGAGGACCATGACCATATTCTGCCCTCCTAGCTATGGCTTGATCTCCGAAGATTGTCAGAACTCCTGATTGTGTGGGCATCTTCATGCACAAGTAGTTGTGATGCGCCACAGCTCCGAACTGATTCAACATGCCTCGGCCGAAGATAACATTATAAGCATACGGGGCATCTACCACATCAAAGATAACTTCCTCAGTTCGGGCTAGTAAACCTTCTCCGAAGGTTACTTCCAGGCCTATCTGGCCAAGTGCATCTAGCGGAGGTCCTGCAAAGCCTTGCAGAGGACGAGCCGCTGGGAGGAGATGCTTCCGGGAAATGCATAACTGATCGAAGGCTTGTACAAATATGATATCTGCCGAGCTACCTCCGTCAATTAGCACCCTTCGGACTTCAGTCCCGGCAATATCAGCAGTGATAACCAATGGATCTGCATGCGGGAACTTGATACCAGCTGCATCCTCCGCAGAGAAAGATATTGGAACATGAGACCACTCGGCATTGCAGCTGCAGATGACGAAGTCCCAATGTGGCCCACTTCTCGAACATACTCTCTTCGCTGTCTCTTGGACATGCTTCCGAGGGTACCTCCTCCGGAGATAGGGAGAACTACTCTCTTCCCTCTATCCTGCCCTTCTTCTTGCTTCGGAGGTGGCATAACATTGGCCACCGGAGGATGCCTTGCAGCATCAAGATTTTCTATCCGCGCCACAGCCTGGACCGGCTCCGAGCGCACTGCTGCTGCCGGACTTCGGTCGGTACTACCTCGACCCGAAGTTCTCTCCAAGTATTCTCCCCGAAGGGTAAGAATAGCCTTGCAAGTGTCAGTTGCATGGCTTCGGTTCTCTCCATGAATACAGCAAAAAAGGGTCTGGCCCTTGCCAGCCGTTTTCCCTGGCGGCCTCCAGCCGCTGGACTTGTTCCCTGCAGACTGTGGAGCTCTTGGTGCAAACTTCTGCGGGGGTGCAATGTTTAAGACCTCAGAACGAGGGTGCTTTTGCCCTCTTCTTCTATCATGTTGCACTTCGGAGACTGGTTCTTGCGGCTGAGCCGAAGTCTTCACCTCTGCTTTAACTTCTGTCAACACTGTCGAAGTAGCAGTAGTCCTCCGAAGCCAACCTTCTTCCGACTTCGAGTACTCCTCGAAGTACGACATCAGCTGTGATACTGTGGTGATGCTTTTCCGATGCAATTTATCCAAAAGGCCTTTATGACTGACGCCTTCCCGAGCTGCATCAACCACCGAGGATGTGGACAGCCCCCGAATTTGCGACTTCGTGTGAGCGAAGCGCTTGAAGTACTGCCTCAATGTTTCTCCGGGGAGCTGTTTCACTTGGAAAAGGCTTCCTGTCGACATGGGGGGCACGAAGGTGCCCTGAAAGTTACTTATGAACTTCTTCTTCAACTGTAACCATGACGTGATTGATCCTGGTTTTAAAGACCAGAACCATCTCAACGCCACTCCTTCAAGGGCTAACGGGAAGCACTTCGCCATAGTTTCTCTGTCTCCGCCACTAGCCTCGATTGCTAGGGCATAAGAACGTGCAAACTCACTGGGATCTTCGTCTCCGGCATACTTGCAAAGCTTCGAAGCTTTGAACCTCGGATCGAAGCGAACCTTCTGAAGCTCGGGATGCAACGGAGATTCATTGTCGTAAGAGGCGTTCTCCGGGGCTTCGGGATAGTCAAGATTGTCGTCTTCGTGCACTTCGGGGATAACTGGGGTGACTTGAGGACGAAGCCTGTTCGCAGCCTCTTGCCGCCACCTCGCTACCTCGGCTTGAAGATTGGCCATTTGAGTGGCCATATCTCCAAGGCTATCTTCATCTCCTCCGGAAGGACCTTCCGGGTCTTGAGAACTGGTATGATCAGTTCGAATTGGAATGGATGGTGGCAGAGTGGCTCCGGGTGGTCGAAGTGTGGAAGGGGTTGGCGGAGAGGTTTCGTATCCTCGAGGGATAGAAGCCCCTTGCGGAGTTAGAGGTGGAGGGATAGTCGAAGACCCTCCGACTTCGACTGTGTCGAAGGGTATCTCTCCGGAGATCCGAGAGGACCTCCGAGTAGGATTGCGAGGTGCGCTCCGCTTAGGAGGCATGATGCAAAAGGTTGGTAGAGAACGAAGTTTTTTGGACTAGGTTCCCCACGGACGGCGCCAACTGTTGGCGTAAAAGATTACGCTAACAGGTTTCTGTAGAAAAGAAACTAACAAACGAAGTGTTTGCGAAGCAAACTGTTCTAAGCCTCCGAAAGGATAATAACTTAGAATAGTTCGGAAGTATGTATTGATTCACTTGTCATCGGTCCTTATTACAGGATGAAATGGGGGGTATTTATAGGCCTGAACATTAAGGAAAAGACCTATTTACCCCTTTATTACAACCGACATTAAGGAAACTATTCGGTTTCCTTAATAGGGCTAAAATGGTAAAAGACTAATCTAATAGGATAGAAAATAAGTCTTCCATCTTAGCTGGCAGAAAAGATCCTGAAGGGCTTTGGCCCAAAGACATACTTCGAACCAATGCCTGTCTTCGGGCTTCGAACCAGGTTCCAAGCACCTTCGAAGATGGCCTTCGGACAATCTTCGAACTGGTTGGCTGTCTTCATGCTGCTTTGGCAATAACCCCGAAGATGAGATATTTTCCCCCAACAACGGCGATGAGGCCAGACATACAGTTTGTCATAGGACTGTGCGCGCGCTTCAAGTCTTCACCACGCGCGTCTCATCGGCAAGCTATCAAGCGCATTTTTCAGGTATCTTACCTATGCGCGATGTTGGTCTTTATTACTCAGCATCATCATCTCTTTATTTATCTGGCTTTTTGGACGCTGACTTTGGTGGGTGCCGGTTGGATCGCAAGTTGACTTCCGGTACTTGCTAGTTTCTTGGTTCGTCTCTTGTTTCTTGGTCTTCTTGAAAGCAGTTTGGATTTGCACTTTCGACCACTGAGGCTGAGTATGTAGCTGCTGCTAGCTGCTGCTCACAGTTGGTTTGGATGATTTCCACATTGCGAGATTTTGGGGTGTTCTTTCCTACTAGAGTTCCTCTGTTTTGTGACAGCACTAGTGCGATTAGTGTAGGGAAAAACCCTTGTCTCCATTCAAAAACCAAACACATTGATGTGCGCTTTCACTTTCCGAGGGATCAATATGAGAAAGGTGTCATTGACCTTGTTCATGTTGATACCCATCATCAGTTAGCTGACATTTTCACCAAACTGCTAGATCAATCCACTCTTGAGTGTTTACGAGGGGATTTGGGTGTTGTGTATCCTTTCTAGGATATTTTGCGTCAGTTTTCTCTCTTCTTAACTCTTTTCTTGAGTCTTTCTGTGTGTGTTCATATCATGCATATTCACATATCACACTTTGAGCTTGCTTCTGTTATATGATTGAACTGCTTTACTTATTCTAGCGGGTACATGCTTTTGATTACTTGTCGATGATCATGCTTTGCTTCAGTTCACTTGATATGTCTGATATCTGTCATATGCATGGCTTTTATGCTTTAAAATTTAAAAATGATCACCATTGCTTCTAGTAACTAGCATGTGTAGGCTGAATGCTTTTGCTATCTGTTACATGCCTTGTAGCTAGATCCTTACTTAGATGCAGATATGCAACTTGGACATCTTTATGCTTTAAACATGGAAATGTGCTATAAAAATGATGAAAAAAAATTAGAAAAATGAAAAATTCCATGCCTTTTTATGCTTGATTTGAAAATATCCAGGTGGGTTTGCTTTGTCGCATTGCATTGTTCTAGACTACTTACCATAGCACTGTGGTATGAACTAGGACAGTGTAATGTATGCCAAGACCAATGTCTTAAGCTTCTGATGGTCCAGTTCTGGCCTAGGCTTGACTTGGTCGGTTAGCATAAGGTTTGACATGCAAATAACCCCTGGCAAAAATGAAAAAGTATAAAGAAAAAGCCTAAAAATTAAAAGATAACAAGTTTGCTGAAGCATTTTGTTTTGGACAATGCTTATCTTGGTAGATATCAGTTAGCTTTTGTATCTCATGTTTTACCTTGCTTGTCAACTGGAAAATGTTGTGATGCTTTTGTTTGCAAAAATTGAAAATGCGTGCTAATGACCTTCTTTAGATATCATTTGTTGCACTGATCATGCCATGTGTCTTAGACAGTATGTATTTTTGCTATACCTGCTAGATGTTGTAATTGCAGTCAATCATATCTAAGAAGCATGCTTTCTGCACTCCATCTGCACCCCAGTTGCATTCATTGCATATTTTGAGGGGGGGTTGCATGTCAGGGGGAGTCTGTGTCTCTTTAGAGTGCATTTAGTCTCGCTTGATGAGTCCAATTGTCAACAAGGGGGAGAATTTTGGAAGAAGAGTTTAAGGGGGAGTTTTGTCTTTCTCTAGGATTTGTTTTAGGGGGAGTTTTTGTCCCGTTTGTCCTTACTCTTTGGATATCCTTGTTGATAATTCTGAGATTGCACTCGTTTTTGAGTCTTTTACTTTTGGTTAACCATAATGACCGCTTTCTTGCTTTTGTTCAGCTTCTGGCCATTAGGGTTAAACTTTTATTTTATTTTTTTCTTCTCTGTTTTCTTGTGTTTTGTTTTCGTGTTTCCACATGTGCTCACAGGTAATGGAGAACTGAAAAAGAGAAGTGTTGACAATGCACTCATCAAGGGGGAGATTGAGGAGCCATGCTGAGGAGCGTGGGCCTCATGGCTCCAGATGTGATGAGTGATTGTCAATGGAAGTCAAGAGGACACCAAGAGAGGAGAAGACCTGTTGTGACTGGGACGCATGTGACTCAGGTACATGGGCAGTGAGCGACTGTCGGGCAGAGGGGCCACGAAGTCGGGCTGGCCCAATCTGGGTACATGGGCTAGGAGCAGCAGAGAATTCACTGGGCTGTTGACTAGGATTGACTCAGGTACACATGTGGCGAGCGATTGCCGGGCTGAGAGAGCTGTGGAATCGGGTCGGCCCAATCCGGGTACCTGGTGCAAAGTCGGTGGACGCTTTGTCAGTTTTGGCACAAAACTAACGACCGTTGATCTCAGATCAGACTGTTCTGAGGCGAAGCCGTAGTCGCTACGAAAGCTCCACTTCAGGATAAGTCATCTGTAATTAGGAGTTTACTATTTTGTCCTTAGGCCCATAGTCAGTCAATTGAGTCTGTAAAAATATCCTAAGGGCAGTTTGATCTTTTCCATTTTATTTCAGCGTCTGTAAAAACCCTAAGGGTCTTTTAGTATTTTCCTAGGCTATTGTGCTGCCTATAAATAGGGCCCCAATCCCTAGGGTTAGGGTTACCCTTTTTGAAACCACTTTACTAATCCAAAAGATTGGGTCATTTCCCTGTTCTTCTTGTTTGCGCCGTCAGCAGGTGTTTTATTCTTCTTGCTCTGGTTCTTCGAGGGAAGGCTGTTTCAGGCTTTGCACATCCACATAGCACAGGCTTCGACGAGTATCGAACAGGAGATAACCTCGAACAGTAAGACTCCTCATTTTTCGTGCACTCGAGTTAAACCTTTGTGATGATCTACTTTTGTGAAAATTGATACGTCCATGTTTTAAATGCTTTGTTAATCTGCCTTTAAGCACTGTGTTGGTGTCTCTTTGTTTAGGACACCGGTCATTTTTAGGCTAGATCATTTTAGGTTTTGTTGATCTGTTTACTTTTCTTGCTAAGTCTGTTGAGGTGCGTTAGGTGTTGGGAGCAGGCCATTGATTCGAAAGAATTTTTTAGGCGCCCATTCACCCCCCTCTGGTCGATACTTTCGGTCCTACACTCCTTCGGTTCCTTGGTAAGTCTTCGGCTGGCAGGAGGCTTTGTGAAGTGTTGTGAAGATCTCTGTTGTCCCATCGCATCCTTCGGCTCACATCACCCACTCGAAGATAGCTAGGCGTGCAATGGCATTGGGCGATAATTGAGGAAGAGTAACATGGAACAATTCCAGTACCTCAGAGGGAAACTCTACCACTGGAAGCCCCAATCTAGCTTCAAAAAAGGCTTCAAACACGACCACCTCTCCGGTCTGTGGTGAAGGAATTGCTTCTTTCCAAGGTTGGCAAATCTTAATCCCCGGACCCATCTTCCCCACAATCGCCGCCGCAATGGACTTCTTCGAGAAAGTTGACGGTCCCAGGTTGTACGACTGGTCCATGTACTTGGCTGACGCCGAGAGAAGATCATGAGGACCAGCTAGACGAGGGTTGCCCAAAGGTGCCGCTACTGCTGCTACCACCATCGCTTGCTGTCTGGCCAAGGTCAAAGCAGGGACAGGGGCTTTGTGGCTAGTTTTTTCATGAGAGAGGATGGAGTTCATGTTCGGGCTCAAGAAGCAGAAGGGGGGAAAATGCGGGAGCAGTTGTTAAAGTATCCCAAATTCACTTTTACCTTTTTATTTATAGTCTATGTTCACAGACAGTGTACTGTTCATATGCGTCTTTCCGTCTTCTTTACTGTTGCAATTTATCGCGACTCTTCGTGAGAACTCATATCTCTAGAAACGAAGCAGTATTGTAACTCCTTCTGAGAAAAGGGGTAATGGCTATTCCTGTGAGTCTAACGGTTATTTAAGCTTCGCAAGGATTGTTTTCAAAGCTGCTTCGATGAGTACCTTCACATGGAAGCCGATTTGAAGATTGTGAATCTCTGAATGCTTCAAAGGATGGTAAATTTCGCTAAGTCCCTAAGCATGAAAATATTTCTTGCGTATACTGCTATCATTGCCTTACAGGTTATTCGGAGAAGCGTATTCGAGGGGCTACTGTTGGGGAAAAATACTTCATCCCTAGGATCTTCAAGGTTACAAGACAAAGACAATTCACCAGATCGAAGTCCAAGACTTGTCTTCGGCTTGGCGTAGGATTAACTCTGGAGGATCTGTCTAGACACCCGTTCGAAGATACACTTCGAACGCTCAATCTCTGTAGTGGACAACTACCAGCGAGGACAGAAGACTTATCTTCCTTCTGATTAAATTAGTCTTTTACCATTTTAGCCCTATTAGGGGTACTGAAATAGTTTCCACTATGTCGGTTGTAACTGAGGGGTAAAAAGGTATTTTCCTTAAAGTTTTTACCTATAAATACCCCCATTCTCACCCTTTAATGGACATCGAATATTCAGATATTCAATACACAACTTTGAACTACTTCGAGCTATTATCCAATACGGAGGCTTGAAATAGTCCGCTTCACAAACTCTTCATTTGTTAGTTCTTAATCTTCAAGAACCTGTTAGCGTAATCTTTTTTGCCAACATATGTGCTAAGCTAATCCTAGGGCAAGGAAAGTAGATTGAACGATAAAAGTATGATTCAAGGTAAAATAATAGATTGGATCTATTAGCATTTCAGGGGGGTCCTTGAATCGGCCTTGCCCCTATATTTATAGGGGTTGGACATGACATGCTTGGGCTCTAATTTGAGTTATATACGAGTCCAAGTCATTAGAATTTAATTAGGTATAAAAATACCCCAAAAACACTTAATCTGACTCGCACTTAGACTTGGGGTGGTTTGACCAAGCCCACATGGCCGGTTGGACCGGCCTGTGTTAGGTCTGGCATATTTTTGGCCCAAATTACCAAAAAGTTACATTTTGACAATTTTGACCATTAATGCTATTTTTTTCTATTAACAGCCCTAGCTCGCTAGCACGCACGGTGATGATCCGGGTCGGTGCAGGAGGTCTTGGGGGATTGAGATGGATGTCTTGGCCTCTGCAAAATAGATAAAAACAATAGCAACTCAGACCAGGGAATGAATTACCGAATTAGATTGATAAAAACTCTTATGGGGGTGAAACAGAAGGTTTTTGGATCAAACCCACAAAGAACTCGTGATAACGTGGTGAAATACGGACATGTTACTGATCAATTTGACAAAGAGCTACTGCTAGAGTAAAATGATAAAGCTAGGGAAAAAGGTAGAGAAGAAATAGTAGATGGAAAGCGAAAAGAACGATTCAATGTAGTGTCTCCGGGGGGTTGGCTTGAATCGGCGTTGTCCCTTTATATAGGATAATCACTACTATCGGCCATATGATTTCTCAAGTGCTTAACTAGCTCTTAAGAAATACTCATCATTTGTTCATCTACCAAATCGTCTACCTCACGACTTAGAAGATCTGAATTCTTGAGGATGATTTACATAACTCAATATAAACTCACAAACTTGGGGACTAAGCGCATAATTTCACTATCAACTCGGCCTTTAGTACTCTTTTTAGTTTTACCCCTAGTCCCTTATGGGGCTTCCTTCTTTACTCAATGAGGCTAGAAGTTGGCTTGCCAACCAACTTCGGTCTCCATACCTGTTGTGACCCTGGTAAAACTTTGGCCTCATTGAACAGACTACTCTTGAGCTCTTCGGCCTTCCTTTTTTAAGGTGTTTGGCTCGAAGACGCTGTAAGCGCCTCTTTTGAGACTTGGTCTTATCTGGAGGAGCCCATGAAGGTTGCGGCTTTGTTCTCGGGGCTACAAACTTGCTCTTGGAATTTTTAACCGAATGGGGAGTACCCGAATCGGCTTTGCCTATTTTACGCTTACTGTTGGCGACTTTCTGTACGCTGTCGGTCAGACCGGCCAAGGTAGGCCAATCAGACTGGGTCTTGTCGGTCAGACCAACCATGGTAGACTAGTCGGACCAGCCGTTGCCGAATGTCTGATAACTATCGGTCAGACCGACTATAGGAGGCTGGTCGGACCGGCCCTGGGACATCGGTCAGACCGATGGTGTCACCTTCGGCCGCCTTCTCTGGGTCACAACAGTCTTGCTCTAGAAAGGCTCCTTCAGGGATTGGTACATCACGAGAACCTATTTTAATGACAATGGTTGCCTCATTGCGTTTACCTCCTTGGTCCCATCCCTTCATCTTTGAAGACTTAGGCCGACTCTTTGTCTGATCACGACCATCACTATGATCACACCCTTGCCTCTTTGCTGATCTCTTTGGCTTTGCTGGTTCTTGGTGGAATGGCACTTTGGGGACGAGACCGGCATCCATTGGGGCATTGGACATGCCCCCATGACATTATTGGAAAACCATATGAGTAGAACGGTGTTAAAGGTTCCAATGACTGAGGACAATGACCAAATCCTTTCTTAGGAGTCGAATTTGGTCTTTCTACATTATTATGCCAATTATTTGCTCTTTGTTCAGCCTTATGCTCATACCTCTTTAAGAGCGCATCAAAAGGAACTCACGGTCGCCTAGCTGTCTTGCCATCAAGTGGCTTATCTTTGACCATATAATTATGTGTATCAGACCGAGGCTCTCCAACTAGAATATCTTTCCTCTAGTTGATTCCACTTGATCAGGACGAATCATGTAGCGCCCCGATTTAACAAATCAAAACATTATTGAATTTCCATAGAAAAACAATAATACAAGAGGTTCATCATGCGACAACGTACATACGACAATATCCATGGCACACAGACCATATTTATTACATCAAAGTTTTGGTAAAAACAGTAATAAAGATAATTAAAATTCTGCATGACGAACATCTCCTTCAGGATCTTTCTTCTCGACTGGGTCGCTACTCCAGACCGTCTTCATAGTAAGCATCCTCTGTGGGGTCCAACGGGTATGAGTACAAAAAGTACTCAACAAGCCACCGCAAATGCAAGTAATAATGCAGGGTAATAAACAAAGAAGGGTAATGGCTAATATTGCGGAAAAGTACAGTTTCAGTTATTGCATTTAGTGTAGTCACATTTTAATCATGCGAAAAAGTAAACATGAACATCAACAACATCGACTTACTCGAGGAGTACGTTTTACCTCCTCGCACAATAGTCCTTACATGTCAAACCATCATGCACATACATATTCAAAGTAATCTAACTGGGGGATGTCACGCAACCCGCCCTTGACCGTGGGCTCGGCTTTTCGAAAAGATTAAAAACTCTGATCAGAGATGTACTACTGTACCCACAAGCCACGCACTCATCCCAAACGAGATGACTCATACCATAGGAACTCGTGCCAAAACCTCAGCATGAAATGCTCCAAGCGATAACCACCCGCTCTAGGTTTCGCCGGCGCGCCGGGCCGCATCCCGACTAACGTCGCACCCCCTTTTGCGCCACGTTGGTACAAGCCACCCGTAGGTGCTGCTTGACCCATCTCCAAATGGTGGCCTCGGTTTGGAACACTCCATACCTTAGTTAGGACTTACCCACTAGACTTGTGGTTAGTACGGAAGTGTATTGCAACGGATCCCTCAGACCGGTCCTTATAGTGCCCCGGGTGCTACCGACCAATGCCCTAGCTTGCACCCGGAACCCACCATGCATACACTCACAACCATGACTCATCACCAACATAATTCCAAGGATAAGAAGTAACGGGGATCATATAGTAGAACCATTTGCTATGACTCATTCTTTTATCCTATAGCGATTGTGTCAATACATTGGACACTAGCTAATATCATTAATCATATGGTGACAAGGAGGTTAGGCGAGATAGCATGGCTTGGGTTGCACATCAAGGTCGGGGATCCTAAATAAATATATTGTAAGGGTTTCATTGGACTAATGCATGTATAACCTATGTGTTTTAGCGATAGTTTAATAAAACATGGGTCCAATATGCTCAAAAGATTGGTTTGGTGACTTGCCTTGTTCAGCGAATGGCGAGGGAGGGACTTCCGGGAAGTATTCTGGCTCCTCGGTGACGTCGTAGTCTTTTTGATATAATAAAGTAAAATAAAATGAACACAATATTCAATCAAACAATATAACATTACATGATAAGCACATAGGTTAAAGTTGGTTTGATTAAAAATAAAATAAATTCAATTGCTAAGGTCCTGAGATTTATTTCATAATAAATTTTTAAGGAATTAAAATGAAAAGTTGTCCTTTTTAGAAAGGGGTGTTTAAATGTGATCATTGTCATATTAAGTTTCCCAATAAATTTTTAAATGGAAAGTTCATGTCAATTTAATGGTTTTCAGTATATGGACAGAAAGGAATAAATGTAAATTTTTCTGAAGTTTAAATATTTGAATTTGTATTTTAACCCTAAAGGCATTTGAATATTCATTTGAATAAACATGAAATGTCCAAAGTAAACCTACTGTTTTTATTGTATAATCATGTAGAGAATAATATTATGAATTTTCTGAAATTGGAATGGCAATTTTTAGAGTTCAAATGCGCCAGATATGAATTTTACAAGTTTTAAACCTTTTCTGGAATTTATTTTCGAATTTAAATCCTCTCGGGTCCACGGTGAGCTAGGCCCACGGTGAACCCGCGCACTGTGCACGTGCGCCGGATCGAGATCCGCCATTGGATCACGATCGGGCGGTCACAGGCGAGGCGGGGGAGTTAAAATGATGTGGACGGCTGAGATTAAAACGTTTGAACCGGTACGCGATGGACGCTCCATATTAAACGTGGGTTTTTAAAACTAACGGACGCGCGAGATTAAAACATACCCCTTCGCTCAGATCCGACGGCGCAGATTAAATCGCACATGGGACTTAATCGGTACCGTTAGATCCAGATCGCACGGCCAGGATCGAATCCGACACGGCACGGGTACTCGACCCATGCCGGTCATCTTCTCCGGCGACGGCGAACGGGCCAGGGGCCACGGCGAGCGATGGCGGTCGAAGCTAAGGCCTAAAATGGAAAGAGGGGGCTACGGGGATCACGAGGGTACCCTTGCGGCGACGAGCGGTTGACAGAGCGAGGCCGATGACGAGCGGGGGCGGCGAAGGTGTTCGGTTCCTTGGCGGCGACGGTGATCTGGCGGGGTCCGGCGTCGATGGAGGGGTGGCCGAGGTCGAGGGCATCTGTGCGGTTGTAGCGGTGCGGTCGGCGAGGGCGGAGGGGGATTCCGGCGACGGCGATCGATGGCTGGAGGTCGGGCGGCGGTGTTGCGCTAAAAACCGAATGGAGGGCGCTCTGCTTTGTCTGAGTGCTAATGGACGCGTGAACCGAATGCGGTGGAGGGCAGTGGTTTAAATAGGGGTACCGGCGGGGGCAGGGAGGGCGCAATTGGCGGTGGCCGGGGATAAATGCGTTTTGACGCCGGCGAGCTCGGGTTGAATGCGGTTCATTGAACCTGGACGCGAATCGGCCGAGATTAATAGGGGAAACGGTCGGCGCGTTGAGGGGAATTCATTGCCGGCGATGGATTAAAGGGAGGGGGTCGGCGGGGGCGGATCCGATGCGAGATTAGGGCTTCGGCCGGCGAGGGGGGGATTTGGGGGCGGATCTCGCGGGGCCGACGAATCCGACAGGTGGGGGCCACCTGCCAGTGAGCGCGAACGAGCGAGGGAGGCGGCTGACGGGTGGGGCCGTGGCGTCGGGTGCGTGCGCGAGGGGAGGCATTCGGCGCCGACAGGTGGGGTCAGGCTGTCAGCCTAAGGCGTGCGGGGTAACGGGCTGGGCTGGCCGGGAGAGAGAGAAGGGAGGGGGGAGCCCATTACTGTTCCTAAGGTTTTCAGATTTAAAATAATTGCAGAAAATGGATTAAATATTTTGGAGCATTTCCATAGTGGATAAAATTTTGTAAAATTTCTTAAAAATATATTTTGGCCTTGGGAGTTTATACAAAAATTTTCAGCTCCTGGTTTGGTCATTAACTCTGTGATGTATTTCAAACGGGTATAAAAAGGTATTAAAGGTATTTTCAGAAATATAAAATCCAGGAAATTGAATTAAATAATATTTTTATTGTTTTGAAATTTTGGGGTGTTACAAACCTATCCCCAACTCGGGGTATTGGGCTTTTAGTTCGTCTTCCTTCTCCCATGTAGTTTCTTCGGTGGGATGGTTGTTCCATTGAACCTTGCAGAAGCGAACGACACGGCTTCTGGTTACTCTTTCCTTGGTTTCCAAGATCTTGATGGGTTTCTCTATGTAGGTCAAATCTTCCTGGACGTTGAGCTGTTGAAGATTGGCTTGCTCGGAGGGTACGCGAAGGCACTTCTTTAACTGAGAGACATGGAACACATCGTGAACTCCCACCAAGGATGGAGGCAGTTCAAGTTGATATGCCACTTCTCCTTGGCGTCGGAGGATCTGAAAAGGTCCGACGTAGCGGGGTGCTAGCTTGCCTTTCATGTTGAACCTTTGAGTGCCACGGAGGGGAGTGACTCGGAGATAGACGTATTGGCCCTCCTCAAAGGCTAGGTCTCTTCGACGGTTGTCGGCATAGCTCTTCTGCCGGGATTGGGCTGTCTTCAATCTGTCTCTTATGATCTTGACCATCTCTTCAGCTTCTCTCAATAGATCGGTCCCAAACAGTTGTGACTCTCTAGTTTGATCCCAGAGCAATGGTGTTCTGCACTTACGTCCGTAGAGTGTTTCGAACGAGGACATTTGTAGGCTGGCTTGGTAGCTGTTGTTGTAGGAGAACTCCGCATATGGCAAGTTCTTATCCCACATTCCGCCAAAGTCTAGAGCACAAGCTCTAAGCATATCTTCCAATATCTGGTTGACCCTTTCGGTTTGACCGTCGGTCTGTGGATGATAGGCGGTGCTAAAGTTCAGCCGGGTGCCGAGTTCCTCTTGAAGGTTCTTCCAAAACTTGGAGGTAAACTGACTCCCACGGTCAGATACAATCTTCTTAGGAACTCCGTGAAGGCATACTATTCTGGTCATGTACAACTCGGCCAACTTGGCGACAGTGTAAGTTGTCTTGACCGGAACGAAGTGAGCTACCTTGGTGAGTAGGTCGACGATCACCCAGATAGAATCATGACTAGCTTGGGTCCTGGGCAGTCCCGTGATGAAATCCATTCCTATCTCTTCCCACTTCCATTCAGGGACCTTGAGAGGTTGGAGAAGTCCGGCAGGCCTTTGATGCTCTGCCTTGACTCGCCGGCATGTGTCGCACTTGGCCACATACTCAGCTATTTCTCTCTTCATGCTGACCCACCAGTATTTCTCCTTCAGATCTTGATACATCTTCGTACTCCCGGGATGGATGGAGTATAAAGTATCGTGGGCTTCCTGAAGGATGAGAGTCTTCAATTCAGGCTGGTCGGGTACACATATTTGGTTTCCGAACCAGATGGTACCATGCTCGTCCTCGGAAAATTCGGGGGCTTTACCCTTCCTCATGCTCTGCTGGATCTCCAGGATGTCCGGGTCTTCCTTCTGCTTCTCTCGGATCTGGTCTATTAAGACAGGCCGAGACTCCAAGGCAACGAGGTACGCTCGGGTGGTGATCCCTAGATTTAGCCTTTCCATCTCCTTGTAAAGTAAAGGAGCTTGGTCCTGAATCATGATGGCATTGCAGTACCCTTTTCGACTAAGGGCGTCTGCCACCACATTCGCTTTGCCCGGATGATAATGGATGCCCAAGTCGTAATCCTTGATCAGTTCCAACCATCTCCTTTGCCTGATATTCAGATCTGGTTGAGTGAATATGTACTTGAGGCTCTTGTGGTTGGTGAAGACCTCACACCGATTCCCCACAAGGTAATATCTCCATATCTTCAAGGCATGAACCACGGCTGCTAATTCCAGGTCGTGGGTCGGGTAGTTCAGCTCATGCGGTCTTAGTTGCCGGGAGGCGTAGGATATCACTTTCCCTTCTTGCATTAAGACGCATCCCAACCCTTGACGAGAGGCATCACAATAGACGTGGAAGTCTTTCCGGATGTTTGGCAGAGTCAGAATAGGGGCTGACACTAGCTTTTTCTTGAGAGTCTGGAAGCTTTCTTCGCAGTCGGGGGTCCATTCAAACTTAACTTCCTTCTGCAAAAGTCTGGTCATAGGCTTGGCGATCTTGGAAAAATTCTCGATGAACCGGCGGTAGTATCCGGCCAATCCGAGAAAGCTCCGGATCTCGGTCACGGTCGTGGGCTGCAGCCAGTTGGTTACCGCTTCAACGATGGTTGGGTCCACCGCTATTCCTCCGGCAGATATAACATGACCGAGACACTTCACCTCAGACGACCAAAATTCGCATTTGCTGTATTTGGCGTACAGTTGCTGCTCCCTTAGCTTTCCGAGGGTCAGACGGAGGTGAGTCTCATGTTCTTCCTTGGTCTTGGAGTAAACGAGGATATCGTTGATGAATACCACGATGAACTTATCCAAGAACTCCATGAATACATTGTTCATCATGTTCATGAAAAAGGCCAGGGCATTCATGAGTCTGAACGACATCACGGTATACTCGTAGAGTCCATAGCGGGAGGTGAAGGCAGTCTTGGGTATGTCTTCTTCTCTAATCCTCAACTGGTGATAACCTGACCTAATGTCAATTTTGGAAAACACCGAGGATCCTTTCAGCTGATCGAACAGGTCGTCGATCCGAGGCAATGGGTATTTGTTCTTGATGGTTACGTCGTTCAAGGCTCTATAGTCCACGCACATCCTCTTGGTCTTGTCCTTCTTCATGGCAAATATGACCGGTGCACCCCAGAGTGAGGTACTCGGTCGGATGCACCCTTTCTGCTCTAGGTCTTCGATGTTGCTCTTGACTTCGGCTAGTTCATTAGCGGCCATCCGGTACGGGCGCTTGGAGATTGGAGTGGTCCCGGGGACAAGTTCGATTCTGAATTCGATGTCCCTCTTGGGAGGCATTCCGGGTAGGTCTTCAGGGAAGACGTCCGCGAACTCCTTGACTATGGGTACTTCTTCAAGAGCTATCGAGCGAAGGGATGCTCCAAGCAGTTTGCGATAGGTCATTCGAAAGGTTACGGCTGCGCCTTCAGGGTTGGTCACCGTGACGGACTTGTTGGCACAGTCGATCACCCCCTTGTGCTTCATCAACCAATCCATCCCTAGTATGAGGTCGAGTCTGGTGCATTTTATGAGGACTGGCTCGGCCCGAAATAATACTCCTTGGATGTCAATCTGAACCTTAGGGCTGTATAAGCGGGCTAAGGTCCTATTGCCGGGAGTGGCAATCACCATGGGGATGGGTAGAGGGAGTACGTCCAGTTCGTTTGTTTTCACAAAATCTTCCGAGACGAAGGAGTGTGTTGCTCCGGAGTCAAATAATATTACGGCTGGTACGGAATTCACAGTAAACGTACCGAGCACGACTTTAGGAGCCTCCTGAGCTTTCTCTGCGCTGATGTGGTTGACGCAGGAATGAACCGCCTGGTTGGGTGCCGCGCCTTGGGGCTGCTTGGGGTGAGGACACTGGTGCGAATAGTGCCCTTCCTTGTGGCAGTTGAAGCAGACGACCGGCCTCCCTTGGCGATCCTTCAAGATCGGGGCCTTGGCGGCTGGTGTCGGCTGAGCGGCCGGAGCTGGTGGAGCGGGGCGAGGATGCTCGGCGTTGGATCCACCGGCGTCATGAGGTGGCCTGTAGGCGGGCCGAGGATGGTAGGCGGGTGCTGGTGGCGGAGGGACGAAGCGGGGCCTCTGAGAGTTCGCCTGTTGATGCTTGAAGGCGATCATCTTCCTCTTCTTGAGGTCCAACCTGTTTTGCTCAGTCTCTTGGATGAGCGCTTTGTTGACTAGCCGTTGGAAGTCGGCGTAGTCGGTGGCGACGAGCTGGATTGACAGCTCATTCTTGAGTCCCCGGAGGAACTTGGCTTGGCGGAGGGCGTCGGTGCGCACTTCCTCCTGTGCGTAGCGAGCGAGGCGATTGAACTCATGGAGGTACTCCATGACGGTCCGGTTGCCTTGTTGCAGGTCGCGGAACTCCTGCTGTTTCACCGCGATGACACCGACGGGGATGTGGGTGGCACGGAAGGCGATGGTGAACTCCGCCCAGGTCACCACGTGGTCCTCTGGCTGGGACTCACGGTAGTTGTCCCACCATTCAGCGACGGGACCCTGGAGCTGATGAGTGGCGAAGGCCACTCGCTCTCGGTCGGTGCAGGGGAGGAGGTCAAGCTTCTTTCCGATGGTACGAAGCCAATCTCCGGCCTCCATCGGGTTGGTGGTGCTTGAGAAAATGGGCGGGCGCACGCGCAGAAACTCCGAGAGTTGTGGAGCAGGTGTGGGTGCTGGTGCGCGAGGGGCAGGTTCCCCGTTCTGCAGTCGGTCCAACTGAGCTTGTTGGTGCTGCATCTGTTTGAGGAGGGCGGTGATCAGTTGGTTCTGATTCGCCATCATCTCCGCCAAAGTGGGGTGGTTGGCGGAGGGCGACCCAGACTGACGTGGTCCCGTTGCACCCCAGTTGGGTACAACACCCTCGTGCACATCACGGCTTCCTCCTTCACCGTTGTTGGAGCCGGTGTTCTGGTGGTCGGCCATCTTCTGAATTTATAATGTTATAAGGCAAAAAGATGACAACATAGTTAACGAGAATAGCTCATACATATAAATCAAGTGGTAAAAATGTTCATTACAATCAAGTTCTTATTCTACCCACAACACACTCGTCGTGGGTAGCACCACATACAAAATTATGCTTTTATTAAAATAGCGACTCCTAACGCTTACTCGCCACCGGAGGCGGTCTCCGTGCTCTCGGAACCATGAGTACGCGGCTCCTGAGGGATGGTGGGTTCGAGAAAGTTCTCGATGATGGAGTCGGAGACTAGGTCGGGGCGCGGTGCAGGGGCGCTGGTGGAGGGTCTGGTGGGAGAGGGGCGTGGTGGGATCCTCTTGGGGCGAGGGAGGGGCTCACGGATGGGTTTCTTCTTCCTCGGAAGAAGAGGAACCATCTCCGCAATATCCTTCTACAGCTGCATGATCTTGCGCTGCAGCTCGCTGTTCTGTTGGATCAAGTTCTTCGTTTCTTCACGAAGGAACTCAACCGCCTCATGGTGCTCATCGGCGTCGAGCACCGCCTCGGTATGGAGGTCGTCCATAGCCTGCAGAAGACGCGACTGCTGGGCCATGACCGGATCACGCACGGAGTGAACTCCGAGGTAGATGCTACGGTGGGCGCCGGGAGTACGCTTCGGCACAAGCCCGAAGGACGAGTTCTGAAGACGATCATCGTAGATCATCCTCAGCTCCATGAGGGCCTGGAGGGTGACTCGTTGGCACGCGACATCGAAAGTCGGGCCTCCAAGTGCGGTGGTGTAGGGCGGCAGGTGTTCTCCAGAGCCGTGGACGGTGAGGGAGACGTCACAAGTCCCGGCGAACTCGTCGGGGTACACTCCTTGGAATTCGGGTTCGAAGAGGAACCCGAGGAAGGTGAGCAACATACGGAGCTCCCGGACGAAGCCCTCGTAGTGGCGGCAGTAGCTGTGAACTTGGTAGACAGGCATCTACAAAACAGCAAGTTGAATAAAAGTGAGGAGAGGAACAAAGTTTATAAAGTAGGTTTTCGAGAAATAATTTCCTGTGGCTAATGGCTAGGCGGGTCTGTTTGGCTTCCTACAGTCGAGTCGGCTCTGATACCATCTTGTAGCGCCCCGATTTAACAAATCGAGACATTATTCAATTTCCATAGAAAAACAATAATACAAGAGGTTCATCATGCGACAACATACATACGACAATATCCATGGCACGTAGACCATATTTATTACATCAAAGTTTTGGTAAAAACAATAATAAAGATAATTAAAATTCTGCATGACGAACATCTCCTTCAGGATCTTTCTTCTCGACTGGGTCGCTACTCCAGACCGTCTTCATAGTAAGCATCCTCTGTGGGGTCCAACGGGTATGAGTACAAAAAGTACTCAACAAGCCACCGCAAATGCAAGTAATAATGCAGGGTAATAAACAAAGAAGGGCAATGGCTAATATTGCGGAAAACTAGAGTTTCAGTTATTGCATTTAGTGTAGTCACATTTTAATCATGCGGAAAAGTAAACATGAACATCAACAACATCGACTAACTCGATGAGTACGTTTTACCTCCTCGCACAACAGTCCTTACATGTCAAACCATCATGCACATACATATTCAAAGTAATCTAACTGGGGATGTCACGCAACCCGCCCTTGACCGTGGGCTCGGCTTTTCGAAAAGATTTAAGACTCTAATCAGAGATGTACTACTGTACCCACAAGGCACGCACTCATCCCAAACGAGATGACCCATACCACGGGAACTCGTGCCAAACCTCAGCATGAAATGCTCCAAGCAATAACCACCCGCTCTAGGTTTCGCCGGCGCGCCGGGCCGCATCCCGGCTAACGTCGCACCCCCTTTTGCGCCACATTGGTACAAGTCACCCGCAGGTGCAACTTGACCCATCTCCAAATGGTGGCCTTGGTTTGGAACAACCCATACCTTAGTTAGGACATACCCACTAGACTTGTGGTTAGTACGTAAGTGTATTGCAACGGATCCCTCAGACCGGTCCTTATAGTGCCCCGGGTGCTACCGACCAATGCCCTAGCTTGCACCCGGAACCCACCATGCATACACTCACAACCATGACTCATCACCAACAGAATTCCAAGGATAAGAAGTAACGGGGATCATATAGTAGAACCATTTGCTACGACTCATTCTTTTATCCTATAGCGATTGTGTCAATACATTGGACACTAGCTAATATCATTAATCATATGGTGACAAGGAGGTTAGGCGAGATAGCATGGCTTGGGTTGCACATCAAGGTCGGGGGATCCTAAATAAATATATTGTAAGGGTTTCATTGGACTAATGCATGTATAACCTATGTGTTTTAGCGATAGTTTAATAAAACATGGGTCCAATATGCTCAAAAGATTGGTTTGGTGACTTGCCTTGTTCAGCGAAAGGCGAGGGAGGGACTTCCGGGAAGTATTCCGACTCCTCGGTGACGTCGTAGTCTTTTCGATATAATAAAGTAAAATAAAATGAACACAATATTCAATCAAACAATATAGCATTACATGATAAGCACATAGGTTAAAGTTGGTTTGATTAAAAATAAAATAAATTCAATTGCTAAGGTCCTGAGATTTATTTCATAATAAATTTTTAAGGAATTAAAATGAAAAGTTGTCCTTTTTAGAAAGGGGTGTTTAAATGTGATCATTGTCATATTAAGTTTCCTAATAAATTTTTAAATGGAAAGTTCATGTCAATTTAATGGTTTTCAGTATATGGACAGAAAGGAATAAATGTAAATTTTTTAAAAGTTTAAATATTTGAATTTGTATTTTAACCCTAAAGGCATTTGAATATTCATTTGAATAAACATGAAATGTCCAAAGTAAACCTACCGTTTTTATTGTATAATCATGTAGAGAATAATATTATGAATTTTCTGAAATTGGAATGGCAATTTTTAGAGTTCAAATGCGCCAGATATGAATTTTACAAGTTTTAAACCTTTTCTGGAATTTATTTTCGAATTTAAATCCTCTCGGGTCCACGGTGAGCCAGGCCCACGATGAACCCGCGCACTGTGCGCGTGCGCCGGATCGAGATCCGCCGTTGGATCGCGATCGGGCGGTCACGGGCGAGGCGGGGGAGTTAAAATGATGTGGACGGCTGAGATTAAAACGTTTGAACCGGTACGCGATGGACGCTCCAGATTAAACGTGGGTTTTTAAAACTAACGGACGCGCGAGATTAAAACATACCCCTTCGCTCAGATCCGACGGTGCAGATTAAATCGTACATGGGACTTAACTGGTACCGTTAGATCCAGATCGCACGGCCAGGATCGAATCCGACATGTCACGGGTACTCGACCCGTGCCGGTCGTCTTCTCCGGCGACGGCGAGCGGGCCAGGGGCCACGGCGAGCGATGGCGGTCGAAGCTAAGGCCTAAAATGGAAAGAGGGGGCTGCGGGGATCACGAGGGTACCCTTGCGGCGACGAGCAGTCGACGGAGCGAGGCCGACGACGAGCGGGGGCGGCGAAGGTGTTCGGTTCCTTGGCGGCGACGGCGATCTGGCGGGGTCCGGTGTCGATGGAGGGGTGGCCGAGGTCGGGGGCGTCCGTGCGGTCGTAGCGGTGCGGTCGGCGAGGGCGGAGGGGGATTCCGGCGACGGCGATCGACGGCTAGAGGTCGGGCGGCGGTGTTGCGCTAAAAACCGAATGGAGGGCGCTCTGCTTGGTCTCAGTGCTAATGGACGCGTGAACCGAATGCGGCGGAGGGCAGGGGTTTAAATAGGGGTACCGGCAGGGGCAGGGAGGGCGCAATTGACAGTGGTCGGGGATAAATGCGTTTTGACGCCGGCGAGCTCGGGTTGAATGCGGTTCATCAAACCTAAACGCGAATCGGCCGAGATTAATAGGGGGAAACAGTCGGCGCGTTGAGGGGAATTCATTGCCGGTGATGGATTAAAGGGAGGGGGTCGGCGGGGGTGGATCCAATGCGAGATTAGGGCTTCGGCCGGCGAGGGGGGGGGGATTTGGTGGCGGATCTCGCGGGGACGACGAATCCGACAGGTGGGGGCCACCTGCCAGTGAGCGCGAATGAGCGAGGGAGGCGGCTGACGGGTGGGGCCGTGGCGTCGGGCGCGCGCGCGAGGGGAGGCATTCGGCGCCGACAGGTGGGGTCAGGCTGTCAGCCTAAGGCGTGCGGGGTAACGGGTTGGGCCAGCCGGGAGAGAGAGAAGGGAGGGGGGAGCCCATTACTGTTCCTAAGGTTTTCAGATTTAAAATAATTGCAGAAAATGGATTAAATATTTTGGAGCATTTCCATAGTGGATAAAATTTTGTAAAATTTCTCAAAAATATATTTTGGCCTTGGGAGTTTATACAAAAATTTTCAGCTCCTGGTTTGGTCATTAACTTTGTGATGTAGTTCAAAAGGGTATAAAAAGGTATTAAAGGTATTTTCAGAAATATAAAATCCAGGAAATTGAATTAAATAATATTTTTATTGTTTTGAAAATTTGGGGTGTTACAAATCAACACTTTGGTGTTGCAATCAATACTAGGCAGAGAAGAATCATTCTCAAACTTCATTGATGGCCGATTGAACTCGTTGGCGGAAAACATAGCATTTATCAATAGAATGAGTGTAGGAGTCATGCCACTTACAATATGTGTGACCTCCTAGCTCTTCTACCAACATGATGACTTAGCCTCCACGCACCCTGATCTGTCCTTTCTCAAAGAGATAGTCAAATATTTTATTACAATTGGTCAAATCAAAGGTATACTTATCTCATGAATTCTTCTGAGGTGTTGGCTTCAAACTAAAGCACACGAATGTATCTCCTTCATTATTCCAAGTCCATTTGGCTATATAGACATCAAATTTCTTACTTTTTCCAGATGATCGCTCACCGGCATTCTTCTTTAAGTCATCCTTGGTTTTTCCCTTGTCCATGACTCAGCTTTCAATAGCCAGAGTGCTTCGTAATACTTGACTAATATCCATGAATGTTTGATCATGCATAGCTTCTTTAATGTGGACAAGCAAGCCATCAAATGCAAGATCAACCAAGTCTTTATCACTAATAGTCAAGTTAGAGGATCGACTTTTTGTATCTAGAAACTTTTGAATGTAAGAGTCAATGGTTTCACAAGTTTATTGCTTAACCGATCTCAAAGTAGCTAATTAACACTCTATTTTACTAGAAGAGAACTGCATATGAAATCTTTGGACTAAATCTTCCCAAGCAAAAATAGAATGAGTGGGCAAAGAGATGAACCATTCATAAGCAGTTGCGCATAAAGATAAAGATTACAAGCTAAACTTATGCTCATTGCAACCAATCGCTTCACCACATTGGACTAAGAATTTTGCTACTTGGTCACTTGTGGTCTTAACACCATAACCATTGAATTTTGTGAATTCCGACATTTTGAAACCATCAGGGAACCTGCAATAAACAAAATACATAGGATATGGCTTTTGATTGATCTAATCCTTTGACTCAACTTCTAAATATTCCCTGAGTGTGGCATACACTTTCTTTCTCAAAACTTTAGGCCTTGTATTGCTACCTTGTTGTGCTATTGGCCTAAAGGGAGAGGACACAAGGGGAGTGTGAGCAGGACTGTCCCGCTGGCCATGAGGACTAGCAGTGGAGTTTTTATTTTGGATTGGCATACAATGCGTGTCAACGCATGCTGGTGGTGCATGCGGATAGACTAAATGTGGAGGACTAACAGGGGATGCCAAAACAATATCTGTAGGGTGGGAGTAATAACCCTAAATCGACGTGGGATAGTAGGTCGCGTGCCTAGGCCCATACACATGCGGGGCAGTGAGTGGTATAGCAGACATGGGCAATGGGAGTAGCGGCGATGGTGGCGATGGGGCAACATGCGGGGCAGTGAGTGGTATAGCAGACACGGGCAATGGGAGTAGCGGCGATGGTGGCGATGGGGCAAAAATCACTGCAGGACACGTGCCGATCAGACCTGCCTACTGTGGCTTGTTGGACCAACCATGCTCATCCAGTCATACCGGCCAACTAAGTCCGGTCAGACTGACGTTTGTCAAGAATGTGGTCGTACCCTGCTGATGGTGGGGTGCCATGGGCTAAAACCCACCAGTCGGACCGGCCTGGCATGGCTGGTAAGACCACCTATGCTCGTCTAGTCGGACCGACCAACTAGGTCTGGTCAGACCATCGCTTATCAAGGGCATGGTTTCACTAGCCTGGAACACGCTGGTCAAACTGATAGGGGTCAAAGGGATTTCATCCATGGAATTCGTGGCCATGGATGCTATATCTCTTCCCGTGCTCCCACCCATCCTACTACATATGCGATATGCAGGGGGCACTAGAAATTTGAGTAGGGGAAACGACTTCAGAAAAGTTGAATCCTCTAAACATTGACTCTACCATAGAGTTTATCTCAGGACCCAAACGATTAGTGAACGCGGCGCTAACTGCTTGACCTACTTTGGAAACTATCCTTTGCTCGATGTCTAGGGGAGAGAAGGAAGAAGGGGAGGTTACCTTAGTGTTGACACAAAAATGCACCCCCACACTTGGGTCAGTTCGACGATCCAAAAGCGCGCGGATACTTAGGGACGAGCCTAAGCGTGACGTGGCGCCGACGTCGCGTTCCGACAAATCCTTAATGGTTGTAAGGGTAACGGAGTCGCCAGGTAATCAAACAGATATTAAGAAATAAAGTTTGATTAGCCGATGTATGAGAAAATAACTAAAAATAGTAAAACTTGAACAAACCGGCCAGAAGAGGGCCGATTCTGATCTGTAATGAAATGGTGGTCGGACCGAAGGTATACTCCCTGGTCGGACCAGTGATGTGAAGTATCACCAAAGGGGGGGCCTCGGCGCTCTGTTGTGAAGTATCACCGAAGGTGGCATCGGCGCTCTGTTGCAAAGGGATCACCGAAGGTGGCTTCGGCGTTCTGGCGCGAAGCGGTCTCCGGGCTATCAGACCAACGGAGGGTACCCGATCAGACCGATGGCGAAGCCTCAGTCAGAATGGGGCTTCGGCACCGTGGGGTCTGGTGCGGAGCAATTTACTGTGGAGGGTGCTCGCCGAAGAGGGCTTCGGCGTGATGACGAAGGGTGCTCCGGCACGGAGTAGTTCACTGCGAAGAGGTTCTCGTCGAAGAGGCTTTGGCGCGGTGGCGAAGAGTGCTCCGGTAGCCTTGTAGATGAGTATGAATCACCCCAAACTTCTTGGCAATGATTTTGAAGATGTTTCCTATGCAAAACAGCAAAAGATCAAGTGCAATCTGGCCTAAAGGCCAAACTCCCAATGGTAGCAGAAGAAAACCGATAAACGATAAAAATCCATTTCGTGGATTAAACGGGAGATTCATGAGTGAATCAACAAGTGTTACAGTGATTTTGATGTGGCGGATGGAGGGCTTACGGCGCAAACCCACGAAGATGGACGTTACTGTGCTAATCCTAGGGCAAGGAAAGTAGATTGGAAGATAAAAAAACAATTCAAAGCGAGGGCTTTGTGTTGATATGAAAGCAGGGGGGCTCTTGAATCGGCCTCAACCCTATATTTATAGGGGCTGGTCTCACCTAATTTGAGTAGGATTCGGCCAGGTGGTTAAGATTGGGATAAGAGATCTCACCTAATCTGAGTAGGATTCAGCTAGGTGGTTAAGATTTGGATAAGAGATCAAAATAGTCGAATTATACTAATCTGAATAGGACTCTGCCAGCCAGAGTGGGCCTCCGCAGGCCTCTCCAAAGATAGTCTGCCCAGTCGAAGCCGACAGGCTGCCGAAGGGGCCCATTGGGCCGAAGCCTGCCTACGAAGTAGGCCTTCGAAGGTGCTGCCGAAGCCCAACACAGGACGGGCCTTTGGCACTTCAGGGCTTCGTCCTGTGCCGGAGATGGCATATTTTTGGCCCAAATTACCAAAATTGATATTTCGACAATTTCGACCATTAATGCCAAATTCGAGTGTCAACACTTAGTTGGCATGGTAATGGCGACGGGTGTTGTGTCATGCTTGATGAAGTCGCCACCAGTCTTGGCATACATCCCATGCATGAGAGTGTGAAGCTCTTCAATCTTGGCTTGAATCTCTGCACGGTCCTCCTCTGAGAGGTCCTTCAAAGTGGGGATAACAGAGTCATCATTGTTAATCTCGAAGTTTCCTATCATGTTCGCCGACATGGAGGATGTAGAAGTAGTAGTTGCAGTTGTGCCCATTGTCGGCGTTGAACATGGCGTGCTCTTCCCCAGCGTAGTCGCCAAAAACTGTGTTGACGGTAAAATCAGTCGACAAAGCACCAACAAACACCGATGTCAGTTCGGCAATCAAAAAGTGCGTAGATGCCTAGGGGTGACCCACTAAATGTCACACGATGTTGATGACGTGTTCTGACGACCCTTGACCATGACAATGGGATAAATGGGTGGAGTCGCTAGGCAATCGGATCACACCGCAAAGGGGTGGTCCAATCAGCCAAATGTAGATGGGGGCGGTCATACTGACCAAGGTGGGCCAGTCAGACTGGTGGGACAAGTGCGGTGAGACTAGCCAAGGTAGGCTGGTCGGACTGGCGACATGCAATCGGTCTCACCGGTGGGGCGTGGGCGGTCGGACCGATGATGCCCAAGCGGTCGTACCGGATGTAGAGGGGTCACACTGGGTGCAGGTAGCCACACCGTCGGAGTGCGGACAGTCAGACCGATGGGTCCTTGTCGGTCAGACCGACCATTGCCGGCACAGCCTAGTCAGACCGGCGGGACTTGGCCGGTCGGATCGATAGTTTGGGCAGCGGATGCCCTAGCTCGCCGACACGGACGGTGATGATACGGGTTGGTGCAAGAGGCCTTGGGGGATGAATATGGATTTCTTGGCCTCTCCAAATAGATAAAAATAATAGTAACTCGGTCCGGGGACCGAATTATTGGATTAGATCGATAAAACCGTACGGGGGTGAAACGGAAGGTTTTCGGATCAAACCCACAAAGAACTCGCGATAACATGGTGAAATACGAACAATTTACTGATCAAATAGACAAAGGGCTACTGCTAGAGTTAAAGAATAAAGCTAGGGCAAAAAGGTAGAGAGGAAATAGTAGATTGAAAGAGAAAATAACGATTCAATGTAGTGCCACCAGGGGGTTGGCTTGAATAGGCCTTGTCACTTTATATAGGGGGTGGTCTTGTAAGAGTTGGAGGTTATCCACGTCCTAGGGTGGTTAGAGATTGATTTGGGTATAGAATATCCTTGGTTTAAACAAAGAAACATGAGATTTAGTTGTAACTAATTTGGACTCGATGTTCTGGTACCCTGATGGTCGGACCGGCCATACATGGCTGGTCGGACCGACCATGTAACTAAGGTCGAACCGTCCTTGTAGGAAATGTTGGACCGGCCCCTGCGTATATTTTCCAATTTCTTCCAAACTTGGCTAGCACTTGTTCTATTCCAAATTGGTGCCAAATTTGGGTGTCAACAATATTATTAGTTGGTTCGGCATTTAGTTGGTTTCTATTTTCGTCGCATCAAGGATGAGCGACACTCTCAGGAGATGAGCTTTCAGGACATGCATTACCCATCATTTGGTATGCATGAGTCTGCTCCTCGCTCTCATCCCGTTTATGTCAAGGCTCCCCATGCTCCCATGAGAGGTTTGGCCCATCATGGTGTACACCTTGTTTCATATGGTGTTAGATCATGTGTTAGAAGCTTTGTTCCTCGACAGGTTGGGAGACCTCGTCATTTTTCTGATCGTCATGTTGTAGGTAGACCTCATACTTTTCATCATTTTCATATCTGGTGCGTAGACAGTCTACTACTACTTTGCCTGCTACTCGTGTCTCTCAGTGCTGGATACCTTGTCAGTTTTTCACTCACCCCAGCATTGAGCGATCGAGATTTTCTTATTTTGTGTAGGCAGCGATCGGTTGTTCGCGCCATATGACCGGGAATGCATCATGGTTCTCCAGCCTCACCTCAACCAAGCAAAAGGAGTACATCACCCTCAGAACAACAGAAGAAGCAGAGTGAAATGTAAAGGTGTGGTAAGAATCAATGAGAACTTCACTCAAAAAGATGTTGTTGTGGTTGAACATTTGGGGTACAATTTGGTTTTTATATCCCAGTTGCTTGATGAGGACTTGGAAGTGCGTTTCAGACGTGACACTTCTCAAGTACTCAATTCTGATGATGTTTTGATTTGCAAGATTTTGAGAATTGGGAGGGTTTTTAGAGCCGACTTTTTTGGGTCGATTGATTCTTCTCATTGCTTAGTTGCACAAGCATCTTCTAAGCTCTGGATGTGGCATAGGAGACTAGGGCATATGAGCTTTGATTTTCTCGCTCGATTGAGTGCCCTAGGTCTGATCCGAGGATTGCCCAACCTCAAATTTGAGAAGAACTTAGTTTGCGCTCCTTGTCGACATGGAAAGATGGTTGCTGCCTCGAATTCACCAGTTAACATGGTGATGACCGAACAACTCGGAGAACTTCTCCATATGGACACTGTAGGTCCTTCTCGGGTTAGTTCTTTAGGTGGCAAATGGTATGTCCTCGTTGTGGTGGATGACTTTTCCTGATATTCTTGGGTCTTCTTTCTAGCAAATAAGAATGAAGTGTTTTCACACTTTCAGAGCTTAACTTTGAGGCTTTTTACTGAACTCCGAGGAGCATTAAAATTCATTCGAAGTGATAATGGCACCGAGTTCAAGAACAGACTATTTGTTGACTTTTGCATGGAATATGGCATAGAACATCAATTCTCTGCTCCGTGGGTACCTCAATAGAATGGAGTTGTTAAGAGGAAGAACCGCACTTTGGTTGATATGGATAGGACGATGCTCAATGAGCACAGGACTCCTAGAAGGTTTTGGGTTGAGGCTATAAACACCACATGTTACATCTCAAATTAAATTTTCTTGCGCTCAATTTTGAACTTAACGTATTATGAGGTGCATTTTGGGATAAAGCCCAATGTTACTCATTTTCGAGTATTTGGTTGCCGGTTCTTTATCCTAAAACGTGGAAATTTGGAAAAATTTGAGTCACATTCTTCTGATGGGATCTTTCTTGGCTATACCACGCATGGTCATTCATATCAAGTTTTCAATTTAGACACTAACACTGTCATCGAGTCATGTGATGTGACTTTCGATGAATCAACCCCCTTTGTTAGTTCTTCTTTTTATCTTGCTAGTGAAAAAGATATGGAGACCATTTCTGAAGAAGAAGATCCCAAAGTCTTTGAGGATGAACCCCTACTTTCCTCAACAACGATCCCCTAAATGGACCCAGCTACAACTACTTTGGCAAGAGGCCTCGAAGAAACCACCTCGTCATCGGTCATCTTCGATCGCTCCACGACAAGAGTTGAGGGGGAGACTGCATCCCAACGCGAGGCTCCGCATCACATCCAAAGGATGCACCCCTAGAGCAGATTACCGATGAGCTTGATCAAAGGGTAACACAATCTCATGCTCAATTTATCGATTCTGCTTTTGTTGCTTCTTTTGAGCCAGTAGATGTTAGTCATGCTTTATCTGATTCTAGTTGGATCAATGCCGTGCATGAGGAACTTGGAAATTTTGAGAGAAATCAAGTCTGGACACTTGTTGATCCCCCTCCTAATGTTCATTTTATTGTAACTAAATGGATTTTCAAAAACAAACAAGGGGAGGATGGGCCTGTTGTTAGAAACAAAGCTAGACTTGTAGCTCAGGGTTTTTCACAAATTGAAGGGATTGATTTTGCTGAAACTTTAACTCTAATAGTATGGCTTGAGGACATTAGGATTTTTCTTGCATTTGCTGCATCTCGTGGTTTCAAACTATATCAAATGGATGTCAAAAGTGCTTTTCTTAATGGCTTCATAGGCGAAGATGTTTTTGTAAAACAACCCTTGTTTTTGAAAACTCCAAATACCCCCACAAAGTCTTTAAACTTCATAAAGCTCTTTATGGACTCAAGCAGGCCCCTCAGGCATGGTATGACAGACTTAAGTCTTTTGTGATTGAACACAGGTATTTGATGGATTAGTTGATAAAAATCTTTTCACTCTCAAGCATGGCAAAAATTTCCTCCTAGTTTAGATTTACGTTGACGATATCTTCTTTGGTGGCTCTTGTCATGCTTTAGTTATAGAGTTTGTTGATACCATGAGCAGAGAGTTCGAGATATCCATGATGGGTGAACTCACATTTTTCCTTGGTTTGCAAATCAAGCAAAGCAAACAAGGTACCTTTGTTCATCAGACGAAGTACACCAAGGACTTGCTCAAGAAATTTGATATGGCTGATGCGAAGCCCCTCGCCACTCGATGGCTACTTCGGTAGCATTGGATCCGGACGAGAACATAGAAGAGGTAGATCAAAAGGAGTTCCTAAGCATGATCGACTCTCTCCTCTACCTGACAGGTACGAGGCCAGACATACACTTCGCGGTATGTTTGTGCGCTTGTTTTCAAACTTCTATAAGGGCTTCACACCGATAAGCAGTAAAATGCATACTCAAGTATCTCAAACATACCCTTGAATTCGACATTTGGTATTCTGCATCATCTTCTTTGTGCCTTAGAGGATTTTTAGATGTAGATTTTACTAATTGTATAATTGATAGGAAAAGTACCTCTGGTACTTGTCATTTTCTGGGATTATCTCTTGTTTTATGGTCTTCTCGCAAACAGTCTAGCGTTGTGCAATCCACAACCAAGGCTGAATATGTTGCTACAACTAGCTGTTGCTCATAGATTTTGTGGATGGTTTCCACTTTACGGGATTATGTATTGGATTTTAAGAGTGTTCCACTTTTCTGTGATAACACTAGTGCAATTAGCATAGCAAACAACCCGGTTCAACATTCCATAACCAAACACATTGATGTGAGATATCACATTCTGAGAGATCACAATGAGAAGGGTGATAACGAACTTCAATATGTTGATACCCAGAACTAGCTTGCCGATATTTTTTCTAAACCCCTTGATGCTTCTCGATTTGCTTATTTGCGTGGGGAACTTGGTATTTGTCATCCCTATGGCATTTTGTGAGGGGGAGTGTGCTTTATTGTGTCTGCATAAGCTTCTGTCATATGAGTGACTGCATTTACATATTTACATAATTGTCAAGATCATGTTAGCTCAGTTCTTGTTAATATGTCTATTTTCATCATGAGCATGATTTTAATTTGAAAAAGTCAAAACATGATCACTGCTTAGTCTTGCATCTAGCATATTTAGGCAAATTGCTTTATCTATCTTTTTCATACTTGGTAGCTGAAATCCATTTATGTTGGATGCAAACATGCAACTTCAATATTTAAATGCTTTTCATGTACATATTTCTCTAACAATAAATGAAAATCATATAATTGATATCCATGTCTTTTGTGCTAAAATTGAAAAGATCCAGGCAGGTTTGTCTTGTCGCACTATCTCTATTCTAGACTGCTTACCATAACACTTTGGTATGAACTAGGATATTGTAGTGTTTACCGAAATCATTGCTTTAAGCTTATGATGGTATTTTCTTGACCTAGGATTAGCTTGATTGGTCAGTATAAGATTGACAAGCAAATAACCCCTAGCAATATCGGAAGAATCAAAAGTATCAAAATATTTTGCATATCAAGTTTGCTAAAGCTCCTTGTTTCTTAATATGCTTTCCTAGGTAGATATTTGCTAGCTTTTGCAGTTCATGCCCTATCATGTCTAGGTTGCTAGTCTAAGTGTTGATGCTTTTATTTTTTATAAAAATTCTAAAAATCAATGCTTAAAATTGGAAATTGGATTTATTGATCGGAGCTGAGCACATATATGTTAAGACACTTATGATTAACATACTTTTGCACTATATGTACTAGCATTCAGTATATTTCAGATGCTTTGCATCATTTTGTTGCTCCTTGATTCTTGCATTGCCAAAGGGGGAAAGATATAAAAGAGAGTAGCTAGAGCCTACAATAAGAAGGTTAAACCAAAATCATTTCAAATAGGAGACTTGGTATGGAAGACGATTTTTCCTTTAGGCACGAAAAGTCCCAAATTCGACAAATGGTCACCTAGTTGGGAAGGTCCTTTTAAGATAGCCGAAATCGCTCCCGGCAACGCATACGTGTTGGAATCCCTGCAGGGAGAGAGGTTTCGAAGGGCTTTGAATGGTAGGTACTTGAAAAGATATTTCCCGAGTGTATGGCAAACGTCATAAAAATGTCGAAAAGCCGATATGAACAGTATCGCCTCAAGCTCGTTGTGCTTTTAGTTCACTAATTCACTAAAAGGCAGGGGGCATGTGTTGATAGCAAAAAATGGCATTAATGGCTAGATTATCAAAATATCAATTTTTGGTGATTTGGGCCGAAAATACACATGTCCAGGGTATGTCTGAAGCCCTACAGGGCCGAAGCCCGTCATGCTATGGGCTCCGAAAGCCTCTAGCCAGTCCATGGGCTTTGGCTAGGAAGCCTTCGGAGGCCCACGCTGCCGAAGCTTCGGAAGCCTTCGGAGACCCGTGCTGCCGAAGCTTCGGAAGCCCATGCTATCGAAGCTTCGGCCCAAGAGCAAGCCTCGATGGGCCTGGCCGAAGCCCACGCTATCGAAGCTTTGGCCTGAGGAGAAAGGCCCGATGGGCCTAGCCGAAGCCCACGCTACCGAAGCTTCGGCCCGAGGATCAAGCCCCGACGGGCCTAGCCGAAGCCCACGCTACCGAAGCTTCGGCCCGAGGAACAGGCCTCGGCGGGCCTGGCCGAGGCCCACCTCGGCAGAGATAGAGTTGGACGTGTTTCCAGCTCAATCTTTATCTCTATCCGGCCGGATTAATAGTAGATTAGATTAGAGTTAAACCTCTATAAATAAAGAGGCCTGGCCGACGTGGAGATCCCGCCCCCAACACAAACAAAACCAAAGCCATGCTTTGATCGTACCTTTACTTTTACCTTTACTTTTCTGTACCTCTTCGTGGGTTTGCCTGGAATCCCTCCGTCCGCCACTACGGAACAGTGGTAAGCCTTGGTACTTCGCCCGTGACGTCCCTATTAATCTACGTAACAGATTGCTATCGCCTTGTTACTTCGCCTGTGAAGTATCCGCTAATCTGCGTAATAGATTACTACCTTTGCTACCCGTGCAACACCTCGCAAATTCGGTCCTAAGGCCGAATTGGTACTTTGCACCATCTCTGTTGCAGGTTCGCACGTTCGGAGCCCCTTCACCGGAGGTGTTCGGAGCTGAGAGATCGGTTCCAGAGGTCCCCAGGACACCCTTCGACAGGACCGCGGGCTTCGACAACAGGCTCTGCCAGCACACTTCGTCGTGACAGGCCTCGCCACGACCCTACTCTGCACCAAGGCGAAGTTGCACCTCCGTGTGGCCTTCGCGTCACTATTCTGTAATTTATTGCATCAGAGATCGCACGCCGAACCCCACTGTTCGGAGTTGATCACTGTGATCAGATCCGTTCGGAGTCTACCTTCGGCCAGATCAGTCTGATCGCTGAAGCATCCTTCGGCGGAACACTTCGCATCGAGCGCCGAAGCACCCTTCGGCGGATCACTTCACACCAGACGCCGAAGGTACCCTTCGGCGCACCCTTTGCATCGGACTTCGAACCAGGAGGGCTCCGACTGGTTTGCTGATTTTAACCCGTTTAATCTATTTCTTTCGGCTAATTGGATTATTTCTTGTAATCTGGTTGCCTGGCGACTCCACCCCCCTTATCACTATTAAGGGTAGTCGGAACACGGTGTCGGTGCTACGTCACGCTTAGGCCTGTCCCTAAGTATCTGTGCACTTTTGGATCGCTGGACTGACCCAAGTGTGGGGACACGTTTCCGTGTCAACAGCGCCCCCATAGTATCTATCGGCGTTGTAGACGTAGTAGCCATTGTAGAGGTACTTGCATCCGATGTAGATGTACTTTTCATGTTGGCGTTTGTCCCCAGCGGAGTCGCTGTTGACAAGAAAACGTGCCCCCGCACTTAGGTCAGTTCGACGATACAAAAGTGTGCGGATACTTAGGGACAAGCCTAAGCGTAACACAACAGTGACATCGCGTTCCGTCTACCCTCAACAGTGGCAAGGGGGTGGAGTCTCTAGGTAATCAGATCACACAGAAATAATCCAATTAGCCAAAAAGAAATATATTAGATAAAATAAACCAGTAAGCTGATCGGAGCCTGACTAATTCAAAGTATACGGTGCGAAGGGGTTCATTGCAGGGTACCTTCGGTGTCTGATGCGAATGGTCTCACTGAAGGTAGTCTTCAGCGTTCGGACTGATCTAGCTAAAGGCGGGCTCCGAATAGATCTTGACGCGAAATCACCTCCGAACAGCGGGGTTCGGTGTGAAGTCTCTAACACGATACAAACACTCTAGCGCAACGCACTGGCATAACTTCATCCGGAGCAGAGTATGGGTGTGGTGAAGCCTAACGTGACAAAGCCTGCTGCGTAGCATGCTGGTGCGCGGGACTTGGTCAAACCGACAATAACGTGACAGTCCGACACGGGTAGTCGAAGCAGTATTTCCACCGAAGGGTGTTCTAGCAGCCTCTGAAACCAGTCTCCTAGCTCCTAACACCTCCGGGGAAGTGGCTCCGAGCTTGAAAACCTTCAACAGAACAGAGATCAAGTGCCAATTCGGCCTAGGGACCGAATCTTCTAAGTGTTGCAGTAGGGAAACGAAGGTAGCAATCTGTTACATAGATTATTGGGTACTTTAGAGGCAAAGTAACAAGGCGATAGCAATCTGTTACGTAGATTAACGGGTAATTCACGAGCGAAGTAACAATGCTTACCACGGTTTCAACGTGGCCGGTGGAGGGCTTCCAGGCAAACCCACGAAGGTTGTAGAAAAGTAAATAAAAAGTAAAGGTATGGTTCAAAGCTAGGACTTTGTGATTGATTTGTGTTGGGGGTTAATGAACTGGCCTCACCCCTATATTTATAGGGGCTAGTCTTCTAATCTCTAAGATTAATATGTTAAGATTCAGCCTAATCACACGTATGGATAAAATTAGCCAGAATCAGACTCAAATTCTATCTCTAGAAATCAGCCCGAAGTTGGCCTTCCGTATAGCCCACCGAAGCCTACTCCTTGGGCCAAAGCTTCGGCGAGGCAGGCCTCCGAAGGCCTTCGGGCTGAAGGTAGCAGGCCTATTGGAAGACTTCTAAAGCCTAGAGCTCAAAGGGCCTTCGGCCCTATAGGACTTCGGCCCGATCCAGGGCATGTGCATTTATGGCCCAAATTACCAAAATTGATATTTTGACAATCTTGACCATTTAATGCCGATTTTTTCTATCAACACATGCCCCCTACCTTTTAGTGAACTAAAAGCATAACGGGCTAAGGATGATACTTTCCATATCGACCTCTCAACACGTTTAAGCAATTTGCCACACACTCGGGAAATACTTTTTCAAGTACCTGCCATTCAAAGCTCTTCGAAACCGCTCTCCTTATAGAGATTCTAGAACATATGTATTACCTGGAGCGATTTTGGTGATTTTGAAAGGGCCTTCCCAACTAGGTGACCACTTACCAAACTTGGGGCTCTTAGTGCCTAAGGGAAAAATCATCTTCCAAACCAAGTCACCAACTTGAAAGGATTTTGGCTTAACTTTATTATTGTAGTCTCTAGCTAATCTCCTCTTGTCTTTCTCTATAGATTCTAAAGCCCTCAGCATCTTATCGGTCACTTCCTATAAATTGTCTTTCAAAAGAGTTTCATATTCATCGACCGATAAGCCATCTTGCTTTAGAACTCCTAAAGAGTCAAGATCCACTTCTATAGGTAGAACAGCCTCTTGCCCATATACAAGCTCATATGGACTAACTTTGGTAGCACTGTGCTTTGCAACTCTACAAGCCCATAGCGCCTCGGAAAGCACTTCATGCCACCTCTTAGGGAACGCTTCTATTTTCCCCTTAATGAGCTTAATAACGGTTTTATTACTAGACTCGGCCTGACCATTGGCCTGAGCATAATATGGTGAAGAATTTATCAATTTAATACCCTAAAATTCGGCAAAGTCTCTCACTTCTTTAGAAACAAATGAAGTACCTTGATCTGTAGTGAGAGTTTGGGGAATACCAAATTTATGTGTAATGTGCTTCAAGATAAAATCAGTTACCTCATTGTGAGTAATATTCTTGAGAGGCACATATTCGGTACATTTGGTGAAGTAGTTTGTTCCCATCAACACGAACCGATGCCCTTTTGAAGAAGAAGGATAAATTTGGCTGATGAAGTCTAAACCCCAACCTCGGACAGCCATGGCTTGATAATAGGGTTAAGTGATGAAGCAGGAGCTAGCTGAATATTACCAAACTTCTGGCACGCTTCACACCCTCTATAATATCTAAAATAATCCTCAATCATAGTCGGCCAGTAAAAACCTGCTCTTTTGAGCATCCAACTCATTTTCTAGGCCGAGTGATGAGTACCACAAAGCCCTTCATGGACTTCTCCCGTAGCTACTTTGTACTGTTCATCATCTAAACACTTTAAAAGTACTCCATAAATAGTTTAGCGATACAGTACATCATCTAGAAACACAAATTTAAACGCTCATCGCCGAACTTTCTGATCAACCCTTTGACTGGGATTTCTCAAATACTGGACGATTGGAATTCTCAAATCATCCTTACAGACATCCGGAGGGTTTGCTAACTCCTTTCCGAGAGTGATGTCTATATTGCTAAGTTCGGAGTGCCCTCTGAGCCTTTCCCATTTTTGCCGAAGGCTGACTAGGTCGGTCGTGCAAAGCTGATCAGACCAAAGCCTTCTGCCGAAGTGTTCTGGTTCCCGAAGACCTCTGCTGTCGAGTGGACTTCGATGTAGGGGCTCTGGGGAGCAAGGCCCTTCGGCGGGTGGAGTGTTTCGGCACGAGGGCTCCAGCGTGCAAGGCCCTTCGGCAATTGGAGGGGTCCGTTCTTGAGGATTCAGCAAGCCTCGCATTAGCCTAAAGTCTCTGGCTTCAAGTATCGGTCTTTCCTGTATGGAAAATTTGCCTCTCCTGACTTGATAGTCATATGCTTGTTGAGCCAAATCATTTGCAATTGAGTTGGCTTCTCTCGCTACGTGAGAAATTTTAAAGTTGTCGAAAGTAGCAACTATGTCTAAACATTTATCCAAGTAACTATTTAGTAAGCCATTAAAACATTAAGAACTTTTAGCTACTTGTTGTACTACCAACAGAGAATCATCATATGCATGGACATGTTTAACACCTATAGACTCTAGCAATTCAAGCCCTAGCAATAAAGCTTCATATTCAGCTTGGTTGTTGGTAGAAGGATATTCTGAACAAGTTGAGTGTTGGGGGAATAGTTTTCCCTTGAACAGGGGCCAAATGACGTCAGCCTCCATCAACCTTCGGCCCGGAGCCCAACACTGTTGAAGCCTGTTCCTTCCCAAAGAAGCTGTTTCCAGGTCCCAGGGTACCCTTCGAAGCCTGCTAGGGCAAAGTCCCCAAGCCCCATCGAAGCCCTTTGGAGCGAGGTCCCTCGGAACCCTCCGGAACGAAGCCCTCAAGATTCCCTGAAGATTGCCAGAAGCTGTCTTAGGCTAACTTCAAAGCCAGCCTCCGGGCCTTGTTCGGAGTTAGCCTTCGAGCCTTGCTTGGAGTTAACCTTCAGGCTCTGTTCGGAGTTAGCCTTCGAGCCCTCCTTCGGAGCTCCTCAGAGCTAGTCTCTGGACCTTGTTCGGCCAGTTCAAAGCCAAGTCTCCGAGACCCCAGTTCGGAGCCCAGTTTGGAGTATGCTTCAAAGCCCCCTTCGGAGTGTACTTCGAAGCCTCCTTCACATCCTCCGCTAGAAGAGCTCCGGCCCCTACTCCGAAGCTCAAGAAATATCTACGCCTCGCTACAATGTAGGAGCCATACCGGGGGGCCCTCCGCCCCTGGTATGTCGTTTAGCTGGTAAAAGTGTGACGTTTTCTAACACGTCTGTAAAGCTGTAAAGCACTTTTGTACAGTAGCTAGCTCCTTTTTCACTTCTTACCCCTATGATCCTAGGGCTTATAGAGGGCATTTTGGTCTTTTCCTTAAGGCCTGCGTGCCTATAAAAGCAGGGCCAAGCCCTTGTAACAGGGGACGCTCTGGAGGGGCCAGGAGACCCTGGAGTTCACTTCTCCACACCAAGGCATACCATGCCAAATCCACCACAAACTGGACGTAGGGCTATTATCCCTTAGGGGAGGCCCGAACCAATATAAATCCTTTCTCCCTCTGAGAGAACCCTTCGAGGTTCATTCTACACATCATATATACACATATAAAACATGTGATGTAACTAACGCAATTGCTACAATAGTTGGCGCCGTCCGTGGGGACCTTAGTTCTAAAAGCTAAGTTCTGTGCCACTGTCTGCAACTCGAAGTACGCTTGAGGGGGGAGCTTCGAAGCTTTCTTGCTTCGCGCACCCTTCGGCAAGGGGCTTCGGGTGTAGTTCGAAGGCCATCTTCGCCTTCCCCCACCCTTTGCATTTCGGAGCTCACCCTCCAGCAAGGGGCTCCGCTTTGTGTGTCGAAGGCCGTCGAAGCCCTAGGGGCTACGAGGCAAGCTTTCAGCCACTTCACGAGGTATGTACACTATCCGAAGTACCACTTCGATGTACCAATCTGCAATTACATTGATATAAATTCGAAGCCCTGCTTCTCCTTAGATCGAAGTCCTGCTTTGCCTTAAAGCCGAAGCCCTGCTTCGCCTTTAATTGCAAACTTTTGCTCCATCTTATTGAAAAACCGAAGCTATGCTTCGCCTTATCAAAAACCCGAAGCCTTGCTTCGCTTTACAAAATCCGGAGCATCCCTCTGAAGGCTACACAGCGCCTCCGGGCCCGTAGCAGTGGGCTTTGAGGCTTCCGGGCGACGGCTCGGCAAGTCTGGGATTCCAGGCTCCGGCCTGATGCATCCCCGGGTCGAAGGTGGCCCAGGGTCGTAGGTGACCCAGAGTCGAAGGTGGCTCAACTTATCGCAGGTTTGGTGAATCCACACCAAATATCCTTTTCACTATAGGACCAAGCTCAAGAAGCCTTGCTTCGCTATCCAAACACGCACCGAGGCCTCGCTTCATGTGACGTGATCTAACCTAAAAATAAGCATCTCGAAGTCATGCTTCGCCTAAAATCTAAGGGCGTTTCAGAGCCTTGCTCACGCACAACATCAAAATCCTAGCATGCCGAGGCATGCTTCGCTTAATTTGGTTGCGCTGAAGCCTTGCTTCGCTCCAATTTAACGCGTTTGAAGCCCAAAAGAGGCCTTCGCTCGATGTGTTATAAGCATCTGAAGCCACCAAAAAGGTGCACCCCTTCGCATTTTTAATTGCCCGCACCAGCAACGGCTAAGTCCCTAGCTGCCACGAGCAAGGGGGGAAGCATGTATGCGAAGTGCGCGAATATAATATGCAGTACGAGCGTGACAAGCTAAAATGTTTGAAGCCATCAAACAATGCAAATACAATAAACTCCATTCATTGAATAATAATTGAGAAGTATGTTACAAATATACTTCGAAAACAAAACTACGAGTAGTCTGTATCTAAGCCTAAGAAAAATCGAGTGTGAGGCCCTATCCCTCGCTTGCCTTTCTTTCGGCCAGGGCCCCCTCGACTGGACAAAGCCTCGTCGGAGCCTGCTCTCCCACGTCCGGCTCGTCCAGGCTCCGAAGCCCGTAGACATCCTCTTTCACTTTGCAGGTCGCTCCAAGTCCGCGAGGCAGGTGGTGCCGTGTCGAAGGCAGAAAAATCTAAGGCTTCATCGCCTTCCAAGGTTGTTCGCGAAGGTAAAGGTGAAGAACTCTGAAGGGACTCCGTCTTAACAATGGCCAGCAGATCCTGAACTACTTTGGGGATGGCTTCGCCGTCAGACCCCCTCGGAAGCTTAAACCGAGGGGGGCCTTCGGACCTATCTACCTCGAGGACGGCCCACAACTGGTGAAGTTATTCAGAGTCCTCAAGTACTTCGAAGTCAACATTCGGAGATTGAGCCTGGGCAGGTATAAATCACCCCCGCGTTCATATTAATAAACTGATAAGTTTTTACAAAGCCTACAGCTAAGAATTACAAGGAGCCTAAGGAGATCTACACCTTCGGAGGCGGAGGTGTCGATGTCGAAGGCCAATTTGGAGAAGCAAGTGCTTTGGCTCGGCGAAGGCGGAGGGCCTTCTGAAGCTCGAGGACTTCTTCGTAGCCTTGGGCCTTCCAAGGCTCCTGAAGTCACCGCCAGGCTCCGCGGACGTCTGTCGGAGGCGTCACCAAGTGTTGGCCTCCGAAGGCCACCGGGGTCATGGAGGTTGCTGCTTCGAGGTGGTTGCACCCCGCGTCGTGAAGCATTTGCAACACTCCTTGGCCCGCCACTCGGCCAGCCATCAGGGCGAAGCCCTTCAGAGACTGCTCCACCATCAAAGTCACCACCTTCAAGAACGCGGCGTGGTCCCCAATCAGATCCTGGTCGCCGAAGTCCGAAGCCCGGCATTCGGTCCCTATCTGTTGAAGGACTTCGGTCAGACTCTGAGTGGCTTCGCCAAGGTTGTCAACGACGAAGTTCTCAAGTGACTGAGCCCGTTGGCGGAGTGCGGAGTTCTCCTTCGCCTGCCGGGCTTCGGCGTCCTTCGCAGCCTTGAGCTCCGCACGGAGCCTATCGATCTCCGAGGCCAAGGCTTCCTTGGCCTTGCCAGCCTCGGCCTTCGCCGCCTCTGCTTCAGCCCTCGCCGTCTTGGCCTCACCCCTCGCCGCATCGGCTGAAGCTTTGGCCCGCCTTCGCTTCTCGGCTTCCACCGAGACTTCGCGTCGGAGGGCCTCCTTCTCCTCGGCCAGGCGCATCATCTGCCTATCCACAGAAGTTGAAGCTGCTGCATTCAGTGCGAAGGCCTGAAAGAATTCAAGAAATCACAAGTGTTGATCGAAGACTAAAGTATAACTCGAAGGCTGTGTAGGACTTCACACACATGCACAAGGGCTTCGTTCGCATTGATAAAAAGTTCCATGGGGTTCGAGTGGCTGAGTTGAGCCACCAAGGCCCCTGCCTCCGCAGCTGCACAGGCCTCGCGGAAGCTGTTGATGGCCGCCTCCGTCACGGACCCCTTCGGCCGAAGAGGCCGGATAATCTCCTCCGCCGCAACCGCCTGCGCAGGCTTCGGCATGGCCGGGCTTAGCTCCACCACCTCGACGTCCTCGTCGCTTTGAGGGTCCCCTTCACCGCAGCCGCTGCCTCTATCTTCTTCAGACGAGGAGTTGTCGGGCTCTGAGATGCTGCTACTACTGCTGCTGCTGCCGGAGGCCTCTGCCGGCTTCGCCGTGATGGACCTCGCACCGGTGTCGGCTTCTGCCGGCTTCGCCGTGGTGGGCCTTGCACCAGCATCCTCCTCTTCAAAAAAGTCTAAGTCAAAATCCACGTATTGAAGAGAAGCATGTTTGAAGTGGTTACCTTCGTCAGAAATTTCTTCGAAGGCAGAGGGGTCAACAAGCGCCCCCCAGTCCCTTTGCTGCGAAGCTGACGCGTCGGCCTTTGCGCCCGAAGCCATCGCCGTCGAAGCCTTCGCTACCTCCTTGGCAGCCGGAGCACTTGTGGGTTCCGCAGCTGTTTGAGGGTCCGCGACTGCTGCCTCCTCCAGAGTAGAGGCTTCGGTCGCGGGGACCTCTGGCCGAGCCCTCGAAGTTTCGGGCTCGTCGTCATCCCCTCTCTTCCTCTTGGCCCCGGCTGTCAAAGCTGTGAGGTGGGAGAAGTCCGGCAGGGCTGGGACCTCTTCGTAGCCGAGCAGGTTCCACACCCTATTCCAGTGCTCCCAAGACCCCACCGAAGCAAGCCGCAGGTCTTGCTCGTCCGGTGTCGGAGCCCCAACAACATGCTCCGCCACCGCGATGGCCTCCTCCGGAGTCCTCACTTCAAGATGGGCTTCAGAAAATTCAAGTCAGAGTGAAGTCTTTGCGAAGTATGAAAGTGGAAAGATTTCGAAGTCTTACAGAGGCGTTCGAAGGCCAGCTCGTTTAAGCCCCCTAGGCCCGAAGATTGGAAGAGCCCCTCCGGCCAAGAGCGCGCAAGGGGGCTAAGCCGGAGGGTGATGAACTCCTCCGCGAGGTCCCTCATGCTCATCTTCGCTGCAACCTTTCGGAGGAGCGAGATCCTCGAGCGAAGGGTGTCGGAGCTCGTCTTCACCACCCCTTCACGTCTGTAAGAAATAAGTGCATTGGTACTCCGAAGGGGAGAGTTCGCGCCGACGGAGGTGTAGAACCACTCTTGATCCCACTTCGAGTACCATTTGCTGTTGGCGGCCCTCGCCGGGAAGGCGTCTTGGTACTCCCTCCGAAGCTGGAAGTTTGCACTGCTGAAGGCCAAGGCCCTCTTGACACGGTATGTGCCTTCCCTCGGCTTCGGCTGGCAGTTGGCATCGTGGAGGGCGACGAAGACGTCCGCGCGGCCCTCATAGCCTTCGGCCCTCATGGCCCATTCAAAGACAGCAAGCCTCGCCACGACATTGGGCGAAAGCTGAGGAAGTTCGAGGTTGTAAGCCCTCAGGAATTTCTCTCAACATTCCCACTGCTGGCAGCCCGAGGCCGGCTTCGAAGAAGGCTTCGAACAGCACCACCTCGTCAACCCGAGGTCTTGGTATGGCTTTCGTCTTCTCTGGCACTCTGAGTCGGATCTTCGCAGTAATCCTTCCTTCACAGGCCCTCCGGACGGACTCCTCTGTAGAGATCGAAGCCCTCATCTCCAACATTTGCTCAAACTTATCGGATGGCGTCCGAAGGTCCCTTGGCCCCAATCGCCTCGGTGCAGGCTTCGCTGCCGCAGCCGCTGGTGCCTGCAGTTGGGCGGAGCTCGAGCTCGGGCCCAAGGCCAAGGCCTTCGAAGCTGCCTTCTTCGGCATTTTGGTGGGACTTCGGTGCGAGAGGCTAAAGCTAGCGAGGGGTGCTTCGCGCGAAGCCAAGGAATAGAAGAGAGCGAAGGATGTAAGGTGCTGGGAAGAAAGCAAATGAGAGTGTGCCGAAGCCACCCGTGGTAAACCCCTATTTATAGGCGGTAAGAATTCCGACGGTTCGTGGGCCAAACCCACTGGCAGGTGGGCCTCCAGCGAAGGCGAAGCGACCCAACGTGAGGTAACGGTCAATTTTCTAGCCGTTGCGGAGCCAGTTGATCTCCCCGAGGTCATACTGACAGCTGACGCAGGCAGTTATTACCTGCGAATGTCGAAGTCACCTTCGGTCCAAGCTCTGAAGGAATATTTTCTCTGAAGTTGTAATTCTTGGGTCATTTTGTCCCAAGGGCGTGCACACCCCTTCGTCCCGAAGGCCTGCACGCGAGGGGCTACTGTTGGGGGAATAGTTTTCCCTTGAACAGGGGCCAAATGACGTTAGCCTCTGGCAACCTTCGGCCCGGAGCCCAACACTATCGAAGCATGTTCCTTCCCAAAGAAGCTGTTTCCAGGTTCTAGTGTACCCTTCGGAGCCTTCTAGGGCAAAGTCCCCAAGCCCCGTCGAAGCCCTCTGGAGCGAGGTCCCTCGGAACCCTCCAGAGCAAAGCCCTCAAGATTCCCTGAAGATTGCCAGAAGCTGTCTCAGGCTAACTTCGAAGCCAGCCTCCGGGCCTTGTTCGGAGTTAGCCTTCGAGCCTTGCTCGGAGTTAACCTTCGGGCTCTGTTCGGAGTTAGCCTTCGAGCCCTCCTTCGGAGCTCCTCAGAGCTAGTCTCCGGACCTTGTTCGACCAGTTCAAAGCCAAGTCTCCGAGACCCCAGTTCGGAGCCCAGTTCGGAGTATGCTTCGAAGCCCCCTTCGGAGTGTACTTCGAAGCCTCCTTCACAGCCTCCACCAGAAGAGCTCCGGCCCCTACTCCGGCCCCTTAGGGGAGGCCCGAACCAGTATAAATCCTTTCTCCCTCTGAGAGAACCCTTTGAGGTTCATTCTACACATCATATATACACATATAAAACCTGTGTTGTAACTAACGCAATTGCTACAACATTGAGGTTTCAAAGTGTAAACCATTAGGACATGTGAGGTTTCAAAATAAAGTTTCCATGGCACTACCTCAATTAGAGCAATATTGTCACCCCAACTGACATCTATGTGGTGATCAACTATAAAATTAGCGACAATTTGGCCTTTCATAGCTCTTAGAGGTTCATAGGCCAAATCGTACTCAATCAAAGCGTAAGACCACTTTTCGATTCTTCCACTTAGAATTGGCTTTTGCAACATGTATTTTATGACATCGGTTTGGCAAGCGACAATACATGTAGTAGGAAGAAGATAGTGATGTAATTTGGTACATGCGTAATAAAGTGATAAACATAAACGCTCCACAAACACGTACCTGGTTTCAGTGTCCAGTAGGCGGCGGCTCAAGAATGTGATGATGTACTCTCTTCCATCCACCTCCTAGGTTAGCATGGCCCCTATCACACTATATTTGGTGGCGATGTACAGCCAAAACGGAATTCCGGCTTTTGGCGCTCTTACCACGGGTGGTGAGGATAGGCACTCTTTAATCTTTTCAAAGGTGCTTTGCTGACTTTCCCCCCAAGTGAACTCAGCTTCATTCTTTATCCTAAGTATAGGGACAAAGGCATCAATCTTGCTAGACAAGTTAGATATATAGCAACACAGATAATTAATCTTGCCTAGTAAGTTTTGCACATCTTTCTTGCATGTCAGCGCTGCAAAGTTTCTAATCTTCTCAAGCCTCTTAGGATCAATTTCTATACCTCTTTCATGAATCATGAATCCTAAGAACTTGCCTGCCGACACGCCAAAAGCACATTTTAGCGGGTTCATTTTCAAACCATAATGTCGCATCCTATCAAAAACAACATTCAAATCGGCTAAGTTGTTTCCCATAGCATCCAATTTGACTACAACATCATCTATGTATACTTCTAACATAACTCCTAACAAGTCATGAAAGATCAAGTTCATAGCACGTTGATATGTAGCACCAGCATTCTTTAAACCAAAAGTCGTAACGACCCATTCGAACAAGCCGACAAAACAAGTACATCGAAAGGCTGTCTTGTAGGCGTCCTCTTCGGCCATTAAAATTTGATTATAACCAGCATTGCCATCAAGAAAACTTAGTACCTTGCATCTTGAAGCATTGTTGATTAGCATGTCGGCTATTGGCATGGGATACTCGTCCTTTGGAGTGGCCTTGTTTAGATCCCTGAAATCAATACAAACTCGTATTTTGTCGCTCCCCTTCTTTTCTACAGGCACAATGTTAGCGACCCATTCAGCGTAACTGCATGGCCTAATAAACTCAGCCTTGAGTAATCGCTCTACCTCTTCTTTAACTCGGTCATAGATGGCCAAATTAAAGCGATGTGGAAGTTGTTTATAAGGCCTAAATCTAGGTTTGATAGGAAGCTGATGTTCCACGAGCTCGCGGCTTAATCCGGGCATCTCGCTATACTCCCATGCGAAACAATCAACGTATGACCAAAGCAACATTCTTACTTAGGCCTTCTCATCAGCCTGCAAATGTTGGTTTACAAAAGTCGGCCTTGGGATGCTACCGTCGCCTACGTCAATTTCTTCTAAAGGATCGGCCGATGCAAAACCTTGTCCTAATTTTTCTACTTCGCTAAAGTCTTCGATGGCCTCGGCAATACCATCTTTAGCAGACTGATATTGCTCTACATGAGACTTTAGCCAATCTAGATTACTTTTGCTAGTCATAACTACTAATTTAGAAATAGTTGTGCTACACCAGCCAGCTTTACAGACACTGGTACAAAACATCCTCTAGACACGCTGATGAAGTCGTAATCCGAAATATCCCTACCTAATAGACATTCTACTTTGTTGTGGATGGCATCAATGGACACATCGGCCAATGCTACTTGGGCCGAAGTGTCTGCTGGTATGACCTCCACGTCATTGCCGTCTGACTATATTAGGCATTGATGCAAAGTAAAAGGGATACAACAATTCGCGTGAATCCAGTCACACCCAAGCAGTACATTGTAGTTACCTTGTATGTCAACGACGAAGAATGTTGTTGGCAATGTATTGTTGCCTACTATCAACTCCATGGAGAGTACGCCTTTGGACTCGGAACTCTCGTCGTTGAAACCGTTGAGAATTAGGTGGCGGAGGCATCAGTGGCTCCACTGGCTTTGCGTATTGTGAGCCAAACCCATTACCTGAAGGGGGGTTCGGCCATCTCGATGGTATCTCGGACCACATCAGCGAAGGGTCCTGCCAGTCCAGAGGTATGTTTGTCCATTGCGGGTCGAAGCCTCCCGCCAGAGGGTTCGTCCAGAGCAAAGTCGGGATCGGCCATTGGGGTCTGAACTTGTTCTACGTAGGGTTCGACCACTAGAGTCCAAAGCCACTGTACGGAGGGCTCGGCCACTGGGGTTCGAAGCCACCGTATGGAGTGTTTGGCCATTGCGACCCGAAGTCACCGTGCGGAGGGTTTGGCAACTGTGGTCTGAAGCCCCCCTCTAACTGTTTTGGCCCTTCGGTTGACTTAGCCTTTTTGCACGGGGGCCTATTTCCTTAGCTTTTCTTTGGTGCTTGTTTAATAGCATCTGATATGTCACCTTCGGCTTCTTCCGAGATATAGATGAAGGAGACATGTTGGCGTTCCGTTTCCACACTCCTACTTCAGGGTTCTTAGGTATGAGTGTGCGTGTACGCGATTCTCCAATAATGACCACTTTACCTCTAGTTGACTCGGCCTGCTCTGGCCGAATCATCACTTTCTTCTCGTCGAGGTCGATGGTGTTCACGAGAAAGGGGTTGATGTGGTGTGGGCAGTATGGGAAAAACTGGCGCCGGTGTAGGTGGAGGCAGCGCATGGTAGGCGGTGCTAGTCTAGCCATAAGCATGGTGACTAGTCTCGGCCATGGATATCGAGGCCGGAGACGTAATGGCTTTGCCGGTACTACCGTCAGTTCTATTGTAAATGTGATTTATTGGAGGTACGCTAGCAATCGGAGCTGGAGGTGCGGCCTCGGTAAAGCTGAACCTTCTAAGTGTCGCCTCTACCTGGGAGCTAACTGCCGAATCTAGATGGTTGGCTAGCGAAGCGCTAATAGCTTGATTTACTGATGCGGTTATTTTTGCTCAATTTCTAAAGAAGATAAATGAGCGATACTGGTGTTACCTGGGTCCGAGCGAGGACGGGGACATTGATGTCACGCTTGATGAAGCCTACGTGTGTCTTGACGTAGCTCCCAAGCATGAGGTCTTGGAGTGCCTTCAACTTTGCCTCAATCTCTGCTCGATCTTCTGCGGGAATATCTTCAAGGGTAGGTGTCATGATGTTGCGGTTGTCGATATCTGCGCCCCCCATCGGATCCATCGGCGATGTAGATGTAGTAGTCATTGTAGACGTACCAGCGGTCGATGCAGATGTAACCCATCATGTTGGCATAGCCGTCCCCAGTGGAGTCGCCAAAAAGTGTGTTGACACGAAAACGTGCCCCCACACTTGGGTCAGTTTGACGATTCAAAAGTGTGTGGATACTTAGGGACAAGCCTAAGCATAACACAACACTGACGTCGTGTTCCGACTACCCTCAACAGTGGCAAGGGGGTGGAATCGCCAGGTAATCAGATCACACAGAAATAATCCAATTATCCAAAAAGAAATATATAAGATAAAATAAACCAGCAAGTCGATCGGAGCCTGACTGATTCGAAGTATATTGTGTGAAGGTGTTCGTCGAAGGGTACCTTCGGCGTATGATGCGAAGGGTCTCACCGAAGTTAGTCTTCAGCATTCAGATTGATCTGGCCGAAGGCAGGCTCCGAACAGCGGGGTTTAGTGCGAAGTCTCTGACACGATACAAACACTCTAGCGCAATGCACTGGTGTGACTTTGTTCGGAGCGAAATATGGGCGTGGTGAAGCCTGACGTGACGAATCCTATTGCGTAGTGTGCTGGTGCGCTGGACTTAGTCAAACCAACAATAACGTGATGGTCCGGCATAGGTAGTTGAAGTAGTATTTCTGCTGAAGGGTGTTTTGGCAACCTCCGAAACCAGTCTCCTGGCTCCGGACACCTCCGGCGAAGTGGCTCCGAGCGTGAAAACCTGCAACAAAATAGAGATCAAGTGCCAATTTGGTTACTTCACGGGCGAAATAACAAAGCTTACCACGGTTTCGACGTGGTCGGCGGAGGGCTTCCAGGCAAACCCACGAAGGTTGCAGAAAAGTAAATAAAAAGTAAGCATACGGTTCAAAACTAGGGCTTTGTTATTGATTTGTGTTGGGGGTTAATGAACCAGCCTCACCCCTATATTTATAGGGGCTAGTCTTCTAATCTCTAAGATTAATCTGTTAAGATTCGGCCTAATCACACGTAGGGATAAAATTATTCAAAATCAGACTCAAATTCTATCTTTTGAAATCAGCCCGAAGTGGGCCTTCGGCGGAGCCCGCCGAAGCCTGCTCCTTAGCCCGAAGCTTCGGCGAGGCAGGCCTCTGAAGGTCTTTGGGTCGAAGGTAGAAGGCCTGCTGGAAGACTTCCGAAGCCTAGAGCTCAATGGGCCTTCGGCCCTATAGAGCTTTGGCCCGATCCAGGACATCTGTATTTATGGCCCAAATTACCAAAATTGATATTTTGAAAATCTTGACCATTTAATGCTGTTTTTTGCTCTCAACAGTCGCCAAAAAGTGTGTTGAAACGGAAACGTGCCCCTGCAATCGGGCCAGTTCGATGATCCAAAAACGTCACGAGACGTTGACGTCGTATTCCGACAACCCTTAATCAGTGGTAAGGGGAAAACGGAGTCACCAAGAAATTCAATTATATCTCTGAAAATATAACCTAATTAACCAAAATAAATAGTGTTATATCTAATCGGCCAATTTAAACCAATTGGGCAAAAAAATAAAAGGTGTGGTCAGACCGGCCAAATCAAGTCGACCAGACCGTCTTGTGCAAATAATTTTACCAATAAAATAACGAAGGGGTCCAAAGCGTCCCGAAAGGTGGACTTCGGCCTGTTGGCCGGTCGGACCAGAGTAAGAACCCCGATCGGACCGACGCCTATGAAGGGGTCACCGAAGGTACCCTCGGTGTTCTAGTGCGAAGGATGCACTATACGGTCAGACCAGCGATGGGCTCCCGTTCGGACCGATGGACGCGCCAATGAAGTGGTCTAATGCATCCTGAAGGGGACTTCGGGTCTTCAGGCGGTCGAACCGGAGGCCAATCTCTAGTCAAACCAGTAGTATATGAAAGGGGTCTCCGAGAATTGGCACGAAGGGGCCCTCGGATGTGGTGAAGTCCTCCGGTGTGTGAATACCTTGGAGCAAAGAGGTCCGGTCGGACCGGCCTTTGAGAAACCATGTTGAAGTACATGGGTTTGATACTCCAGATGTGATGAGTGATTGTCAACGGAAGTCAAAGAAAGGGAGATATGAAGACCTGCCGAGTCTGAGGCGCATGTGACTCAGGTACACGGGCTGATGGGGGAGTGGTCCCGATCTTCCGATAGGTAAAGGATAAACTTGGGTTGGTGGAGAATCTCGACGTTGGCGATCCAAGGCTCCGGTCCGGCGGATCAAAACCTTGCAATCGTTACACCACTGTCTCCGTTGGTTATCAACCACGCAGAACGCGATTGACCTCGCCACGAAGGCTAATTCCTGCAAGCGAACCCAAGAACACAAGCAAGAACAGGAAGGATACAAATCGAATGCCAAATCACAGACAAACGAAGATAAGTTGAGGTTTCACAAACGCCAATGCGGCAGCCAATCGGTCCGGCGCAAGAGGCGGGATCTAAACACAACAGTGTAGATGCAACAAAGCAAAACCTAACCCTAGAAGTGGCTGGCGTGAGAATATATAGGGCGGCGGCCTGTGGAAGGGGAACAGACTTGGGCTGTGGGCTATAAGGCGTACAGACTCAAAATATGGCCAACACGGCCTAGTTCTGTCACGCAGTACTGTTTTAAATACACAGGCCGACTCGAGACTCCAAATGATGTGAAACCAACGGCAAAAGATCCGTCTTCTCCTCAGCTTTCCAAAAAGTCCAAGAACTCGCCAATCGGACTTCGTATGAGGAAGTTATGCCCATTTTGGTGAATGGTGGTTGATGTAGTCCGAACCAGCGAATTCTTGACTTCAAATCATCAGTGCGGCTCCGTCTTTAACTCCAACTCTCCTATTCCATCTCCCATGTTCCTAAGCAACAAAATATCACTAGTATTCAGTAGCATCCCATCCAAACAAATATAATCAAAGTTGCTAAGGAACGAATTAACCTCATGGTTCAAGCGACGGGCACGGGCGCGTGTGATTGGTCCTTGTAGTTGAATTGTAGGTGGAGGCTCCATGTGTGTATCATGTGAAGTGATGTCCTCATCATCCTCCCCCTCTTGAATTGGAGTCGTCCTCGACTCAATCTCATCATCATCTCCCAAATAGGGTTTTAAATCTGAAATGTTAAATGTGGGACTAACCCCAAAAGCTGCAGGCAACTCAAGCTTATATGCATTGTCATTTATCTTCTCAAGCACACGGAAAGGACCATCAGCACGGGGCATCAATTTAGACTTTCTCAAATCAGGAAAACGATCCTTGCGCAAGTGCAACCAAACAAGATCACCCGGTTCAAATGTTATCTCTTTTCTACCCTTACTACCATAAGCACGATATTTCTCATTCATTTTCTCTATGTTTGCTTTAGTAGTTTCATGCATCTTAAGTAATAATTCAGCACGTGTAGTAGCATCAAAATTCAAGTTTTCAGATGGTGGTAATGGTAGCAAATCAATAGGAGCACGCGGATTAAAGCCATAGACCACTTGAAATGGACTTACCTTAGTAGTGGAGTGTACTGACCTATTATATGCAAACTCAATATGAGGTAGACACTCTTCCCAGAGCTTCAAGTTGGTCTTCAAAACAGCCCTCAACATGGTGGACAATGTGCGGTTGACGACCTCCGTTTGTCCATCCGTTTGGGGGTGACAAGTAGTAGAAAACAGCAGCTTCGTCCCCAACTTATGCCACAACGTCCTCCAAAAATGACTTAAGAATTTGGCATCACGATCTGAAACGATGGTATTGGGAACTCCATGCAAGCGTACGACCTCTCTGAAAAACAAATCAGCAACATTTGTAGCATCGTCGCTCTTGTGACAAGGTATAAAATGGGCCATTTTAGAGAAACGATCTACCACCACAAAAATACTATCTCTCCCCCTCCTAGTTCGAGGTAATCCTAACACAAAATCCATAGAAATATCCTCCCAAGGTATACTAGGAACGGGCAGAGGCATATAAAGACCATGTGGGTTTAGACGGGACTTAGCTTTATTGCAAGTAGTGCATCGTGCCACATAGCGCTCAACATCTCGTCTCATCCTAGGCCAATAGAAATGTGTGGACAGCACATCTTCGGTTTTCTTGGATCCAAAATGACCCATCAAACCACCACCATGTGCTTCCTGCAATAACAACAAGCGAAGAGAGCTAGCCGGCACACATAATTTGTTAGCACGAAAAAGATATCCATTATTCAGCACATATTTGTTCCAAGCACGGACATCTGTACAATTTGCAAAAGCATCTTTGAAGTCCAAATCAGTAGCATACATGTCCTTCAATGTTTCTAAACCAAAGATCTTATAATCAAGTTGAGAAAGCAATGTATAACGTCTAGACAAAGCATCCGCAATCACATTATCTTTCCCTTTCTTATGCTTAATGATGTATGGAAAAGTTTCAATAAATTCTACCCATTTAGCATGTCGTTTATTCAGATTTGCTTGACTACGTATATGCTTCAATGCTTCATGATCCGAATGAATAATAAACTCCTTAGGCAAAAGGTAATGTTGCCAAGTTTCAAGCACACGCACTAAGGCATATAATTCCTTATCATAGGTAGAATAGTTCAACTGTGGGCCATGTAATTTCTCACTAAAATAGGCCACGGGTTTACCTCCTTGCAGCAGCACACCTCCTAATCCAAAACCACTAGCATCACATTCTAACTCAAAAGGCTTACCGAAGTCGGGTAACTGAAGTAGAGGTGCATGAGTAAGGCGATCTTTGAGTGTGGCAAAAGCTTGTTCATGTGCTGGCTCCCATGTAAAAGTAATTCCCTTCTTGGTCAACTCATGCAAAGGACCGGCTATGGTGCTGAAATCTTTCACAAAACGCCGGTAGAAACCTGCAAGACCAAGAAAGCTACGTACCTGTGTGATAGTTTGGGGTTGCGGCCAGCTGTTGATGGCTTCTACCTTTGCCGCGTCGACTTCAATACCCTGTGAAGTGACAACATAGCCAAGAAACACAACTCGATCCGTGCAAAACGTGCACTTCTCAAGGTTACCAAACATTCTAGCTTCACGGAGGGCAAAAAAACAGCACGTAGGTGTTCAACATGTTCAGTGAGAGACTTGCTATAAACCAAGATATCATCAAAGTATACAACCACAAAGCGTCCTATAAAGTGCCGTAGGACTTCATTCATCAAGCGCATGAAGGTACTAGGTGCATTAGTAAGTCCAAAAGGCATGACAAGCCACTCATATAATCCAAACTTTGTTTTAAAAGCAGTTTTCCATTCATCACCTAGTTTCATGCGAATTTGGTGGTAGCCACTACGGAGATCGATCTTAGAAAAGATAATGGCACCACTAAGCTCATCAAGCATGTCATCCAATCTAGGAATAGGGTGTCGATATCGAATGGTGATATTATTAATAGCACGACAATCAACACACATGCGCCAACTACCATCTTTCTTAGGTACCAAAAGAACGGGTACTGCACAAGGACTAAGGCTTTCACGGACGTACCCACGATCAAGAAGGTCTTGTACTTGGCGCTCAATTTCTTTTGTCTCCTCCGGATTGGTGCGGTACGCTGCACGATTAGGAAGAGACGCCCCGGGGACCAAATCAATTTGGTGCTCGATGCCGCGTTTCGGTGGCAGCCCGGGTGGTATCTCAGCAGGAAAAACATCTTTAAACTCCTGCAAAAGGTCAGTGACTGCAACAGGAACAGAGCTAGGAATGTTCGCAAGTGAAAACAACACGTTTGTGCAAATCAAGCCGTATAGCAAGGGAGTATCATCACAAATTTCAGCAAGGTCAGTTTTAGTTGCAAGCATGACACGCCCTTTCAGATTTATAACTTGTGATGAAGAAGGAGAAGCAATTTTATCTTTCTGTTGCCTCAAAAGCGTCTTAGCTACTTGCTGATTTTCAGAAGGTTGTTTGCTCTTTTGTGCATCCCTAGCATGTTTTTCTTGTTCAAATTTTACAATTTCAGCAGGAGTCATAGGAAGCAATGTAACTTTCTTTCCTTTATACATAAATGTGTACGTATTGCTCCTACCATGGTGTGTAGCATCAGTATCATACTCCCAAGGTCTACCAAGTAACAGAGAACATGCTTGCATTGGTACTACATCAAAATCAGCAGCTCCGACGTATGTACCAATGGAAAATTTGATGTGAGCAGTTTGTGTTACCTTGACCTTACCACTATTGTTGAACCATTGCACATGGTAAGGGTGTGGATGCGCGCGTGTGGGAAGTTGAAGCTTCGTTACCATGTCGTGGCTCACCAAATTGTTGCAACTACCGCTGTCGATGATGACACATACACGACGGTTATCGACGCCGAAGAAGGTCTGAAACAGATTGTTCCGTTGTGCCCTGTCGTCCGGCTCCATGTGAGTGCTCAAGACGCGTTGTACAATAAGTGCTTCAAGGTCGGCAGTGGCATCTGACGCAAGAACATCGTCATCGTCGAATGTATCATCATCTCCTGCAATGTTAGCAGCAAGTGCATATTCATCTTCAACATCACTAGCACTTACATAGCCACCGTCTTCCGTAGCAATATAAGCCCGCTGACTAGGGCAGTCTTTCATAACGTGTCCAAGTCCTTTGCATCTGTGACACTGGATCGCTGCAGAACGTGCAGTAGAGGCCGCCGAGGAGGTGGGCTTGGCTGGCGCCTTGGTTGCTGCAGTCTTGGAACTCTCAACCTGGGCTGTAGATGTAGAGGGTGCTGATGTAGCCGCCGGTCGAGAAGGGGGTGCGGGTGGTCGTTGCTGCTGCCCACTTGAGCGTGAAGTAGCACCACCAATGTTGGTCCTCATGCTGCGTTGTGGTTGTTGGCGACCCTGCAATTCTTTTTCTGCAAGCATAGCAAGGTGGAAAAGACGAGTGATAGTATTGTATTCTTTATAATCAATGATATCCTGAATTTCACGTCTTAAACCACCATAAAAACGGGCCATTTTATCCTCATTGTCCTCCTCAATTTCAGCACGCATGCAACCTATTTGCAACTCCTGATAATACTCCTCTACCGATTTATTTCCTTGGTTTAGGCGCTGCAATTTTTTTCTCAAATCACGTTTATATGAAGGAGGGACCCATCTACCACGCATTTGCCGTTTTAACATATCCCAAGTTTGTGGTTCATTTCCAACCTGAACTATTTCAGTCCACCAAAGAAGAGCATATCCAGTGAAGTCACTAGTAGCTAAACGCACGCGGTGGATAGCAGGAACCATATGAGCATTAAATTTTTGTTCGACTGACATCTCCCAATCTAAATATGCATCTGGATCATAGGTGCCAGCAAAAGGAGGTACTGAAAATTTTACCTTAGAGTAAGGATCATTGTTCCTGTGGTTGTCATTGTTACCTCGTGGAGGGCGGTTGCGGTGGCCGCCCATACCTTGACGGTTGAACTGAAAGCGATGATGTGCAGCCTCATCAGTTCCAATGCCATTGTTCCCAGCATAGGATAGGTCGTCTTCCTCTTCAATATGGTTGTCTTCCTCTTCAACAGGGTCATTGTTGGCTCGTGCAGCAGGCAATCGTGTTTCCAAGGCAGTCATCCGGTCCACTAGGTCAGCCACAGTACGTGCGAGACGTTCGATGGAATGTTGGGTCTGCCGCTGAGACTCTAGTAGAGCACGTCGTGAGACACATTCATTAAAATCAGATGGAGGGGTGCCGCTGTTATCTTCCATGTTAGTGAAAGACAAAACAACAAAGAATAATCCTGGTGGAAAAACAGCTAGGTGGGGTGCTGGATGTGTGGTGGAAGCAATTCGTCAAGCACCTTACCCGCGCTTGCAAGTGTTCTTACCACGCCGCAGTGAGGTCACCGGCCTACAGGTGATGAACCAAGTGGAGGATGGTGTACAATTGCAAGGAATGAACCTGTCCTGACCAAGAGAAATGTGTAGCTTGGAAGGCAAGTGAGTAGCAAGGATTAGCGATAATAATAACAGTTAAACCAAGTTCAATAAGTATTCCCAAGTACTCGTCAAAGTTGCTGACCGTAGTGCTCCCAAAGTGAAAGTTCAAGTAATAGAGGGAAACTATGTGCCCACTACTCAAATGGAAGCAACACAGGCCAAAATCAGCTCTCTATAGATCGGACAAGGGATTGGACAAGAGATCGGACAAGGGTGTGTGCAAAATTTTTTTTTTCTTCTTCTTTTTTTTTTGCTGCTGTTCGGATCGGACAAGAGTTCGGACAAAGGTTCAGACAAGAGATCGGACAAGCAACAAACAGCCAAAGACTGCCTCAGATTGGACAAGAGTTCGGACAAGAGTTTGGACAAGAGTTCGGACAAGCAAAATAACAGGACTGTTTCTCTTTTTTTATTTATTTTTTTTTCTTCTTTTTTTCACTCTATTTTTTTTGAAACAAGGATGACCAGAGGAGTAACCACAAAAATTGGCACCTACAACTAAGGTGGGATGTGGCTCACAAAATTCAAACAAGTTTGCTGTCCGGCGAGCAAAAACTTTCTCCAATTTTTTTCTCTATCTTCCCGATTTTTTTGGCGATTTTGGTCAGGAACACGCTCAAAAAATTTCAGATTTTTCCGCCAAACGAGCGAAAAGTTATGCCTGTTTTACTGAAGGGGGTCACAAAGAGTAGATGTGGAAAACAAAGAAAGGTTGCGGAAGGGGGGGGGGTTTCGGTGGGGAAATTTTTCTGAAACACAAGAACAACTACTACTCAAACGACACAGAGGGATGACTAAACCAGCAACAAGACTCGACCAAGAACACGAACTCAACAAAGTTAAAACTGAAATTAAAATCGCAAGGCACAAAGGGGTTCTCGGTGGGGAAATTTTTTTTGGTGCGGTTTTCTGGACTCTGGGTAAAACAAAAGCAGATCGAGATTACCTAACGGGGAATCTGAGCTCTGATACCAGCTGATGGGGGAGTGGTCCCGATCTTCCGATAGGTAAAGGATAAACTTGGGTTGGTGGAGAATCTCGACGTTGGCGATCCAAGGCTCCGGTCCGGCGGATCAAAACCTTGCAATCGTTACACCACTGTCTCCGTTGGTTATCAACCACGCAGAACGCGATTGACCTCGCCACGAAGGCTAATTCCTGCAAGCGAACCCAAGAACACAAGCAAGAACAGGAAGGATACAAATCGAATGCCAAATCACAGACAAACGAAGATAAGTTGAGGTTTCACAAACGCCAATGCGGCAGCCAATCGGTCCGGCGCAAGAGGCGGGATCTAAACACAACAGTGTAGATGCAACAAAGCAAAACCTAACCCTAGAAGTGGCTGGCGTGAGAATATATAGGGCGGCGGCCTGTGGAAGGGGAACAGACTTGGGCTGTGGGCTAGAAGGCGTACAGACTCAAAATATGGCCAACACGGCCTAGTTCTGTCACGCAGTACTGTTTTAAATACACAGGCCGACTCGAGACTCCAAATGATGTGAAACCAACGGCAAAAGATCCGTCTTCTCCTCAGCTTTCCAAAAAGTCCAAGAACTCGCCAATCGGACTTCGTATGAGGAAGTTATGCCCATTTTGGTGAATGGTGGTTGATGTAGTCCGAACCAGCGAATTCTTGACTTCAAATCATCCGTGCGGCTCCGTCTTTAACTCCAACTCTCCTATTCCATCTCCCATGTTCCTAAGCAACAAAATATCACTAGTATTCAGTAGCATCCCATCCAAACAAATATAATCAAAGTTGCTAAGGAACGAATTAACCTCATGGTTCAAGCGACGGGCACGGGCGCGTGTGATTGGTCCTTGTAGTTGAATTGTAGGTGGAGGCTCCATGTGTGTATCATGTGAAGTGATGTCCTCATCACGGGCAGTGAGCGACGGCTGGGCAGAGGAGCCGCGGAGTCGGGCTGGCCCAATCCGGGTACATGGCTAGGAGCGGCAGATGATCCACTGGTCTGTTGACTGGGTTTGACTCAGGTACACGGGCGGCGAGCGATTGCTGGGCTGAGGAAGTTGTGGGGTCGGGTCGGCCCAATCCGGGTACCCGGTGTGAAGACGGTGGACGCTTTGTCAGTTTCGGCGCAAAACTGAGAATCTATGATTAATTCGTTTTAGGATATTAATATTTAGTTTTTAAGTTTAGAATATTTTATTTGAGTCAGGTGATTTTTCTAAGAATATTTAGTAATTTTCGGAATTTATTTTAGAGTCAGTTTAATTTACCCTAGGGGTAAATTAGTCTTTTTATGTATTAGAGTCGCCTATAAATAGGCCCCTATCCCCCCTGGGGATAGATGACTGTTTCGTTTCAAGATCAATATACAGTCCACATTTTCGGTTCGGCCGATATTCTTCTTCCACGAAAACTTTTTCAATCGGCTCAGAAATTTCTGCCATCGCAACGTTCTTCTCCGACGAGTTTTCTCCAACCATCTCATTCACACGCATAGCTGCAATCTAGGCGTCAGAGATCTCTTGCAGCAGCAACGCGGGGCCCCACGACCCATGGCAATTTCAGCCGGCGTGCACACGGAACGGCGGGAGTTGCTTTTGGATTCAGGCTTTTCAGCGGCACGTTTCCCCACGTCGGCGTGAAGACAGAGGCTCCCAGGTGCATTTTTTTCCTTTGTTTATCTCCTGGCGCAAGGCAGAAAGCTGCCACCAGTTTTTTTTTGTAGCACACGGCAGGCTACGGTGGCTAAGGGAACACGCACACAGTGCATTGTTTATTCCTTCAGATTTCAGCCAGCGGCGACAGTAGAAAGAAAGAAAAAAATAACATGGCAGTGCATCCGTCCGGCAAAGAATAAATTTTTTTTGGGATATTTTCAGCACAGATGCAGGTTAGCACTTTTAATCTTCTATTTTCAGTTAGTTTAAATCTAGTTATTAATCTCATAGTTAAATTTTTAATCTGTTAAATTTTTATTCCTTATCTCGTATTATTTAATTAAGTGTTTTTTAATCTGCTCATAAAAATATTATATTATAATTATTTGCAGTAATATTTTTATTCTAGTTTTTCTGTGCAATATTTTCGGATTATTTCTGAATTAACTTTTAATGATCCATGTTTATTCATTTGATTAGTATTTTATTTCTAGATTGAAATATAAATATTTCATGATTTATCTAGATATTTTTATTTACTTTAGTATTTCTATTCAGTTTATCTTTAATATCATTTTAATCAAGACATCGGTCATTTTTAGGCTAAACCATTTTAATTCTTGCAATTTGCTTTGCTAATATTATTTGTCTCGCTAAGTTCGTTTGGGTGTTGGGATTAGCACATAGTTTAGCAAGAATTTTTTAGGCGCCCATTCACCCCCCCCCCCCTCTGGTCGCTACTTTCGGTCCTACAAGTGGTATCAGAGCAAGGTTAGGGTTTTTCTAATATCTTAACCGATTCTAAACCTAGGTAGTGACCATGACGTCTTCTGGTAAAATCCCGTCCCTAGAAGCTTTTGGCTACACTTATTGGAAGACTCGCATTTGAGCATACCTTATGAGCCAGAGCTCGGACATATGGGAGATTTGTGTTCATCCTACTTTTACCATAAGGACTATTGCTGCGGATACTGCTGCAGATGTAGTTACACAGCATCAAAATAATAGTAAAGCGGTGAACATTTTATTTTCTGGTCTAGGTCCTAGTGAGTTTGAGCATGTTAGCCATCTCACCACTGCTCGAGAGATCTGGGCTACCCTCCAGGCACACCATGAGGGGACATCTCAGGTCAAGGCTAGGCTCTACTAGACCTACCAGCGTGAGTATGAAAATTTCTCACAGAAGCCGGGTGAGACTGTTGAGGCTTTGTTTGGTCGTTTTCAATCGATCATTAACAAGCTTCGCGTCAACAAGGCCGAGCGTCATCAGCTGGTCTCAGATCATGAACAGGCGCTTAAGGTACTCCATACCTTGGACCCTAAGATCTAGGAGATCAAGGTTTCTTCTATTGTTGAGAGCGCGTCTTATGATACCTTGACTGTCGCAGATCTTTTTAGTAAGCTCAAGGCCTCAGAGGTCGATATTCAGTTGAGATCAAATCTCACTGATTCTGGCTCCAAGACTCTGGCACTTGCGACACCATCTACTGATCCTAATGCCATGAGTTGTACTGCTTTATCCTTGATGTCTATCTTCGAGGAACAACTTGATACTATAGGAGATGATGATTTGTGTTTGTTTAACAACCGGGTGCGACGTGTCTATGATAAGCGAATGTTTAAGAGACAAGGCACAAAATCCGGATGCTTTGAGTGTGGTGACCCAGGTCATTTCATCGCCGACTGTCCCAAGCAGAAAAACTACAAGAAGGGAACCGGCGGCAACTCCTACAACTCCGGCAAGTATGACAACTCCACTTCCACAAAGGGCAAGCCCAAGACAAGATTCTTTCAAAAGGCTCTGAAGGATTACAAGTGTGAGAACAAGAAGCGAGACAAGACCTTCTTCGCCGAAATGGAGAAAAGATACTCCAAGAGATCCTCGTCTTCCTCCTCGTCTTCAAGTTCAAGTGATGAAGAGATCATGATCAGGAAGGGGAAGGACAGGGACAATCCGGCAGGCCTCTATTTCATGACCATCGGGGACAAGCCGAAGAGTCGCTCACGTCACAGCCGAAGACCCCACAAGAGCTTCTTCTCAATGGCTCTTGGGGAGAAGAAAGAGAAGGATTCCTCCGATGACTCCGACGACGACGACGATGAGAAGGCATCTTCCTATGAACAAGAAGTTGTTAATTTACTAGAACAGAATCGTCAGGAGTTGAAGTATCGAGAGAAAATGCTTAGAGGGGCTAAGAAGAGGATAGATGAGCTTAAGAGTGAGCTTGCCATGGCGAATGGCAAGATTGAGAGTCTATCGTCTTCCCCTTGCTTGGGTGATAGTGGTGAGTGTCCCAACTGTGAGGTTTTGTTGTGTGACCTAACGACTCTGAAGTCCAGGGACACAGAGAGAGTAGATGAGAGAGACGCATTGGCCACTGAGCTTGAAAGCGCTCAGCAGGAGCTAAAAGATGCTCATGCCACTATCGTCGCACCTTGTGTAGACTGCCCATCCCATTTAGCTAGTATAGCTGAGCTGAGAGCCAAGAGTGATGAGCAGTTGAGCGAGTTAGATGGAGTGAGAGCTGAGTTGGAGCAGACTAAGCTAGAGCTTGACACCTTGTCAGTTCCACCCACTGTTTGTGAGAACTGCTTGTCCATTAGAATGGAGTAGATCAAGCTAAAAGCAGAGTAGTCTGTCGATGTTGATAGAGAGTGTGAGATCTGCTTGTCTCAGGTGGAGGTGTTAGCTTCTTTGAGAGAGGAGCTAGCTGATGTTCAGAACGAGAACTTTTACCTCCGTCAAATCCTGAGTTGGATTAGTGCTAGAGAGCCACAGCTCGGCATGATGATCCAGTAGTTCAAGAGACATGATGGGTTTAGGGTAGGTTACACCTATACCAAGGCTGATTTTGAGAGTGCTATTAGTCGAGCGGTGGAGTGGAGTATGATGACTCCTGAACAGAGATATCTCAAGACTCACTCCACTAAGTCCTTTAAGGATAGTCAGCCCAAGGATGGAGTGATCCAAGAACAACCTAAAGCTCCACCTAAGAAGCATATCTGGGTGCCAAAGCCTAAAACTCTCCACACTTCTCTTGATTCTTTACCTGGACCCTCTCACACCAAAGATGATACACCAAACACCACCAAGCCTAAGAATCCCAAGCCTCAACCACATACCAAGAAGCCTACCTATCACTGTGAGTTTTGTTAGAGAGATGGGCATCTTGAGGAGTTTTGCTTCAGGAGGAAGCGTGTTGAGCGAGCAGAGAAAGCTCGAGGTGGACAGGAGTAGGTCTACTAGCAGGGTGGTAGACAGAGAGTTCCTCGACGTAGAGAGAGGCTAGAGGCCTGGCCACATCGTGTAGGTGGTGGTAGAGGAGACGGTTTTTATGATCGTGCTCCGGAGGGTCGTTTTTGGTCTGGTAGAGTTCCAGATCGTTCTGTATACGGTTTTGGATCTCGCGACCGTGATTTTAGGAAGAACAGAGGACCGTGCTTTGATCCACGTTTCGGTCCAGACTCATATGATTCCTTCTACTTTCCTACATATGAGCAGATGGCTCGACACTGGTTTAGCACTTTTGCTAAACCTGGCATTAGACTGTTTGCTCCCACTCATGATTTTTGATCTTGATTTGGGAGTTGTGTATCCTTTTTCAAGATATTTTGAGTCAGTTTTTCATTTCTTCTTTATTTTTATTGAGTTTTTTTGTGTGCGTTCATATCATACATCACATTTTGAGCTTGCTTCTGTTATATGATTAATCTGCTTTACTTTCTCTAGCTAGTATATGTTTTTGATTACTTGTCGATGATCATGTTCTGTTTCAGTTCACATGATATATCTGATATCTGTCATATGCATGGCTTTTATATTTTAAAATTGAAAAATGATCACCTTTGCTTCTGGTAACTAGCATGTGTAGGCTGAATGCTTTCGCTATCTTTTACATGCCTTGCATCTAGATCCTTACTTAGATGTAGATATGCAACTTGGACATTTATATGCTTGAATATGAAAAATGTGCTATAAAAATGATAAAAATTCAGAAAAATAAAAAATGTATGCACTTTTATGATTATCAGAAAAGATCCAGGTGGGTTTGTTTTGTCGCATTGCATTGTTCTGGAATGCTTACCATAGCACTTTGGTATGAACTAGGACGTTGTAATATATGCCAAGACCAATGTATTAAGCTTCTGATGGTCTAGTTCTGGCCTAGGCTTGACTTGGTCGGTTAGCATAAGGTTTGACATGCAAATAACCCCTGGCAGAAATGAAAAATAAAAAGGGAAAAGAAAAAGTCTAAAAAATTTAAAAAGATGACAAGTTTGCTGAAGCACTTTGTTTTGGACATTGCTTATCTTGGTAGATATTAGTTAGCTTTTGCATCTCATGCTTTACTCTGCTTGTCAACTAGAAAATGTGGTGATGCTTTTGTTTGCAAAAATCGAAAAATGTGTGCTAATGACTCTCTTTAGATATCATCTGTTGCACTGATCATGTCATGTATTTTAGACAATATATCTTTTGTTATACCTGTTATATGTTGTAATAGCAGTTAATCATATCTAAGAAGCATGCTTTTTCACACTCCACCTGCACCCCATCTGCATTCATGATATTTTTTGAGGGGGAGCTGCATTTCAAGGGGAGTTTGTGTCTATGTCTCTTTAGAGTGCATTTAGTCTCACTTGATGAGTCCAATTGTCAACAAGGGGGAGAAATTTTTGTGTTTGGAGAACATTTTTTTAGCTTTCTCTGGGATTTATTTCAAGGGGAGTTCCTTGTTGGTAATTCTGAGATTTGCACTTGTTTTTGAGTCTTTATTTTTGGTTAACCATAATGACCATTTTCTTGCTTCTGTTTGGCTTTTGGTCATTAGGGTTAAACTTTTATTTTATTTCTTCTATTTTGTTTTGTCTTTGTTTTCCTGTCTCCACATGTTTTGCAGGTTCTGAAGATGAGCTGAAAAGGGTGTTGACAATGCACTCATCAAGGGGGAGATTGAGAAACCATGTTGAAGTACATGGGATTGATACTCTAGATGTGATGAGTGATTGTCAACGGAAGTCAAAGGAAGGGAGATATGAAGACCTGCCGAGTCTGAGGCGCATGTGACTCAGGTACACGGGCAGTGAGCGACGGCCGGGCAGAGGAGCCACAGAGTCGGGCTGGCCCAATCCGGGTACATGGCTAGGATCAGCAGATGATCCACTGGTCTGTTGACTGGGTTTGACTCAAGTACACGGGCGGCGAGCGATTGCCGGGCTGAGGAAGCTGCGGGGTCGGGTCGGCCCAATCTGGGTACCTGGTGCGAAGACGGTGGACGCTTTGTCAGTTTTGGCGCAAAACTGACAATCTATGCTTAATTCGTTTTTAGGATATTAATATTTAGTTTTTAAGTTTAGAATATTTTTATTTGAGTCAGGTGATTTTTCTAAGAATATTTTAGTAATTTTCGGAATTTATTTTAGAGTCAATTTAATTTACCCTAGGGGTAAATTAGTCTTTTATGTATTAGAGTCGCCTATAAATAGGCCCCTATCCCCCCTGGGGATAGATGACTGTTTCGTTTCAAGATCAATCTACAGTCCACATTTTCGGTTCGGCCGATATTCTTCTTCCATGAAAACTTTTTCAATCGGCTCAGAGATTTCTGCCATCGCAACGTTCTTCTCCGACGAGTTTTCTCAAGTATCAATCCCATGTACTTCAGCATGGCTCCTCAATCTCCCCCTTGATGAGTGCATTGTCAACACTCCTCAATTCTCAGCTCTTCAACACCTGTGAACAAATGTGGAAACACGAAAACAAAACACAAGAAAACAAAGAAGAAGAAGAAATGAGGTAAAAGTTTAACCCTAATGACCAAAAGCCAACCAAAAGCAAGAAACGGTCATTATGGTTAACCAAAACGTAAAAGCTCAAAATGAGTGTGATTTTAGAACAACAAGGATATCGACAGAGTAAGAACTAACTCCCCCTTAAACTCTGATCCCAAATTTTCTCCCCCTTGTTGACAAGTAAACTCATCAAGCACTCAAAAGAGACACAGACTCCCCCTGAAAAGCAACTCCCCCTCAAAATATGCAGTGAATTCAGCTGGGGTGTAGGTGGAGTGTAGAAAGCATGCTTCTTAGATATGATTGACTGCAATTACAACATCTAACAAGTATAGCAACAGACATACTGTCTTAAAACACATGGCATGATCAGTGCAACAGATGATATCTAAAGAAAGTCATTAGCACGCATTTTTCAGTTTTTGCAAAACAAAACATCACCATATTTCCTAGTTAATAAGCAAGGTAAAGCATGAGATGCAGAAGCTAACTGATGTCTACCAAGATAAACATTGTTCAAAACAAAGTGCTTCAGCAACCTGGTTATCTTGTTAAATGTTCAGGCTTTTTCATTTTTCCTTTTTCATTTGTGCCAAGGGTTATTTGCATGTCAAACCTTATGCTAACCGACCAAGTCAAGCCTAGGCCAAAACTGGACCATCGGAAGCTTAAGACATTGGTCTTGGCATACACTACACTGTCCTAGTTCATACCAAAGTGCTATGGTAAGCAGTCCAGAACAATGCAATGCGACAAAGCAAACCCACTTGGATCTTTTCAACTCAAGCATAAAAAGGCATGGAATTTTCATTCATTTTTTGATTTTTTATCATTTTTATAGCATATTTTCCATGTTAAAGCATAAAGATGTCCAAGTTGCATATCTGCATCTATGTGATGAACTAGCTACAAGGCATGTAACAGATAGCAAAAGCACTCAGCCTACACATGCTAGTTACCAGAAGCAATGGTGATCATTTTTCAAGTTGAAAGCGTAAAAGCCATGCATATGACAGATATCAGACATATCAAATGAACTGAAACAAAGCATGATCATCGACGAGTAATCAAAAGCATGTACCAGCTAGAATAAGTAAAGCAGTTTAATCATATAACAGAAGAAGGCTCAAAAGTGTGATATGTGAATATGTATGATATGAACACACACAAAAAGACTCAAGAAAAGAGTAAAAAAGAAAGAAAAACTGACGCAAAATATCCTAGAAAGGATACACAACACCCAAATCCCCTCGTAAACGCTCAAAAGTAGACTGATCTAGGGGTTTGGTGAAAATGTCAGCCAACTGATGATGGGTATCAACATGAACAAGGTCAATGACACCTTTCTCATATTGATCCCGCAAAAAGTGAAAGCGCACATCAATGTGTTTGGTTTTTGAATGAAGACATGGGTTTTTCCCTACACTAATAGCACTGGTGCTGTCGCAAAACAAAGGAACTCTGGTAGGAAAGAACAACCCAAAATCTCGCAGAGTGGAAATCATCCAAACCAACTGTGAGCAGCAGCTAGCAGCAGCTACATACTCAGCCTCTGTGGTCGAAAGAGCAACTCCAGATTGCTTTCGAGAAGACCAAGAGACAAGAGAAGAACCAAGAAACTGGCAAGTACCGGAAGTCGACTTGCGATCCAACCGGCACCCACCAAAGTCAGCGTCCGAAAAGCCAGATAAATCAAGAGAAGATGATGCTGAATAGTAGAGACCAAGATCAGGCGCATAAGTGAGATACCTGAAGATGCGCTTGACAGCCTGCCGATGAGACGCGCGTGGTGAAGACTGGAAGCGCGCGCACAGTCCCACGGCGAACTGTATGTCTGGCCTAGTCGCCGTCAAGTACAGCAGCGACCCGATCATCCCTCGAAATTCTCTCTCGTTGACCTTGACGCCGCTCTCGTCCTTGTCCAGACCCCCAGAAGTGCCCATCGGGGTCATCTGCGGCTTCAGCTCACCACCAAAGTCAAATTTTTTCAACATGTCACGAGTGTACTTACCTTGGTGGATGAAGGTGCCGTCCTTGGTCTGCTTGATCTGGAGCCCTAGAAAGTACTTGAGCTCACCCATGAGGCTCATCTCGAACTCACTGTGCATCTGCTCAGAAAACTTGGACACAAGAGAATCAGTAGTACCGCCAAAGATAATATCGTCCACATAAATCTGAGCAACTAAGAAATCTGAAGCATCTCTGAGCAAGAAAAGAGTTTTGTCCACAGAACCCATCACAAAACCCTTCCCCAACAAAAACTGCTTTAACCGGTCATACCAAGCCCTGGGGGCTTGTTTCAACCCGTATAAAGCTTTGTGCAATTTAAAAACATGTCGAGGAAACTTAGGGTTCTCAAAACCGGGGGGTTGCCTAACATAAACCTCCTCTTCTATGTACCCGTTCAGAAAAGCACTCTTAACGTCCATTTGAAAAAGCTTAAAACCCTTTGAAGCGGCAAATGCTAAAAGAATGCGAATGGACTCAAGACGGGCAACAGGAGCGAAGGTTTCTTCAAAGTCAATACCTTCCTTCTGGCAATAACCCTGGGCAACTAGTCGAGCCTTGTTGCGCACCACAACCCCATCTTCACCTTGTTTGTTCTTGAACACCCACTTGGTGCCTATGGGGTTGCATTCTGATGGCGGCTCAACTAATGTCCAAACCCGATTGCGGACAAAATTCTCAAGCTCTTCTTGCATAGCATTAATCCAATTTGAATCAGAAAGAGCATGAGAGACGTCTCTAGGCTCAAAAGATGCAACAAAAGCCGATTCAGCAAACACAGCAAGAGAGGCAGAAGAACGCAAAGTTCTCTCAGTCAAATCACCAATGATGAGCTCTGAGGGATGGTCACGCTGAACTGCTCGGGTTCCCTGGTGATCTGAAGTCACCTCACCTGAGTCAGCAGCTGGCACCTCTGGACTCGACTGAGGGGGCTCGATCGAAGTGGAAGAAGTGATCAGAGGTCCGCCCTCATCATCAGTCGAAGTCTCAGAAGGTGTGCGCTCTGTGGGGGATGCAGAAGGCCCACCCTCATCAGCAGCTGGAGTATCCTCATCTTCTTCAAAGATGGACTCTCCGAGCTCATCATCACCAGAAAGCTCAAACGAAGGAGTCAAAGAAGGCATGGACTCATCAAAAGAAACTTCACAAGTCTCGACAAGCAGCTGGGATTCGAGGTTCCAAACACGAAAACCTCGAGAATGCAAAGCATAACCAAGAAAAACACCATCCCAGCAGCGAGACTCAAACTTGTCCAAATGCCCTCCCTTCTTGAGCACAAAGCACTTGCAGCCAAACGCTCGCAAGTGGCTCACCTTGGGCTGTCTGCCAAACCGCAACTCATATGATGTCTTACCTAGGTAAGCTCTAAGAAAAATGCGGTTGGCCAGATAGCAAGCCGTGTTCATGGCTTCAGCCCAAAAACGCCTAGGAGTCCTGTGCTCATCGAGCATCGTCCTGGCCATCTCGACTAGCGTGCGGTTCTTTCGTTCCACAACGTCGTTCTGTGGGGGAGTGTAAGGAGAGGAAAACTGATGGTCCAGACCCTGATCACTACAGAAGCTGACAAACTGAGAATTCTTGAACTCAGAACCGTTGTCGGAGCGAATTGCTCGCATCCGGCCATTGTTCTCATTCTTCAGCTTCAAAATCAGGTCATGGACAAATTGAAAAGTTTCATCCTTAGACTCCAAAAAGAAAACCCACGAGAAACGAGAAAAGTCGTCAACAATCACAAGTGCATACCATTTCCCACCGACTGAGCGTACCCGAGCTGGACCTACAGTGTCCAAATGTAAAAGCTCGCCTGGATACGAGGTCAACACCTGAGTCACAGGTGAATGAGAAGCGGCAACCATTTTTCCATGACGACAGGGATGACACACTAGATCCTTCTCCATCTTAAGCTTGGGCAATCCTCGGATGAGGTCCATAGAACTTAACCTGACTAGCAGATCAAAACTCAAATGACCTAACCTCCTATGCCACTTCCAGAGCTCAGAGGAGGATCCAGCAATCAAACAGCGAGAAGGGCCAAAAGAACTAGAGAAGTCAATTCGAAAAACTTTACCGAAGGGTAAAATCTGACAAACTAAAGACCCTCTAGAATCAACCACAGAAGAATTTCCCTTCTTAAAACGCACTTCCAAACCATCCTCAAGAAGTTGCGACACAGAAATTAAATTAAAATTCAGATTTTTGACCAAAGCAACATTCTTTAAAGAGAAATGGTCTGAGATGCTGATTGAGCCTATGCCACTTACTTTCCCTTGACCGTTGTTCCCGAATGTAATGTACTCTTTGGAGCTCGGGGGAGTGAGACTGGAGAACCATCTGCGATGTCCCGTCATGTGGCGAGAGCATCCTGAGTCCATGATCCAAACATCCTCCAGTCCCCGGTCCTGCACAATCAATGTCTGTAAGTGGGAGCAAATGGTCCGGCACCAGGTTTAGCAAAAGAGCTAAACCAGTGTCGAGCCATCTGCTCAAAAGATGGAAAGCGAAAACCATCAAAAGAGTTTGGACCAAAACGCGGCTCAAAACGCGGTCCACGGTCCTTCCTAACCCTGCGGCCACGAGGTCCAGAACCGTAGCCAACACGGTCTGGAACTCTGCCGGAACGAACACCACCAACTGGAGCATGGGCAAGAAAGCCGTCTCCTCTACCACCACCTACACGACGCGGCCTGGCCTCCAGCCTCTCCCCGCGCCGAGGAACACGCAGTCTACCACCCTGCTGGTAGAACTGCACCTGATCACTACGAGCCCTCTCTGCTCTCTCAACCCGCTTCCTCCTGAAGCAAAACTCCGCAAGATGCCCGTCTCTCTGACAATACTCACAATGATAGGTAGGCTTCTTGGGATGTGGTTGAGGCTTGGGGTTCTTGGGCTTGGTAGTGTTTGGTGTGGTCTTCTTGGGCTGAGAGGGTCCAGGAAGAGAGTCTAAAGAGGAGTGGAGGTGTTTGGGCTTAGGAACCCAGATAGGTTTCTTGGGTGGAGCTTTAGGTGGTTCATTGATCACTCCATCCTTGGGCTGACAAGCCAGGGAAGACTCAGTAGAGTGGGTCTTGGGATACCTCTGCTCTGGAGTCATTTTACTCCACTCCACTGCCCGGCTAATGGCACTCTCAAAGTCAGCCTTGGTGTAGGTATAACCTACCCCAAACCCATCCTGCCTCTTGAACTGCTGGATCATCATGCCGAGTTGTGGCTCTCTAGCACTGATCCAACTCAGGATAGACCGGAGATAAAAATTCTCATTCTGAGAATCAGCTAGCTCCTCTCTCAAGGAAGCTAGTACCTCCACCTGAGACAAGCAGGTCTCACACTCACTCTCCACTTGGACAGACTTTTCAGATTTCAGCTTGATCAACTCCATTCTAAGAGACAGACAGTTCTCACAGACAGTGGGTGGAACTGACAATGTCTCAAGCTCTAGCTTAGTCTGCGCAAGCTCAGCTCTTAACCTCTCCAAATCACCCAAATGCTCATCGCCCTTGGATTTCAGCTCAGCTAAGGCAGCTAGATGAGTTGGGCAATGAACACAGGGTGTGACGACAGTGGCTTGAGCATCTTTCAGCTCCAGCTGAGCGCTTTCAAGCTCAGTGGCCAAAGCATCCCTCTCATCAACCCTTTCTGTGTACCTAGACTTCAAAGTCGACAGGTCACACAGGAGCGCCTCACACTTCGGGCACTCACTGCTACCACCCAAGCAAGGGGAAGAAGATAGACTCTCAACTCTGCCGTTGGCTACGGCAAGCTCACTTTCTAACTCATCTATCCTTTTCTTAGCCCCCCTAAGCAGTTTTTCCCGATACTTCAACTCCTGACGATTGCTCTCAAGTAAATCAACAATTTCGCGCTCATATGATGATACCTTGCTATCGTCGTCGTCGGAGTCGTCGGAGGAGCTCTTTTCTTCCTTATCCCCAAGAGCCATTGAACAGAAGCTCTTGCGGGATCTTCGGCGCTGGTGTGAGCGGCTCTTCGGCTTGTCTCCGAAGGCCATGAAGCAGAGGCCCGCCGGATCGTCCTTGTCCTTCCCCTTCCTGATGACGATCTCCTCATCGCTTGAGCTTGATGAAGAGGAAGAAGACGTGGACTGCTTGGAGTAGCTCTTCTCCATCTCGGCGAAGAAGGCCTTGTCGCGCTTCTTGTTCTCTCACCGGTAGTCCTTCAGGGCCTTCTTGAAGAAACGAGTCTTCGGCTTGCCCTTGTTGAAGGATGAGCTCTCATGCTTGCCGGAGTCGTGGAAGCTGCCACTGGTGCCCTTCTTGTGGCCGTTGCGCTTGGGGCAGTCGGCGATGAAGTGTCCTGGATCACCACACTCAAAGCATCCGGATTTTGTGCCGTGTCTTTTGAACATTCTTTTGTCATAGACACGACGCACCCGGTTGTTAAACAGACACAACTCATCATCTCCCAAAGACTCAAGCTGGTCCTCAGTGATAGACATCAAAGAAAACCCAGCACAACTCACAGCAGAGGGATCAACAGAAGGTGTAGCAAGGGCCAGGGATTTTGATCCCGAACCAGTGAGATTTGATCTCAGCTGGATATCTACCTCAGTGGCCTTCAGCTTGCTAAATAACTCAGAAATGGTCAAGGTATCGTAAGAAGTGCTCTCAACGATAGAGGATACCTTGATCTCCCAGATCTTTGGGTCCAAGGTATGAAGAACCTTGAGCGCCTGCTCGTGATCTGAGACTAACTGAGCACCCTCAGCCTTGTTGTCCCGAAGCTTGTTAATGATCGACTGAAAGCGACCAAACAAAGCCTCAACAGATTCACCCGGCTTCTGTGTGAAATTCTCATATTCACGCCGGTAGGTCTGATAGAGCCGAGCCTTGACCTGTGCTGTTCCCTCATGGTGTGCCTTGAGGGTAGCCCAGATCTCTCTCGCAGTGGAGAGATGACTCACACGCTCAAACTCAGTGGGACCTAAACCAGAAAACAGAATGTTCACAGCCTTACTGTTGCTCAGATGCTGAGCAATGATACCAGCAGTACCATGCTCAGTGACTGGCAGAATGACAAATGTGGTGTGAACACAAATGTCCCATATGTCCGAGCCCTGGCTCATTAGATAAGCTCGCATGCGAGTCTTCCAATAATTATAGCCATAGGCTTCCAATGACGGGACCTTGCCAGGAGACGTCATGGTCACTACCGGGGTTTAGAACCGGTTAAGGTATGAAAAAACCTAACCAGGCTCTGATACCACTTGTAGGACCGAAAGTAGCGACCAGAGGGGGGGTTAATGGGCGCCTAAAAATTCTTTCGAATCAATGGCCTGCTCCCAAAACCCAACGCATTTTAAAAAGAAAAAACTAAACAGCAACGCGAGAACAGATTGACTAAGTCTGCAGATTCGAAGTTTGCTGATTCTGATGTTGCAGATTCTGAGGTTGCAGATTCTGAGGTTGCAGATTCTGAGGTTGCAGATTCGGAGGTTGCAGATTCGAAGTATGCAGATTCGAAGTATGCAGATTCGAAGTATGCAGATTCGAAGTATGCAGATTCGAAGTATGCAGATTCGAAGGTTGCAGATTCGAAGTATGCAGATTCGAAGGTTGCAGATTCGAAGTATGCAGATTCGAAGTATGCAGATTCGAAGCTTTCAGATTCGAAGTCTGCTGATTCGAAGTCTGCAGGTTCGAAGCTTGCAGATTCGAAGTCTGCAGATTCGAAGCTTGCAGATTCGAAGTCTGCTGATTCGAAGTCTGCTGATTCGAAGTCTGCTGATTCGAAGCCTGCAGATTCGAAGCTTGCAGATTCGAAGTCTGCAACACAGAGTTGGACTTCACACAAGAAAAGGGACTTTGACCCTGCCAACTCGATCAAAAAGCAACACAGGAAAAGCAAGGCTAAAGTACTAGCATACTGTAGCTACAGGAAAGTAGTACTACTTGCTACAGAGTAGTAGTACTACTTGCAACAGCAAGAATTAGTACTACTTCTCACGAAGAACACATACAACAGAGAAGCTTCTGTTCCAAATAAATTGATCGCACGCACAGAGAATGAACTGCAGTGCACAAAAATGCTTCGCACAAGCAAAAACAGCCAGATTAAAAGCTCTCCCAGACAACAAAAAGTCACTTAAAAACTTCAGGAAGAACAAGGCTTGTTGCCTGGTGACCCACGCATGAACAGGGGAGAGAGAATGCAAGAAACAAAATGACCCAAAGGAGTAGTATTGATTTTCAGCAAAAGGGTAGTCCAAACCCTAGGGGTTGGGGTCCTATTTATAGGCAGCCCAACACTAGGAATATTCTACCTGCCCCTTAGGGTTTTTACAGACTCAAAATAAAGGAAAAGACTCTACTGCCCTTAGGTATTTTTACAGACACGACAGACTGACTGTGGGCCTAGAGTTACAAATGACTTATCCGGAAGCTAAGTTTTCGTAGCGACTACGGCTTCTCTTCTGGACAGTCGGATACAAGATCGACGGTCGTCAGTTTTGCGCCGAAACTGACAAAGCCTCCACCGACTTTGCACCAGGTACCCGGATTGGGCCGGCCCGATTCCGCAGCTCTCTCAGCCCGGCAATCACTCACTGCCCGTGTACCTGAGTCAATCCTGGTCAACAGCCCAGTGGGTCTTCTACTGCTTCTGGCCCATGCACCCGGATTGGGCCAGCCCGACTTCGCAGCCTCCTCTGCCCGACAGTCGCTCGCTGCCCGTGTACCTGAGTCACACGCGGCCCATAAAACAGCAGATCTCCTCTCTTCTTCAGTCCTCTTTGACTATCGTTGACAATGACTCATCACTTCTAGAGCCATGAGGCCCACGCTATTCAGCATGGCTCCTCAGAAAGCTGCCACCAGTTTTTTTGTAGCACACGGCAGGCTACGGTGGCTAGGGGAGCACGCACACAGTGCATTGTTTATTCCTTCAGATTTCAGCCAGCGGCGCCAGTAGAAAGAAAGAAAAAAATAACACGGTAGTGCATCCGTCCGGCAAAGAATAAATTTTTTTTGGGATATTTTCAGCACAGATGCAGGTTAGCACTTTTAATCTTCTATTTTTTAGTTAGTTTAAATCTAGTTATTAATCTCATAGTTAAATTTTTAATCTGTTAAATTTTTATTCCTTATCTCGTATTATTTAATTAAGTGTTTTTTAATCTGCTCATAAAAAATATTATATTGTAATTATTTGCAGTAATATTTTTATTCTAGTTTTTCTGTGCAATATTTTCGGATTATTTCTGAATTAACTTTTAATGATCCATGTTTATTCATTTGATTAGTATTTTATTTTTAGATTGAAATATAAATATTTCGTTATTTATGTAGGTATTTTTATTTACTACAGTATTTCTATTCAGTTTATCTTTAATATCATTTTAATTAGGACATCGGTCATTTTTAGGCTAAACCATTTTAATTCCTGCAATTTGCTTTGCTAATATTATTTGTCTGGATAAGTTTGTTTCGGTGTTGGGATTAGCACATAGTTTAGCAAGAATTTTTTAGGCGCCCATTCACCCCCCCATCTGGTCGCTACTTTCGGTCCTACAGCCTTGAGGCGCCGGTCAGACCGAGGTGTGTTGGCAATAGGCTGACGACATGGCACACTGTGGTCAGACCAGGGAATACCCTCCGGTCAGACCGACAGACCCGGAAGATGGATCTCGGGCTCCAGCAATCTTCGTAGATGAATCTGAATTGCCCTCAAACTCCTTGGTGAGGAATTTGAGGGTAAAACCTCTGCAAAATAGAGAAAGATCAAATGCAATTCGGCCTAGAGACCGAATTCTCAAGTGTGATCAAGAAAATCGATAAAAGACGTTAAGACCAATAAAAATTTGTTACGTGGATTAAACGGGTGATTCACAGGCAAATCAACAAGGCTTACCATGGTTACGACGTGATGCATGGAAGGATTCAACTCAAACCCATGAAGATGGACTGAACTAATGCAAAAAGTAGATGAAAAGTAGACGTATGATTCAAAACTATGGTTTTAAAGTATTGATCTGTGGAGATACCCTTTGAATCGGCCTCACCCCTTTATTTATAGGGGCTGGTCTCAAGTTCCCCGACTCCTAAACTGAGTAGGATTCGGCCAAAAGTGGTTAGGATTTGTTTATAGATAAAAATAGCCTGGAACCAAACTCTATCTCTAACTTTGTACTTGGGCCTACATGGATGGGCGGACCGACCAACCATGGCTGGTTAGACCGTCCTGTGCTAGGGAAGACATATTTTTGGCCCAGATTACCAAAAATTGATATTTTGACAATTTCGACCATTAATGCCATTTTTTGCTATCAACAACACCCTTTCGAGACCATATGGTGTGCTCTACAGTGGACCTTGTGCGGGCGCCAGCGACTGGGTCGTCATGTTTCCTTCATGTCCAAACGAGGCGCTTGGCTGATCTAGCCTCATTGGCCCTTGCGGTTGTGGTGTCGACTGAGTATGATGTGGATTCTGTAATAATCTTGTCTTGCTATCAAGGAGGGATGTCAAACCTTGTGGTGGCTCGTGGGCTATAGTGCCATCAACAGTCTTCTTGATCAAACCGTGAATGGTGTTGACCAGTGTTCCGGATTGATTAATGAGTGTTTGATGAAGGGCGCTGACAATGATCTCCTGAAAACTGATGTGACAGCTTTCTGCTAGCTGACTACTCCCTATGGCCGGAGCCCGTCTTGGCAACGGGTCCCTCTGGATAGGACCCGACCGAGTCATACCATAGGCTTGCAGACACAACTTATGGAAATCATCCACATGTTTTTGTACCTCTGCCCTTTGATCTTCATTCAGCATGTCAAGACTAATCAGGATGATGTAATCATCGTTGATCTTGCCCGCCATGGCTGAGTTGCTAAAAAGGTCCCACTGGGCGTGCCAAAAAGTGTGTTGGTGTCTTTTTTGGTCACACTTTGACACACGCGTGGCTTGGGAGATCTGCTTAACTCCAGTGCAGATCCTACAATCTTAGAAAAAGGTTTCAAGGCATGCAATCAGTTTGACCCTGCAACTGATAAGAAAACAGAAAATATCATTAGTAGAAAAGTCGATCGGCTACCAAGTCGATGACTGTTGTGAGGATAAAACAATCGTGAATGGATAACGTCGATCGGCCACAAGGCCGATGACCAAGGTAGAGCGATCGAAACGAATGCGCCACCGATCGATGAGATAGGCAGTTCATGCATATGGGCCAATGAGCATTCCCCGATAGCGGATAGGATATGACATTGAATTGAAAGATAACCTATCGGCTTGTACTCCGATAGAAATAAATAAAACATGTCAGATAATATGTTTGTATCATTAAAATCATCACAATAACAAGATTGGACTTAACCAAGACATTAGCTATTCACGATGAACTTAACAATACTTCAAAGTATAGACCACGCTTTATTTATATGAACGGTATACAACAAGAAGAAGATACAATCGAAAGAGATGTCGGACCTAACCAATGAAGCCTCAAACTACGACACCTAAATCACATCAATGTAAGAGATCAAACTGATGCAGCCTTAGACCTAGCCAATACACCGAGATAAACTAGCGATCGTACTATTTCAGCCAATGCCTCAAGAGATCAAATTGATGCAGCCGTGAGGATACTGACCTAGTCGATACGATCGTCGGGGGTGGCAAGACTCACCTCTTCACCGAAGATCGGAACGATGCAGCCTAGCTCCGAGTACCGGATCCCACCGGGATTAACCTTAGGAAGCCAAGGGTGGCGATGCGCCAAAGAGTTGTTTGATAGAGTTGTGTGTTTAATCTAACTAAGGGATATATATTTATAGTCCGAAGACTTGCTGTCCAAGTAAACTATCTTAACTGATTCTGGATCATCTTTATCTTCTTTTACCTGCATCGTCTCCTTTACATCCGGTCACGTTGTAACAGCATGGGCGGGGTTCTTTGACCATCTTTGATCGGACATCTTTTACTTCTATTGACCGCGCAACATCTTTTGTGTGCCTGGGTTTTTACCAAATCATGGCGTCAACATTATCTATAAAGTATTTGTAAATTAAATGTACGGTACTCATTAGGGCAGTCTAAAATAATGCTACATTACTCCTAAATTACACTTAAAGTATAACTAAATTACTATTAAACTACTCCTAAACTACTACTAAATTACTCCTAAACTACTAGGAAACTACTCCTAGACTACTACTAAACTACTACTAAAATATTTAAAACTGAATATAAAAAAGAGGGAGAAAAAATTACCTTAAGGGGTGAAGGGTGAGGCAACCCGACCTTGGGAGAGCGCGTCCGGCCCCATTTTTTATAGAGCCAAGTTCGGCGTTTGATCGACCGAACCAGGCCACATCAGTCTGGTTCGACCGTTGATCGGTTAAACATGGCTGACGTGGAATGATTCGACTGAAGTAGCTGTTGCACGCTGACTGGACTAGCCATTGGGCTAGGTTTGACACTTCATCAGCCGAACTTGCCGGTAACTTCTTTATTCTCTTAACTCTTCCTTTTACATCGTGACATGGTTAGTTGATGAAATATGGTATCATATCAAATCTGAAAAACAGCTTTGCACATTGCTTGAGCGTGGCTGCTCAACTTCAACCCGTAAGATTAATTCAAGCGACACATAACGTGGATCTAAGATTAATTGAGGAAACGGAGGTCCTTTCGCACCAATTTTTTTCTGGTGGATGCAGCAGCCAAGATGAGTATTGTCCCAGCCGGAATTTCTCTTGTTCTCATCACAACTGCAGACTGAGAAGAACTTTGTCCAAGTTCAGACTGTTGGAAATAACAGCACTATTAGGTTTAACTTATTCCACAAATAAATCATGACGTGAAACAGATGAATATGCATAACCAGGGTAGACCAATACACTATACACATGAACAAGAATAATGTACTGAACATGGTGAAACCAATCTGTGTAACAGATGATACATGTGTGTATCAGGTTGATACACGTGAGTATCAGGTGGTACAAGTGAGTAACAAGAGTAACAGGTTGGTGCAAGTGAGTAACAGGTTGTGGTTGATACACGTGAGTATGAGGTGGTACAGGAGAGTAACAGGAGTAACAGGTTGGTGCAAGTGATTATCAGGTTGTACATGTAAGTATCAGAAACGTACCGGATGTTCACAGTTGAAGTAGTCACAGATCGGACGGGTACCACGACAACGACGCGCGGTACCGGACGACGGCGACGACGAGCAGCACTCGAGCGAAGAGGAAGACGAGCCGTGGTAGACGAAAGCGAGCAGTCGCGCGAAGCGCTTCCCAAAAACCTTATTCGCCCTCTCCCGGTGCAGGATCTCGAAGGCGATGGGTTCCGGAGACCTGCTCTTCCGCTCAACGGTGCACGTCGATGAGAGGAACGGAGTAGACTATAAATGGTAGCACAACATAAAGAGATTGGCAAGGTTCTTCTGTTTTTCCACACATACTGATCCGTCGCTTGGTGGAGGAGATATAGACGTGTGATCAGGACGTCTCAATCGGAACCGTTCCAAATTCCACCAGCAGCAAAACGGAATGGCAAAAGGGAGCCGCGTCTGCGCAAGCAATCGGAGCCGATTTCGGCGGACCATTCACGCGCATGTCGTGCGCCCATGCCCCCCGGCCCGTGCCCGGCGAGGCGAGGCGAGCGAGCGCGCGCGTGTTTCTTTAGTCTCCTCTCACCCACATGGGTCTAGTTGCAAGGAGAGCACCATCCCTTATAAGTTGGTCTTCCTCTCCTAGAACTAGCAAGGTGGGACTAAAGGTTCACATGCTCCCTCTATATGGTGGGCCTTTGAAATTTTTCCAAGAATTATTCTTCAAATAAATTTGAGCCAAGCCCATTTATTCAACACAGACGTGTTACGAATGTGTAGTAGTCTTGTTTCCTCGGATGGTTTGGCTGCTTTGGTGCCACTCTCAGAAGGAACATTTGCGCTAAATAACTGCCATCTGTGCTCGGAAGATATTTGTAGTTTGTCTTCGTGTTGAAGAGATCATGTGGCATGTTCGTCCGATTATGTACGGTAATCTTACATGAAAAGTATTGCTTTATTGTGATTTATATTTGGTCACTCGTTAAGTATTTGTCTTTGCAGTGTCGATCCTTTTTTCGACAGAATCAGAATATATTCGTAAACTACATAGCTTCTCTTCCGATTTTTGTATTTACAGATATACACAATTCCAGACTGTGGAACATATACATAACAAAAGAATGGCAGTGTGGAATCTCTATGTGAACTTCATTTACAGTGAGAAAACTCGGGAGTCAATATCAAAAGAAAGTGAAAAATGTTTAATTATGAGAGGTATGATGTGAAATTTTTTTAATTATGAGAGCCTGAGAGGTGCTCTTGATCTCTATAACGGGCCAAAAAGTGTCTTGTTTTCCTGAGCAACTACTGGACACGAATGCCAACAAATTAAACACCCTACTTTCGAATAAAAAACAAAATTGAATACAAAACCAGCTCCAATGTCACGAGAACCTGAAGGTAAATGTTATGGTTAGTTCCAGCGGCGAAACAATTTGAAGACTACAGGTTCAGACACTTGCTGATAAGATGCCTAATCAATCCAGAGGTGAAGGCATTTTTTTCATTTCCTGGAAGAGGCCCCAACTGAGAGTGTGCAGTGTGATCACCTGGTCTTGGAAATTGCCCAAAGAACGCCCACTGTAAAATGGTTTCGATTTGACCAAAACAAGTTGAGACATATTATGAAGGAACATCTCCTATGTTAATTCTTACAGGTAATGGTCTAGCAATCAGACCATCCATCACCCAGCCACCATTTGAACCATCATGTTTGACATGGCTAAACTCTCTCCTAGTATAATCAAGTGATACTTCAAGCCTTCCACCTGGTCTACACTCTGAGGAAACATCACTTTGTTTGAAGCCCATATATTTCTCCAACCAGTAAAGATAGTTAACATGGAACAAAGACTTGAGCATATCTTCTGGAGAAGATCCCTCTTTAAGGATGATCTATAAATCACAGGGTAAAATGTTAATAATTTTGCCATGATAAAACTGGCATTTCAGAACTGCTTGATTAAAGAACTCACACAGAATTTTCCCTTGTAATCCGAAAGAAGGTATTGCTCATTTTTGTAGAGATCAAACAATGCACATGCATCTACTTTGTTTTCAACTATTTCACTAAGCTTAGAACCTAACTGCAACCGCTGACATATTCTATCTGCAGCATCTTTTGCTTCTGGTGACAATATCTTGCTTTCCTGCTGCAAAATTCACGGAACCACATATAATGCGACACATAAATAAATACAAGAATGAACACATTTTAAATTTGGCATGTAGAAGTTGCCCTGCACTCTTGATTAGTTAAAAAATGCCTTGGGAATGGGAGATTTAAAAGCTCGACATTATGAAAATAAAGGAGAACACAAAAATTGTCAGTGATATTACTTACATTACGCGGAGCACCAATGGACAAGTTCAAGAATAGGGGCTCCTCATCATTAACCTCTTTAACTGAAGGAACTTGTCCACTTAATAGATACTCACTAAAGACCAAACCTATGGAAAAACAGGAGGGTGATAAAATAGTTAATCTCATCCATTAAAAGCAACCATTGCATAGAAATTGGAAAGCCAAGGAAAAAAGTACAGCAGTCATGCAATGATAAAGATTTAATTATTAAAGACTGGACATTGCAAGAATGAGCTGACCTAATATTTGTTAGCATGGCACAGCTTGTTTGGTATATACACATACACATACACATAGATGTTAGCATGGTTATCTCACGTATTTTAGTTAGAAATAAAAGAAAAACACCCACAGTGATTCATATCCAAGAAGTGAAAATTAGGCATAAAGAAAAAGAGCTTGAATAATGGAAACATCTTTTCCAAGACAAATATAAAGGTTCCAGTCTATTCTAGTAGTCAAAATTTCAGATTAGAATGTGAACAGCGCAAAGCTGACCATTAATACCTCACAAATTTTGAATTGTCCATTCAGAAAAATTCCAGTTGAAAATATTATTAACTGTCAACTCTAAGAAGCATTACAAAAGTTCAGTGACAGCACATGTGGTCATGTGCCATATACATATAATGGACAATTTCGCAAGCTAGAATTGCAAGTGACTTGTTGATACCAGAAGGATATTGAGAAAACATGAACAATAGTCAATACAATTGTTATGAAGTTTTTCCTAGTTCAATCAACTCCAACAAAATTGTTACTTTTGTATGCATATATATTAATCCATCCATCAAGCCACTTTAATTTTACCATCAATTAAACAATACATCCATATAAAGATTGAGTTGTTACCATATGAGGACCACAAAAGGCACTATTGAATGGGGTAAGCAGGCAGTGGACAAAAACATTACTTGCACGATAAGGATTCAGCGTCCTCAGCTGAATTGATTGATAAGACTTGAGGTTGCAATACATATGAACTGCAGTAACTCCAGCAAATGAAATAAGAGCTACTGATACAGAAGAACCAATATGATTAGCCAATGCTATCCCTAGCATTATCCCCAGGAACTTGCTGATCATTCCCTGTGCTTCACCCTTTGCAATGACCTGAATGTAAGATCCAATTGATTTTAATTGCTTGGGTCAAAATGCAAAGTGAAACATAGAAGTTGCCAGTTGGATTAACTAAATTTAGAGTTTTAAGAACTTCCAAGTTATAACAATATAATGACATGGGTTGTTATGGTGGGGCAAGTCTACTCCCGGCGCAAGAAGGGGGGCGGCTGACCAGAGGGCCGGCGCACCCCCTTCCGCCTCCGCCAGGGAGTTAGTTGGAGATTAAATTTTTGGTTAGATTGATCTGTTGGAGATTGGTTTTGGTTAGTTAAAGATTAGATTGGTTTTGGTTAGTTAAGATTAGATTGGTTTTGGTTAGAGATTAGATTGGTTTGTAAGGCTATATAAGCCGGTCAGTACTATTAATAAAATCAGCTGGAGATTTGTAGTCTCTTCAGCCCTCTAATTCGAGTCGCCGGCACGGCGACTCGCCACCCTCGCCGCCGGGATTTCTCCCGGCCTCCCACGACTACTACCTGCGCCAAACAGCAGGCCCTAACAATCTGGTATCAGGTTCGTCGGGCTCCATGGCGTCATCCCAAGGTGCAGCCACAGCTTCCGCTGCCCCCCTGCCACCGCCCGCAACGCAGCAGCCCCCTGGTGCGCCGGCCACAACGACGCCGGCAGCCCCGGTTGCCCAAACAGCAGCCATCGACGCCCTCGCCAACGCAATCCAGGAGCTTCAACGGCAGGTGGCCCAGATCACAGCAGCCCTTCCAAGGGTGCGGGCAAGCACGGCAGGGGGCTATGCCCCCTATGCGAGCGCCGGACCAGGAGCATCACCACCCTACCCCCAGGGCCTTCACGGGTACGGGACCATGTCGTCCGCGCCATCCACCGCAGTTGTCATTGTCCACACATCCACCGCGTCGCAAGGGCCAATCCAGCCGGTGCCGATTACACAGATCCAATTTCCACCATCGCCGTCCCCAATCCCGGGTTACCCGGAGCCGCCGGTCTACCACAGTCCACAGCAATCCCAGGGGCTCCACTCATCCCAACACGGATTACAGGAGGGCCTTGTCGAATCCATCGGGGTGCCGCGCTACTACAAACTTTCTTTTCCGGCGTTCGACGGCCAGGAAGACCCCCTTGGTTGGCTCAACAGATGCGAACAGTTCTTTCGCTCACAGCGCACAGGGGAAGGTGACAAAGTGGGACTAGCCTCCTTCCACCTCACCGGCGCTGCCCAGCAGTGGTACTACTTGCTAGAGCGCGACGCCGGCGTGGTGGCGTGGCCACACTTCAAGGCACTGTGCCAACAGCGCTTCGGACCAGTCATGGGCGCAAACACTTGGCGGAGCTTGCACGCATTCCCTTCTGTTCCACCGTCGAGGACTACATCGAAGCATTCCAGAGCCGCTTGGCGCACGCCGGATACCTCACGCCGGAGCAGCAGGCACGACTGTTCACGGGCGGACTTCCCGACGCCATCCGCATCGACGTGGAGCTTCACGTGCCCCAAGAGCTACAGCGCACGATGGCACTAGCGCGCGCCTATGAGCGTCGGGTTACCACCGCGCCACAGGGGGGATCGGGCCGCAGCTCGCGCCCAATAGCGCGGCCCCTTCCCCTACCCGCACCACCCAGCAGCACTCCGACAACCACGACGGCTCTGACCACTACGCCTCCAGCCGGTCCAACCCGGTAGTACCACCGTCTAACTACCGCAGAAATGACGGAGCGCCACCGTCAGGGGATCTGCTACAATTGCGACAAACAATACGTGTGTGGCCACAAGTGCCAGCGTCTCTTCTACCTGGAGGTTGCTGATCCGGAAGAGGATGTTCCCAACCTCATGGATGCCCCGCTTGCGGCCGTGGAGGATGATGAGCCGTTCATCTCTCTGAACTCCATCACCGGCATCCGCGGTGACGGTACCATGCAGATACGAGTGACCATGGGTACCGAGGAGTTCACGGCGCTCCTGGATTCCGGCTCCACGACGAATTTCGTCAGTACCGCCGCTGGACACGCAGCCCATCTCCACTTCCAGAACGGGAGTGGCGTCTATGTACGGGTAGCAAACGGCGACAAGGTCGGGTGTCGTGGCCTGGCGCGCGACGTCGACATCCGGATCGGGCAGGAGTTCCTCATCAGCTGCTACTCTATTCCCCTCGACTGCTACGACATGGTACTCGGCGTGTCATTCTTACGCACGCTCGAACCAATACTATGGGATTTCGACGACTTGTGCATAGCATTCTGGCATGGGGGTAGGCGGGTACTTTGGAGGGGTATTGGTTCTCCTCGCGCCAATGACCCCCCATCAGACCGTCTGCCACGCCATCCGCCACGACGAGCGGGACCTGCTGGACAGACTTCTCCAAGCCTATGAGGATGTGTTCGCAGCACCATCCGGACTGCCACTAGCACGCGTGTGCGACCATCGCATACATATTAAGCCAAACACAGAGCCGGTGGCTGTCCGACCGTATCGCTACCCGCAACTACAAAAGGGTGACCGTATCGCCGAGATGTTGAAACAAGGGATAATCCGGCTGAGTACGTCGCCATTCTCAGCACCAGTGTTACTTGTCAAGAAGCAAGACAACTGATGGCACTTCTGCATCGACTATCGCGCCCTCAACGATCGCACAGTCAAGGACAAGTTCCCAATCCCAGTCGTAGAAGAGCTCCTGAATGAGCTTCATGGCGCCAAGATCTTCACCAAGCTCGATCTCAAGTCAAGGTACCACCAACTCCGGGTACACCCGGACGATGTGCTCAAAACAGCATTCAGGACGCATCACGGGCACTTCGAATTCCGGGTAATGCCATTCGGTCTTTCTAATGCTTCGGCTACGTTTCAGGCCTTAATGAACTTGGTGCTGCAACTGGTCCTCCGGTGGTCCGTCTTGGTTTTCTTCGACGACATCCTCATATACAGTCGTTCCTAAACCGAGCACCTACAACACCTTCGCGTCGTCCTCGACATTCTGCGCGCCAACTCCCTTCACGTCAAACGCTCCAAGTGCGCCTTCGCCACCACAACCGTGGCCTACCTAGGCCACGTGATATCGGGAGACGGCGTCACCTTAGATGGCACCAAGGTGGAGTCAGTCGCATCGTGGCCACAGCCGTGTTCCACCCGCGGGCTCTGAGGATTCCTCGGCCTTGCCGGGTACTACCGGCGGTTCGTCAAGGACTTCGGCTCGATTGCAGCCCCATTGACGCAGCTCCTCAAGAAAGATGCCTTCCTCTGGTCCGATGCAGCACAGGTCGCGTTCCTCGCACTCAAGGAGAAACTCACCACGGCGCCGGTGCTTCACCTACCGGATTTCACCAAGGAATTCGTGGTGGACTATGACGCATCGGGGGCAGGATTTGGAGCGGTCCTCCATCAGGGGGAAGGGCCCATCGCATTCTTCAGCAAACAGTTCGCACCACGACACATGAAGATCGCGGCATATGAGCGAGAGCTGATCGGTCTCGTCCAAGCAGTTCGCCATTGGAGGTCGTACCTTTGGGGCAGGGTCTTCATTGTGCGGACGGATCACTATGCCCTCAAGTTCATGCTAGACCAACGCCTGTCGACGATCCCGCAACACCATTGGATTAGCGAACTTTTTGGCTTTGATTTCAGGGTGGAGTACCGGCCAAGACGCCTCAATGTCATAGCCGATGCGCTATCACGCCGCGACAGCGAGGAGATCAACCTCGGCGCCATCTCAGCACCCACCTTCCAGCTGTACGACGACATCAAGCGCGAGATCGAGACTTCGGACGAGTTGCGCGCCCTGCGGGACGCCGTGTCCAGAGGAGAGCGTGGCGATGCCTGGCGGGTCACGGACGGCCTCATCCGCCACGCCGGCAAGATCTTCATCCCGCAAGCTTCACCATGACTCACAGACATCCTGCAGCTGGCCCACGCCGCCGGCCACAAGGGCTACCAGCGCACGCTTCAACGCCTCCGCGCCGACTTCTCCATTGAGCAGGATCGCCGCCTAGTGCGCGACTACGTGCGCGCCTGCGCAACTTGCCAGCGCAACAAAACAGAAACCCTGTAGCCCGCCGGTCTTCTCCAGCCCCTACCGGTGCCCTCCCGCATCTGGGCAGACATCTCGATGGATTTCGTCGAGGCGTTGCCCAAGGTGCACGACAAAAGCGTCATCCTAACGGTGGTCGATCGCCTGTCCAAGTACGCTCATTTTATCCCCCTCGGCCACCCCTACACCGCAACCTCCGTCGCCAGGGCGTTCTTCAACGACATTGTACGCCTACACGAAATGCCGGAGTCCATCGTAAGCGACCGCGATCCAGTCTTCACCAGCAACATCTGGCAGGAGTTATTCACTATCTCCGGTGTCACCCTAAAGACCAGCACAACATTTCATCCTCAGACCGACGGGCAGTCGGAGGCCGTCAACAAAATGATAGCAATGTATCTACGATGCATCACAGGTGACCGGCCCCGTGCATGGCTGGAGTGGCTGCCTTGGGCAGAATACTGCTACAACACCACTTTCCACTCCGCACTCCGCACGACACCATTTGATGTTGTTTACGGCAGACCACCGCCTGCCCTGTTGCCATATACATCAGGGACAGCCCAGACGCAGGTGGTCAATGCCATGATCGCTAGCCATGACGAATTCCTTCAAGAGGTACGCACGCGTCCTTTGCAGGCCCAGGAGTACAGTCGTCGTTACTACGACGCGCACCACCGTGCCATGGAGTTTGCCGTGGGCGATTGGGTGTGGCTACGGCTGTTAAACCGCCACACTTAGTCCCTCGTTCCAGGCGCTCGCGGAAAGCTCGGTACGCGCTTCGTAGGACCATTCTAGGTGATCGAGCGAGTGGGGGCAGTTTCCTATCACCTCCAACTTCTGGTGGACGCACGCATCCACGACGTCTTTCATGTAGGCGTCCTCAAGCCGTTTAGGGGAACTCCACCAACGTCAACTCCACCAACGTCAGGATCACGCGCCTTTGCTATATAAGGAAATGGAAAAGTTAAACCTTGGATTAACCACAGGAGCATATTTAGCCACCCTGGAAACTCGGCCTGTCCTGTTCGAGCAGATCCGAGAAGCTCAATTAGAAGATCCGGATATAGCCGCCATTAAGAAGAACATGAGACAAGGAAAATCCCCAGGATTCTCAGAAGACGAGAATGGCACCATATGGTTTGGAACCCGGATATGTGTGCCAGATAAACCCGAGATAAAAACCCTTATCCTTAAGGAATGCCATGATACCTTATACTCCATCCATCCCGGGAGTACCAAGATGTACCAAGACCTGAAGGAACGCTATTGGTGGGTTAGCATGAAGAGAGAGATCGCTCAGTTCGTTACAGAATGTGACACCTGCAGAAAAGTAAAGGCAGAACATCAGAGACCTGACTGTTACAGCCACTTAAAGTGCCTGAATGGAAATGGGAAGAGATCGGAATGGACTTCATCACCGGACTCCCAAAAACCCAGCTTGGGTATGATTCTATTTGGGTAATCATCGACCGGCTCACGAAAGTAGCACACTTCATAACCGTTAAGACAACCTTCAGTGGCCCTAAGTTAGCAGAGTTGTACATGGCCCGCATTGTGTCTTCATGGAGTGCCCAAGAAGATAGTGTCTGATAGAGGAAGTCAGTTTACCTCTCGTTTTTGGAAGAACCTCCAAGAAGAGATGGGAACGAGATTGAACTTCAGTACTGCTTACCACCCTCAGACAGATGGACAAACGGAAAGAGTGAATTAGATATTAGAAGATATGCTTCGGGCATGCGTCTTGGATTTTGGAGCAACTTAGGACAAGAGTTTACCGTACGCTGAGTTTACGTACAACAGCTATCAAGTCAGTCTACAGATGTCCCCGTTCGAAGCCCTATACAGACGAAAGTGCAGGACGCCTCTCCTTTGGGATCAAACCGGTGAATCTCAAGTATTTGGAACAGACATCCTTCGGGAAGCTGAATAGAAGGTACGGATCATCAGAGACCGGCTCAAGACAGCCCAATCACGACAGAAGAGCTACGTGGACAATCGTCGTCGAGACTTAGCTTTTGAAGAGGGGGAACATGTCTACCTCCGGGTCACACCCCTCCGCGGCACCCAACGGTTTAACATGAGGAAAGTTGGCCCCCCGATATGTTGGACCATTTCCCATTGTTCGACGCCAAGGCGAAGTTGCTTATCAGTTGGAACTACCACCCTCATTGACTGGAGTGCATGATGTGTTTCATGTGTCACAACTAAAGAAGTGTCTCCGAGTCCCTACAGAGCAAGTGGATCTTCAGCAGTTGGATGTTCAAGAGGATCTGACCTATGTGGAGAAGCCTGTCAAGATCTTGGAAGTCAAAGAAAGGATCACCAGGAGTCGGGTCATCCGCTTCTGTAAAGTGCAGTGGAGCAATCATCCCGTAGAGAAAGCTACATGGGAAAAAGAAGATGAACTCAAGGCACATCATCTTGAGCTATTCCAGGATTGATCCGAATCTCGAGGACGAGATTCTCGGTAAGGAGGATAGGATTGTAACACCCCAAGAATTAAAATGAAATAAAATAATAGAAAAATATTATTAAAGATATTTCTGAATTTATTTATTACGGAAAAACCCTAAAAGAGCACTATTAAAGCCAAACAGGGAAGAATATTCAAAATATGGACTTGAAAAATTTATGGAATAAACTAGAGGCCAAAACATAATTTCAGGAATTTTTACAAATTTTTATCAACAATGATTCAACCCTAAATCAAATAAATGAATTACTGGAATAATTTTAAATCAGAAAAGCATTTTTAATTCTTAAAGGGCCTCAACCTTGAATTAGCCTTCAGCCCAGCCCAGCCCAACCTTAAGTCACTGACAAGCGGGACCCAGATGTCGGCGCGCTCCCCCTCTCTCCTCCCCGCGCCCGCGCCCCGCTCGGCCCCACTTGTCAACCTCTCCTCTCCTGCTTTCGCTCTCTGACATACATGGCCCGCCTGTCTGGGTTTCATTTTACGTTCACCCGTCGACAGGTGGGGGGCCACCTGTCGGGAGCTTCTTCCCCGATGGAAAGGGATCCCCCCTTCCATCGCCGGCGAGACCCCCTGCCGAATTCACCCCTGCCAGCCGTCGATCGCCGATTTGGGCCCACGCCATGGCTTGCCAAACTCCGGCGATCACTTTCCTCCTTATCCCCACGCGTTTTCGGCTTGGATGGCAGGTACCCGCGCGCATGGAAGCTCGCCGGAGAGGGATGGAAACCCCTTGGTTTCCTTCCGTTTAAACGCCGGCGAACCCCTATTTAAACCCCCTCTGGCCACCGCCCTCTGCCCACACCGTCGTAGCCCAAGCCCGAGCGAAAGCAGAGCGCCCCATCCCACTTTCAGGCTCTCTCTCCGTTTCAACTCCGGTCGCCGTTCGCTGTCGACCCCGGCCTCCTCCACCCTAGCCGCCGCCACCATCGTAATCACCGGAGCCCTCCCTACCTCGGCATCCACTCCGTTGGTCGTGGACGTCGTCGGATCGCCGTCGCCGTCGACCACCCGAAGACCTCCCTCGTCTACCCCTCGCCGCCGGTCGCCATCCGTCGCCCTCGGTCGCCGCCGAAGGTATGGTCAGGATCGCCATAGCCCCCTCTCTCCATTTCCGGCGAGATCTAGGCCCGTAGGCCCCCGCCGTCGCCGCCGCCGTCGCACCCGAGCCCGCCGTCGCCGGAGACGAAGGGTAAAATACCCTCGTCGCCACGTGCCGTGCCGGAATCCATCCGAGCCGCACGATCCCGAGCGAACAGCCAAGATTAGATCCTCAGGGCGCCTTGTACCGACGAGGCTCAAGGGGGGGTATGGTGGAAACTCGACGCGTCGAGACACGATACGAAACCTATAAGAGGGTGCGGTTGAGTCGGAGGGGACTATATGGAAGGTTTTGGCACGAGTTCCCGTGAAATGGGTCATCTCGTTACACTTTGGTGTAAGTGATGAGTGCGTGCCTTGTGGGTACAGTGGTACATTTCTGATCAGAGTATTTAATCTTTTCGAAAAGCCGAGCCCACGGTCAAGGGCGGGTTGTGTGACTACTCGCAGTTCGTTTACTAATATTTGAATGGTTGAGTTATTCATGGCATGTAAGGACTGTTGTGCGAGGAGGTAAAACGTACTCCTCGAGTTAGAAGATGATGATGCATACACATGTTTACTTTTCAGTACTAATAAATTGATCACATTTAATGCTTTACAATTATGCTTCTTCCGCAAAATTAGCCACTATCTCCCTTGTTATTATCTTGCATTATATTTGCATTCGGTGGCTTGCTGAGTACGTTTGTACTCACCCCCGTTGACTTACACCATCAGAGCCCGTCTACTACGAGGAGGATGAAGGTCTGGAGTAGCGACCCAGTCAAGGCGAGACTGGAAGGAGGCGTTCATCTAGGACCCTTTGTTTAATTAGTTTCTCTTCATCTTTATCCACTTTTGTACTAATGCGGTCTACGAACCGTGAATGATTGCTCGTATTGTACGTGGTCGCATGATGAACGTCTTGATTTATTGATTTTCTATGGAATTTCAATAAAAGTCCTGATTTATTAAATCGGGGCGTGACAGCCTCCCACCTCCCACGAGGCCACGACTACTACCTGCGCCAAACAGCAGGCCCTAACAATCTGGTATCAGATTCGTCGGGGTCCATGGCGTCATCCCAAGGTGCGGCCACAGCTTCCGCTGCCTCCCTGCCACCGCCCGCAACGCAGCAGCCCCCTGGTGCGCCGGCCACAACGACGCCGGCAGCCCTGGTTGCCCAAACAGCAGCCATCGACGCCCTCGCCAACGCAATCCAGGAGCTTCAACGGCAGGTGGCCCAGATCGTAGCAGCCCTTCCAGGGGTGAGGGCAAGCACGGCAGGGGGCTATGCCCCCAATGCGAGCGCCGGACCAGGAGCATCACCACCCTACCCCCAGGGCCTTCACGGGTACGGGACCATGTCGTCCGCGTCGTCCATCGTAGCCGTCATTGTCCACACATCCACCGCGGATGCCTAGCAACAAGCGATCTACACTCGTTAGGTGAAGGGATGGCGCTCCTCCGGCTCGCGTCTCCCCTAACGGTGGTTCCGGATGGCCGCCCCTCGTCCTCCGTCGCCGGCCTCCCCCGGCTGGCCTCCTGCTAGGTTCCGCTCCGGGTGCGTCCCCTCCCCCGCTTCTCCCTCCCCCTCTGTCCTGTTTCCGCTCTCGCCCCGATGGGGCCTCGGCTGGAGTTGGTTGAGCTTGAGTCCGATCAGGACCTCCGTTCGCTCGTGGCTTCCTGGGATTTCTCCCCCGGCAGGGACTTCCAGCGTTTCGTCCTGGAATCCTTTGCCTCTCCGGTTCATCACCCCTCTTCCTCCCCGGTTGGGTCCTTCTTGCTGCTGGCGGTCTTCCGTCGTTTTACCTTCCGCCTCTCGGAGTCCTCGGTCAGCATGGCCCTGCATGCCTGTCTGGGTGGCTCTCCGGCAGGCTTCCACGTCGCTTTTCTTCAAGACAGGCACTTTCGGTTTTCGGTTTCCTCGCGTCGCGTTGGCTTCGAGGTCTGCCGTCGGCGTCGGGTCGTCACGGATCAGTTTGACGTCTACTTCCATCTTTGGCACGATGGTGGCCCTCGTTGGTCTACGGACCTTCGACGGTGGTCGGAGGAGGAGCGCGCGAGCTGGACCTCGGTCTCGCGCCGGCATCCTTCGTCCCCTGTCGCCCTGGGCTCACTGCGGCCGCCCCGGCGTCCGTCGTCTTCCCGTTCCTTGCCCCCCCGCCGCAGGCCCAAGGGGGCTCTCGCTCCCTCGTTGTGCTCCTGTCCTGACCCTAGTCTGCCCCCCGCACCTCGTTTCCTTCCTCCTCTACGTCCCGCCCTGCTTTCCTCGGCTCGTCGCCATGCCTTTCCCGCCAAAAGAGTTTCGTTCAATAACGTTCTTTCGTTCTTTCCCCCCTCTCCTTCGTCTCTCTCTCCTTCCTCGCCTCCTCCTGCCCTTAGGGTTGGCTCCCTTCTGTGCCCCCTCCCTTCTCCGGCTCTGGCCAGCCCTCCTTCCGCTGCAAGCCTCCTTCCCCCCTCTCCTCGTTCCGGCGCTCGTCCCAATAGGGCCCCTCTTGGCCCGCGTGCCATTTTCAAATTCAACAGTGGCCTCCCTTCGCTCCTGGGCATGCCGCCCACTCCCAGCTCCTCTCCGTCCTTGGGTCGCCTGTCCCAGCGGATCCCCGCTCGGTCGGGTGGGCAGGGTGCTATTCCGGCTGCGCATATCTTCTCGCGCCTCAAATCGGATCTTCTGATTGGCGCTTCGTTGCAGTTGCAGCCGTCGGTCTCCGGTGGCTTGCACCTTTCGCCGCCCCGCATTAATTGCCCTCGTCAGCCGACGGGCGCCAGGCCTATCCCCTCCTGTCGCGCCGGTTCCGCTTCTGTATCCGTGCCTCGCTTGGAGTGCACCCCTGCCCCCTCGCACCCGCCTGGCACGGTTACTGAGGCGCCCAGGCTCTCCCTCCCCCTTGTCCCTTTTGTTCCCTCTCCCGGCAGTCCCCCTCCTATCTCCCCGCCGGTTTCCCCTATTGCTTTCAGTTCCTCTTACCCTCGCTCTCTCCGCCCCATGGCTAACTTCCCCTTGAACCCGCTCCCCTTCCTCCCCTATGGCGGAGTGATCCGGGATGGAGGGGGCCCTCTTCGTCGGCAACGGAATCTGGTCTCCCTCGCCGGGGTGATCGCCAAGCGCCATGAGTGCTTTGCCATTGCGGAACATGACGGCCCGCTCTCCCATGCTGCCAAGATGGGGCTCTTGATCGACATCCGGCACCACCTCAGCGTGGAACTTCATCTTCAAGTTGATCGATACTCCCTCTACCCCCTGGGAGTGGGTATCTACAAGTTGGGGACGGAGTTTGAGCGAGACTCTCTGGTAAACTCGCCGCCCTTCTTCGTCAATGGGCGCCTGGTTCGCTTCGTCAAGCACGACGAGGCGGCAAACTGCAGGCTTTCTCCTTTCGCTCGTGTCGGCTGGGTGATGTTCCTGGGATATCCGCTGGATTGTCGTTCTCAGAACTTCATCCAGCAGGCTGTCGCCTCCTTTGGACAATTGCTCTTCTGGCACGAGGCGGATCCTTGCCTCGGCCGCGTCCTCGTGAAGGTGCTTTACGAGGACGACCTGGACGTCCCAAGAAGCATCATCCTGAAGCATGGCAGTGACCGAGATGGCGGGGGCCGCTCCTGGACCTTCCCGGTGTACCTGCTGCAGTCGGATCTTGCTGACCAATGGCCTGGTGACGAGGACCCGCCGCCGCCGGACAATGGGAACCCCCATCCTTTCCTGGGTCTCGTCCTGCCCGGGGAACCGGAGTGGATCCAACAGTGGGCGGATGCTCAGAGGTTTGGCCCGCTGGCCAACCAGTGGGCTCCTCCGAACCATCCTCATGGGGGCGACCAGGCCGGGCAGGACGAGGCTGCACCTATGGATGAAGGTGAGCCCTTCGTGGACGAGGTCCTGGAAGGACTTGAGGAGTTGCCCGACGTCCCGATGGAGGAACCCCAGGAAAGCGTGGAGCTCTCGGGCGTGTCCTCCGCACCATCGCTGGAGTCCGCAGTGGAGCAGCCCCCCCCTTCCCCAGCCGTTCCTCTTCGGCTAGTCTCGGTGGGCTCCCCTGAGCGGGCCCCAGCCTCCTGCTCCTCTGCTCCTCCGTCGGCCTTGGCCCCGGCCTCCCCTCCGGTCCGGTTCGTCTACTCCAGGCGTGGGAGGGGTGGGGCACCTCGTGCCCCCCCTCCCGCGACTTCGCCGGTGAGGCCCCCACCGCTCTCAACTCAGGGTCTGCGTAGGAGTGCCAGGATCAGAGCCCGGCTCAGGGGGTTCAAGCCTTCCTCTCGCCGCTCTCGGGGTCGGTTCTCGCCGCTTCCTACCATCGAGGAGTTCATCGAGCTTTCAAGGTTGGACACCCCCCTTCCTCAACTATCCATTCAGCAAATCCAGCATTCTGCCACCAGTCTTTGTGGCCTTTGCACTAACGCTGTGTCCAACTCCGTCCTCTCCAGTGACTCCGACACCGCCTCGGCCTCCTCCGCGCCCGCTGCCGTCGGCTCCCTCATGGCGCCCCCGGTGGAGGTCCTTTCTGCTTCTCAAGCGTCTCACCATGCAATTCCCGCAAGTTCCATCTAAGCGGCCTTCGTGCCTTCTGCTGCCCTGGGAGGGCTGTAAGTTCTCAGACTTTCGTACCCTTATTTGCTGGCCTGCGTGCCGTGTTTGGTCCTGGGAGGACTGTAAGAACCTTCGGTGCCACGTTTCCTGCTCGGGTGGGCTTACCCGCTTTTGTTTATCCCGCTTCTCTCGTTCCCTAGTCCTTCCTGCTTTGGTTTTTGTCCTCCCTGCTTCGGTCGGTGGTCCCTTGCCCACGGCCGCCCTTTGTCCTTTCCATAAACGTTTCTTGGATGGGTCGCGATAGAATTTGGCAGGTGGTCAGTTGGAACGTGCGGGGTCTCAACTCCTGTTCTAAGAGGCTTGCGGTCCGCAACCTCATCTCTTCGGCCCAGGTGGATATTGTCTGTCTTCAGGAGACCAAGATGTCCTCCTTCTCGCCTTCCTTGGTGCGGACCTTCTGTCCCCGGCGCATAGACAAGTTTTCCTTTGTCCCGGCCCTGGGCTCGGCGGGGGGACTTTTCATTGGTTGGAATAGTGCTATCTTCTCTGGGATCACCCTCTCCTCCTATCCCTTCCAGCTTACCGTCTCCCTCACTTCTGTGTTTAACGGTGCTTCCTGGTCCCTTTCTAACATTTACGGCCCGTGTCGGAACGCTGAGCGTGCCCCTTTCATCTAGGGATGGCAGTCGGGTATCACGGGCACGGGTATTACATACCCATACCCGTACCCGCGAAAAATACCCGTACCCGTACCCGTACCCGTTACCCGCGACGGGTAAAAACCCGTGCCCATACCCGATACCCGCGGGTACCGTATACCCGCGGGTATACCCGTTTACCCGTGAACAAAAAAACAGCAAATGCGGGGGCCTCGGCGTCCGGCGGAAGGTCTGGCGGCGGGGGCCTCGGATGCGGGGGCTCGGCCGCTCGGGGGGCTCGGCGGCGGGGGCTCGGCCGCTCGGGGGGCTCGGCCGCTCGGGGGGCTCGGCGGCGGGGGCTCGGCGTGAGAGGCTGGGAAGGGGAAGGGCTGACGGCGGGGTCACGGGGTGAGAGGCTGAGAGTTAGGGTTTTGATTTTGGAATGAGTTTATATACTCCGGGTAAACGGGTAAACGGGTAAACGGGTAAAGCGGGTATGGGTATTGAATACCCGTACCCGTACCCGTTTACCCGTCGGGTATAAGATTTGACCCATTATCATACCCGCGGGTATAAAAAATGGAACAAACCCGACCCTAATAGGGTTTTTACCCACGGGTAAACGAGTATACGGGTATAATTGCCATCCCTACTTTCATCTCTTGGTTTCTCTCTTTGGAGATTCCCCCGAGTTCCAACTGGTTGTTTGTTGGAGACTTCAACCTCTATCGGTTCCCTCATAACAAGAATGGGGGACGACTTAACAGCAATCTCATGGACTCCTTCAACAACATCATTAGTACCCACGGCCTTCAGGACATCCACCTTCAGAATAGAAAGTACACCTGGAGCAACAGGCAAAACAACCCCCTCCTTGTCCTTCTTGACTGGTGTCTTTCGTCCCCCCACTGGACCTCAACCTATCCCAATACCTCGTTCTCTGCTCTCCCCAATTCCAGCTCTGATCATTGCCCCTGCCTTATCAAGATTGGCTCTTCCATCCCCCGCTCACCAATCTTCCGGTTTGAAAGCTTCTGGCTTAAGCTCCCTGGCTTCTTGGACCTTGTGCACTCTTGTTGGAACTCTGGGCCTTATCACCCTGATCCCGCCCTTCGAATCGCCACCAAGCTGAGGTCCCTTCAGAAGGCTCTCTCCCGTTGGCATCGGCGATGGGGCTGTTTCGAGCGTTGGATTCATAATTCTTCTATCATCCTGGCTTATCTGGACAAAAGTGAGGAACTCCGCCATCTCTCTGGGCCTGAGTCCGTGTTCAGATCCATCCTCCGGAACCACTTGGCTTTTCTTTTCTCCCTGCGCCATAAGTATTGGAAGCAGCGCTTCACCCTTCGTTGGACCAAGCTCGGCGACGCTAATACTAAGTTCTTTCACTCTGCTGCCACCATCAGACACCGCAGAAATGCGATCCCTGCCATCCAGCTTGAAGACGGTTCTTGGGCCACCTCCGCCCAGGACAAGGCTGAGGCCTTCCTTGATTTCTTTCTGACTAAAATGGGTTCCTCTTCGGCCCCCCCTATGCTCTTCGACCTGGCCAGCCTTATTCCAAGGGTCCCAGGCCTTGATTTCCTGGGGGCCGGTTTTGAGGCCTCCGAACTTGATTCAGTGGTCCTCTCCGCTCTCCCCGACAAGGCCCCGGGACCTGACGATTTCAATGGGGCCTTTTTAAAGCCTGCTGGCACATTGTGCGCCAGGACTTCCTGGACTTAGCCTCTGCCCTCTCTAATCACTCTGCCCAGGTCCACCCCATCAACGGGTCCTTTATCGCCCTCATCCCCAAAACTGCTTCTGCCTCCTCCGTTCGAGACTTTCGGCCCATTTCCCTCATGAACTTCAGTGTCAAGATCTTCACTAAAGCCCTTGCTAATCGTCTTCAGGGCATTTTTCCCGCTCTTATCCACAATAATCAATATGGGTTCATCAAGGGTTGTTCTATCCAGGACTGCATCGCCTGGGCCTTAGAACTCACGAATAGATGCAAGCAATCCAGACAGGAGGCTATCATTCTGAAGCTTGATTTCGAGAAAGCCTTTGACACCGTGGAACATTCGGCCATCCTCCTCATGATGACGCATCTCGGCTTCCCCAGCTCCTGGATTTCTTGGGTCAAACTTTTTCTCTCCTCCGGCTTCTCCTCGGTTCTTCTCAATGGCTGCCCCGGGAAGTTCTTCCATTGCCAGCGAGGGGTGCGCCAAGGGGACCCCCTTTCTCCCCTCCTGTTTGTCCTGGCAGCGGACCTCCTCCAACACATCATTAACAAGGCCGCCCGTCTTGGGATTATCCACGGCCCCCCTTGTCACCCTGATCACCTGGATTTCCCCATTGCCCAGTATGCTGATGATACCATTATCTTTCTTCAGGCTGACCAACGTAACCTTTTCTTCCTCCGGGGCCTCCTGCACTCCTTCTCCCAGTCCACTGGTCTTTCGGTTAACCTTTCTAAATCCTCCCTCATCCCTATCAACTTATCCGTGCACCGATCGGAACTCCTGGCTGCCACCTTCGGTTGTCCGGTGGGCTCCCTCCCTTTTCAGTATCTTGGCCTCCCCCTGGGGGCCCTCAAGCCTAAAGCTTCTGACTTCAGCTTCCTCCTTCTCAATATTTCCAATCGTCTCGCCTCCCTTTCTCTGTGGCTCAACATGGCTGGGAGACTCCAAATTGTCAACTCTGTTCTCTCGGCCCTCCCTACCTATACCATGTGCTCCCTCAAAATCCCCGTCAAGGTCATCCACCGGATTGATCAGGCTCGCCGCAACTTCCTCTGGCAGGGTAATTCTGTTAACGCTGGATCTTCCTCTAGAGTTGCCTGGCACTTAGTTTGCAGACCTAAGCTCAAAGGTGGCCTCGGGGTGATCGACCTCCGATCCCAGAACTCTGCCTTGCTTCTCAAGCACTTCTGGAAACTCGTATCGCACCATGACACCCCCTGGGTCAACCTGATCCGCATGGACCTTGCCTCTTCCCCTCTTCCCCCTCACCTTCCTTACCCCAGGGCTTCCTTCTGGTGGCGGGATATTGTTAGCCTGGCTCCCCTTCTGCGGGCCGTCGCATCCCCCTCTGTCTTCGGTGGCCGGTCGATTTCCTTCTGGGAGGATGGCTGGTGCGGAACTCCCTTTCGCCTTGTTTTCCCTCATCTGTTTTCCTTCGCCAGAGCCCCCCGCTGCTCCGTCCACTTCTTCTTCTCCTCGACGGCTCCGGCTGACAACTTCTTCCTTCCTCTCTCCTTGGAAGCCCTGCTTGAGTTCAATCTCCTTCATCAGACGTTGTCTATGATCAGCTTGCAGGATGATGTCCCTGACAGGTGGACCTTTATTTGGCACTCTTCCACTTATCATCCTAAAGACCTCTACGGCTACCAATTCAAGTTCATGCACTCCCATTCTGCCTTCAAATGGCTCTTGAGGTCCAAGTGCTCCAGCAAGATCAAAGTTTTCTTTTGGCTCCTCTTGGTTGACCGCCTTAACACTAGGAACATCCTCCGTCGCAAACACGTGCTGCCCTGGGATGCGGATATCTCCTGCTGTCTCTGCCTTTCGGGAGCGGAGGAAACAGGGACACATCTTTTTTTCGAGTGCCCTTTCAGCCTTCAATGCTGGTATATGCTGGGCATTCAGTGGCTGCCCTCGACCACAATCCAAGATAATCTCTCGGCAGCTAAAAGGAGGTTTGGCAAACCTTTCTTTATGGAGATTGTGATGATTTCTGCTTGGGCCATTTGGATTACTAGGAATAGTAACATCTTCAGATCCACCCCCTCGACGGTCGGTGGTTGGTTAGGTCTTTTTCTCACTGTGTTTTCTGCTCAGTCTCAGCGGTTTCCGCCTCGGTTAAAGGAGGAGGCGAGGAATTGGCTGGGCTCCTGTAACTTCCCCCTGTAATCTATCTCCCCCCCCCTCTTTTGTAATCTCTCTCCCTCCCCCTGGGCTTCCTTGCCCCTGCTCTATGTTGTTCTTCGTTTACCTTTTTATTCGAATCCAGGTAGGAGCCTTTCCTACTGATTTGCCTCAAAAAAAAACATCCACCGCGTCGCCGGCACGGCGACTCGCCACCCTCGCCGCCGAGATTTCTCCCGGCCTCCCACCTCCCACGACTACTACCTGTGCCAAACAGCAGGCCGCCAGGCCCTAACATGGGTAGAGATTAAAAATGCGGTAAATTTCACTTCAACACAACATTTTTATTAAAATAGCATTTCAGAGTTTGGGCCATGTTTTGAAAGGTTATCACTATTGAATATATTATGTTACTAAATAGTTGCACTTTAGACAAATAGTCTATGTTTAAGTGTGCCTTGCATCCATATCAGCACATCCTCTCTCATCTCCAATTTTGATGTAACTGTATTGACCCTACACATTGAGCACCTTGCAGTTGACAAAAAATACACTATCCTTGTGTGACACCATGGAAGCAATTTTTTAATAAGACAGGTCATGGAGCGGTATAAGGAGCAGAAGAAGGACTTGCACATGGTTTTTATCGACTTGGAAAAGGCCTATGATATAATACCTAGGAATCTCATATGGTGGGCATTGGATAAGCATAAAGTCCCAACAAAGTATGTTACGCTCATTAAGGACATGTATGACAAGGTTGTGACTAGTGTCCGAACAACTGATGGTGATACAAATGTTTTCCCGATTAACATAGGACTACATCAAGGTTCAGCTTTGAGCCCTTACCTATTTGCCTTAGTGATAGATGAGGTCACGAGGAATATACAAGGAGGTATTCCTTGGTGTATGCTTTTCGCTGACGATGTAGTTTTAGTAGATGAAAGCCGGGAAGGAGTAAATAGAAAGCTAGAGTTATGGCGTCAGACCCTAGAGTCAAAAGGATTTAGAATTAGCAGGACCAAAACCGAGTATATGAGATGTGACTTTGGTACTACAATTAGTGAGGATGGAGATGTAAGCTTGGAAGGCCAAGTAGTACCAAAGAAGGACACCTTCCGTTATTTGGGATCGATGCTTCAGAGAGATGGTGATATTGATGAAGATGTTAGCCATAGGATCAAAGCGGGGTGGATGAAATGGCGTCAAGCATCGGGAGTCCTATGTGACAAGAGAGTGCCACAGAAGTTGAAAGGCAAGTTCTACAGGATGGCGATTAGGCCTGCTATGTTATATGGGGCTGAGTGTTGGCCTACTAAGAGGCGGCATATCCAACAACTATGTGTCACAGAGATACGTATGTTGCGTTGGATATGTGGGCACACAAGATTGGACCGAGTGAGGAACGATGACATACGCGATCGGCTAGGAGTAGCGCTAATTGAAGAAAAGCTTATGCAACACCGGTTGAGATGGTTTGGGCATGTCCACCGGAGACCCCCAGAGGCACCGGTGCACCGAGGTATCATAAGACGGGTTAATAATGTGAAGAGAGGTAGAGGGCGACCAAACTTGACATGGGGGGAGGCAATCAAAAGGGACTTGAAGGAATGGAATATCCCAAAGGAGTTGTGTTTGGATAGAAGGGCTTGGAAAGAAGCTATCCACGTGCCCGAACCGTGATTGGGCCTTTTCCCTTTTAGTGCTCTTAAAAGTTTTTCCCCTCCCCTTTCTCTCTCTCTCTTTTTGGTGACTTCTTATTGGGTTTCAACTCTAGCCTACCCCAACTTGCTTGGGACTAAAAGGCTTTGTTGATGTTGATGTTGTTGATGTTGATCCTTGTGTGACACCATGACTGGCTCTGTCAACGCTCAGCATGCTCATTCCACATCTAACCTCACGCAGCTTCCACCAGAAATGCTGATGTGCGCAGGCACTCCCTGATGTCAGGTGAAGCATCCTCAATGGGACCACAACTGAGTCCACCTTGGCATTGCAATGCTAGGCCTACCATCACTTTATTCTCTTTGTTGTTCGTTCAGCATTGATGCCAGTCACAACTAACTGATGCCACTCTCAGTTCTTCCCATGGATGGTTTGGCCACTGGTTGAATGATAATTTCGCAGAACCTTGTTGGGAGCACCACTTCGGTAAGAAAGTGATCAAAAGTGAAATTTAATTAAAAAATTGATATGACCACAAGGGCAATGCAATTGTGCCCACACCATCGTCAGAATAGTACACACCCCGATGGGAGTGCATGGGATTCATGGCCCCTAACATAAACTTGTGAGCAATGTAGTGAGTTGTGCAAAGGAAATCAAAGCACAAAAAGGTGTCATGGGTTGAACCCATGACAGGATAAACACTGCCCGGAGGATAGTGGGCATAGTTGTTATGGCGTCGCCATATTGTCGCCATACCAACGCCATATCGCCGTGTCGGAATTCTGCAATTCACCACGGACCGCCATATCGCCCGATGGTTTTTGGCGAGCGCCACTATGGCGTTGCGAGAGGTGTTGCGATGGTGCCGAAATTGCGGATAAACTCCCTGTAATAGCCGGCGAGGCCCGAGAAGCCGCGTAGGCCTCTAGCCGAGCACGGTACAGGCCATGTGGTGACTGCGTTCACTTTATCGATGTCTATCGCGACACCGTTGGCGGTGATGATGTGGCCGAGGTAGGTGACCGAGAGTACCCCAAAGGAGCACTTCGATCGCTTGAGGTGGAGGTTGTGTACCTGTATTGCCTCGAGGACAAGGTGGGCGTGCTGCAAATGCTCTGCCCAAGACGAACTATAGATCAGAATATCATCGAAAAATACCATGACGAACCTGTGTAGAAAATCGCGAAACACATCGTTCATTAGGGCCTGAAATGTGGCTGGCGCGTTGGAGAGGCTGAATGGCATGAAGAGGAACTCGAAGTGGTCGTGATGTGTCTGAAATGTTGTCTTCTCGATGTCCACTAGGTGCCTGCGCACCTAGTGGTACCCCGAGCGAAGGTGGACCTTGATGAAGAATCGTGCGCCATGGAGCTCGTCGAGGAGCTCGTCAACCACTAGGATCGAGAATTTGTCTTTGGAGGTATTGTCGTTGAGGACACGGTAGTTGATGCAGAATCGCCAAGAGTCATCGACTTTCCGTACCAGGAGCACTGGCACAGAGAATGGTGATGTGCTTGTCCTAATCCCTTGGGAGAGCATGGCATCGCATTGGCGCTCGAGCTCATCCTTCTGGAGCTGTTGGTAGCGGTACGATCAGACTGCCACTAGTGTGTTCCCTGGCAAAAGATGGATGCGATGGTCATAGGGCCGAGCCGGTGGCAAGCCACGAGGCTCCGCGAACACCGATTCATACTGATGTAGCAGGCGATCTAGCAGGGAATGGTCAAGTGTCGCGACCACCATGTGTGATGTCGACTCTTGGTTGTCGATGCCTGGTGATCCCAGGCCCTTCCATTGGATCTGTCTGGACCTTCGCCAGAATGCCATGGATAGAATCTTGAAGTCCCAAAGGATGGGTCCGAGAGTCCGCAAGAACTCAATGCCAAGAACGACATGGAATCCCCCAAGGTCAATGCTGAGGCAACTAACAATAAAATCTTCATTGTTGATGTTGAGGGCTACGTCGCATGTCACTCCCTTGCACAATACGCGGTCGCCGTTTGCCACGGCCACGCGCATAGAGGGATGTGCTGACGTGGGCAGCTGGAGCTGATGAAGTACTCCTGCATTGATAAAATTGTGAGTGGAGCCTAAGTCAAGGAGGGCTAGGAGGCGATGGTCGCAGATGTCGATGTGGAGATGCATTGTGTCCTCCATACGAATGCTTTCAATGGCATGGAGCGACAACACAGGTTGCTCAGTGTTGTCGTCGGTCGCGCTGTCGACAACTTCTTCCATAGTGCCCACGTCATCGTAGTCTAAGACCTACAAGTAGAACAACCATTGACACTTGTGGCCGCGGACGTAGGGCTCATCGTAGTTGTGGCAGAGCCCTTGGCGACGACGCTCTGCCAATTCATGCGGCAACAGCCGGCGGAAGGCTCGAGTCAGGGCCAAAACGCTGGCACCTGCAGGGCTGGTGGCACAACAACCGTTGGTCCATGCGTCGACTGGATAGGGGCGACCGGCCTAGGAGGTGTCAGTATTGTCCGCTGCAGAGCCCGAGTGATGCGTTGCCCCGACGCCGGAAGCATTGCCACAGCCCGACGCTCATATGCACACGCCCAGTGCATCGCTGTCTAGAGATCTTGTGGTTGTCGCAGCTCAAAGTCAACATGAATCTGATCGAGAAGCTCGCCTACAAACAAATCTACTTTCTGCACTTGTGATAGGTCGTGGGCATGGCAAAGGAGCGCATTGAAGCGCTCGGAGTACTCCTGTACCGTAGAGATGAACGGTAGACGGGCGAGTTCCGCCAATCTATTGATGCAAACGGCTGGCCCGAAACGCAGGTGGCACAACTCCTTGAATCTGTCCCAGATAGGCATGCCCTCGTCTTGCTCCAAAGCGTAGTAGCAAGTTTGGGCAGCACCAAGTAGATGGTATGACGCGATCCACACTCGATCTGAGGCTAGGGTGCGTTGTCCGCAGAAGAACTACTCACATCGATAAAACCACGTGAGGGGACTTCAGAGCCGTCCTAGGTGGCGAAGTCGAGCTTGTAGAAGCGAGGAACGCCGACGGTTGGACCGACATCGACTCCCTGATGCAGTCCTTGGAACGGAGGCGGTGTGCCCATGTTCGGCATGAGCATTCCTGTCGAACTGCTGAGGATGGGGTTGTTGCCATAGATGTCATGCCGAGGAGCATTGGTGCATGGCATGGACACGCCACCCATGGAGAGTCCTACCGAACGCAGTCCCATGGATGGAATTTGTGAAGGTGAGTGGGGGAAGTAGATCTGATGGATCGGTATGGGCGGTGGTGCAATTGTAGGGATGACACTCGGCAGGAATGACACCGTGGAACCGACCCCCGGCAGGCTCGACAGGAGCGGCACTGAGGCGACGATCCCCGGCAGGCACGGTGGGAACGACATCCTAGTCCCGACCCTCGGCAAGCCGTACGAAAATTGGGCATCCCTAGCCACCAAGTGCGCTGATATGTCGGCAATTGAAAAGTGAGCTGCAACCACACCCTTGACAGGGGTGTCTACTTTATTATATAGTCTAGAAGACTTGGCTGCCAAGATACATGTAGATGGGCCACAGGCCTACATGCCCAATGGGTTGATGCTAATATATTATAACACCCTCCCTCAGTCTAAGCTGGAGTGTCACGAACACAAAGACTGGACCTAAAATCAGTGAACAGTTGTATAGGTAACCCTTTGGTCATGATGTCCGCGAACTGATGGGATGAAGGAACGTGGAACACCTAGACCTGTCCCAAGGCAACCTTCTCACGAACAAAGTGAATGTCTATCTCAATGTGCTTCGTGCGACGGTGATGAACTGGGTTGGCGGTCATGTAGACAGCACTAACGTTGTCGTAGTAGACAATTGTCGCTGAAGAGATGGTGGCGTGAAGCTCCTGAAGTAGCTGACGAAGCCAACATGTCTCCGCCACGGCGTGTGCCACGGCACGATACTCAGCCTCCGCACTCGAACGAGAGACCGTAGTCTGTCGTTTGGAGGACCAGGAGACCAAGTTGTCGTCAAGAAAGACACAATAGCCTGAAGTGGAGCGCCGAGTGTCTGGACACCCGGCCCAATCAGCGTCGGAGTAGGCGGTCAAGCTGGTGATGCTCCCTGCACCGATGTGAAGCCCGGTGGAGAGGGTGCCTTTGACGTACCGCAGGACACGCTTGAGCATCACAAGGTGAGGCTCGCGCGGGTCGTGCATGAAGAGGCAAACCTGCTGCACGGCATAGGCAAGATCCAGACGCGTCAGCGTGAGGTACTGCAGGGCTCCAGCGAGGCTGCGGTACTGAGTGGCATCCTCTACCGGAGCGCCATCCGTAGCAGAGAGCTTGGCATGAGTGTCCACAGGTGTCGCTATAGAGTGACACTCAGCCATGCTGGCGCGCTGTAGTAGGTCCATGGCATACTGTCGTTGGGAGAGGAAGAGACCATTTGCCGGTGATCACGTTGGCATGTGGCGGTCGAGGGACAAGACGCCATGTACCATTGTCCATGAGCGCCTTGTATTCGTCAGCCATTGTTGCGTGCCAATTTGCATCGGTGAGTGTGGCGCGAATGTTGCCTGGCAGCGGAGAAGCCAGGCTAGAGGTCGCAGCAGTGAAGCCATACCGCTGCATGGGCGGCAGTAGTGAGCCCGTCTGGGAACGGGTCTCTCGTGCAGGGGGCTCCGGGACCGGGGGCACCACCTCCTGCGGTGCCGAAGCTGGAGGAGGCACATCTTCCGGCGTTGTTGCTGCTGGTGGTCGTGGTCGGCGGTTGTAGCAGATACCGTACCGTCCTCGGACGGCTGCAGCAGGCAGTGGTGAGGCCGAAGATGAGGATGTAGCCTGCCAGGTTGCCTGGCCTAGCTAGTGAGCTGTACCGTGCCATAATATGACAGGGTCCAACCCAATAGGATCACTGGCATCATCTGGTGCGGATGAGGCAGGTGTCACCACGGCCCGTGAGTGCCGAACGTCCGAGGTGGACGGGGCAGGCGCGGGGAGAATGTCCTGTAACATAAAATCAAGAGTCCGGTCGGGGCTTGGAAACCGCGAACGGAAAGTGAGTCTCATCAAAAACAACATGGCGGGAGATGATGATCTTGCGGGTGGAAAGATCAAAGCACCGATACCCTTTCTAAGAAGGGGGGTAGCCAAGGAAAACACATGCTACAGAATGGGGAGACAATTTGTGGGAAGTTGTGGCACTGAGATTTGGATAACAAAGACAACCAAACACCCGCAGGATGGAGTAGTCTGGCATTTTGTGGTGAAGAAGCTGATAAGGAATACCATTGTGTATAGATGATGAGGGCTGCCGGTTAATCAGGAACACAGTAGTGGAGAGGGCCTCGACCCAATAGGATGAAGGCATGGCAGCATGGATCAGAAGTGTGCGAACAACATTGTTTAGTGTGCGCAGCATCCGTTCAGCTTTGCCATTCTGGGCAGATGTGTAGGGACATGAAGTGCGAAGCAGGATGCCGCGACCCGCTAGAAAGATGGCAGTGGTAGAATTGAGAAACTTTGTGCCATTGTCTGCCTGAAAACAACGTACAGGAAGACTGAATTGTGTGTGAACGTAAGCAACAAACTGAACAATGTGCCCATGAACTTCAGATTTATGTCGGAGAGGAAACGTCCAACAAAAGTGAGTGTAGTCATCAACTATCACAAGGTAAAATTTATAGCCAGAGATGCTCAAAACTGGAGAGGTCCAGACATCACAATGGACAAGTTCAAAAGGAGCAGAGGTACTAGACATAAAACTAGTAAATGGCAGCCTAGTGTGTTTGCCTAATTGACAAGCATAACAGAGGCGGCAAGCTGCGGTATTACACTGAATGGCTGAAAACTTCTTGAGAGTGTTGAGGACGGCAGGCGCAGGATGACCAAGGCGGGAGTGCCACAATTCTGGAGAAGTGACGGCGACGTGGCAGCGAGGTGGCATGTGGTGTGGAATTGTGTAGAGATCCCCGTTGCTATTGCGACAGGCACCACAAGCTTGGAACGACAAGCTAGACTACACTCTTAGACAGATGGGGTTCCAGCAAAGTACTCATGAGGCTGCAGTCTACCGGCGAGGCAAGGGAGACAATGCCTACTGATAGGCATCTACGTCGACGACTTGATGATCACCGGCACCAACGAGGTGGAGGCGTTCAAGACAAAGATGAAGGCCACCTTCCAGATGAGCGACCTAGGGCTCTTCTCCTTCTACTTGGGAATAGAGGTGCACCAGGACAGCTCTGGCACTTCACTTTGCCAGACCGCCTACGCCAAGCGCATCGTCGAGCTGGGTGGACTCACCGACTGCATCCCAGCCTACACTCCCATGGAGGAAAGGTTGAAGCTGAGTCACGACAGCACGACGGAGGAGGTGGATGCGACGCAGTACCGGTGCATTGTGAGCAGCCTTCTCTACCTTGTCCACACGTGGCCAGACTTGGTGTTCATAATTGGCTACGTCAGTCGGTTCATGCAGCGACCGACGACAGAGCATCAGTGGGCCGTGAAGAGGATCCTACGCTATGTCGCGGGGACCTTTGACTATGGCTTGTACTACCTGAGGTGCCCCGGTGCGGCGCATTTCATCGGGTACAGCGACAACGACCACGCTGGCGACAACGACACAAGCAAGAGCACCAGCGGGACACTGTTCTTCCTTGGTAAATGTCTGATCAGCTAGCATTCGATCAAGCAGCAAGTGGTGGCCATGTCCAGTTGCGAGGCAGAGTACATCGTAGCCACTTATGCATCAACTCAGGCTCTCTGGCTGGCTCGACTGCTTGGCGATCTTCTTGGCAGAGATGCCAAAGCGGTGGAGCTCAGGGTGGACAGCAAGTCTGCTTTGGCTTTGGCAAAGAACCATGTCTTCCACGAGCGCAGCAAACACATCCGAGTGAAGTACCACTTCATCTGGAGTTGTTTGGATGAGGGGAGTGTGAAGGCCAGCTACATCAACACTTAGGACAAACTCGTCGACTTCCTCACCAAGTCGCTTGGGCAGATCAAGTTCTAGGAGCTTCGCGCCAGTATTGGGATGGTTCAGATTTCCCAAAAGGCGCCACACAAGACTTAAGGGGAGATTGAGAGGATTAGGGGTGGGCACAAATTAACCGAAAACCAAAAACCGAACCGAACCGAAAAAAACGTTATTTCGGTTATTTTAAAAATATTCGGTTTTTATTTTTAAAAACTTCGGTTTTCGGTTTTCGGTTCGGTTTTCATACGTGGAAAACCAAGTCAACCGAAAAAAACCGAATCTTGTAGCAGCCTTAAGCTTGCGCTAGCTTGCAGGCATGTGTAGTATGGTTCTTTCAGCCTCCAGGCATGGATTGCATAATGGGCTTTATGGTTCATGTAGCGGCCTTTGCTTAATGGGCTTCTCAACGCAGCCCAAATAGTTGTCTTGGTGGCCGACGCAACCATTGCCCGCCGTGGCGCACCAGCCGCTGCCCGGCTTGCCTGCCCCGTTCTGCTCCACGCTTCACATTCGGTAAAAACCAAAAACCGAAAAAACCGAACCGAAATATTTCGGTTTTTTCGGTTCGGTTTGACTAAATTTTATATAGTTTTCGGTTTCTATGTTTCAAAAACCAAAATTCCTATAAACCGAAAAAACCGAACCGAAAAAACCTAAAAAACTGATTGCCCACCCCTAGAGAGGATAAGTCTATGTGTATTTGGCATGACATGTTGTTTGGCATGACATGTGTGATGTCCATGTGTGGACAAATTTGTAGTCTTAAGCACCTTTAGCATTTTTGCTTTAGCATCTTAGACTAGCATCTTTGTTTTAGCATCTTAAACTAAATTAAGCATCTTTGCTTTAGCATTTTAGACTAGCATCTAGTATCTTGGTAGCATCTTGGGCTGCATGGCTAGCCTATATATGTATCCCCAACCATTTTGGTTGGCATGGCATTCTAGTGAGTTCAATGAAAAGAAAATTGCCCCAACTCTGAGTGCCATCCCTACCAATGCGAGTGTTATCTCTAACACACGCTATGATCCCTTTATATAGGGCAGGGATTCCCTTTATTTCTAACCGACTCTAACTAACAAGACTTTAACTAACCCTAGACTCTTACTCATGGCACCATGGTCTGGGGTTGCGGCTGGCTTGGGCTTGAGTTGCAATACATGACATCTCCCCCTTGAAGATTAGTTCATCCTCGAGCTAGCAAAGCGAGCGAGGAACTATTGACGTCTTCGTATGTGGCAGACTGGCGAGGCCACACCGGAGAACCTTATGATCCTTACGCCAAAAGAACATGGAGAGTGTACTAAAATCCCAAATGATCAGTCCCAACGATACCAGCCACTACATTTTGAGCACCACGACATAGTCGACCAGAGGCAGGGCGCAAAAGTCAGCCTTGATCTCTTCCTGGTTGATCTGGAACAAGGCGCTACGGTACATGCCTGGGCAGGAGAGACGCTTGCCATTAGCCACCAGGACTAGCATCTTCCCGTTCGGACGTAGGCACAAAGTGGTCCAACCCTCCACCCCCTTAGAGATGAAGTTGTCGATGGAGTCGGAGTTGGGTAGAGCTAGCAAGGAGACGCCACCTAGCTAGAGGGGAACTTGCATCGTCTCGCTTGTATGGACACCTGCGATGGTGTGCAGGAAATCTGTGGGTCGGCCTCCTACTGCTCAACCGGCCCGGTGACGTCGTTGTTGTCGTCGAAGGCGAGATCGAGGAGGAGACGTTGTCAGACCCGTTTATGGCTGGGGCCAAATTTCTCGCCTCAGTTGTAGCATAGTCGGAGGCGATGGTGTTCCTCCATCTCCAACTAGGATAGCCGTTTGACTGATCGGCTCTTTACCATGACCAATGTTGTCATGGTCGGTGGCGGGGACACCAGTAGTGTCAGCTGGGCTAGCGACATGGGCAGGATGGCGGCGGTGTTCCCTTCCACGATGACCTAGAGAGCCCAAATTGACTCGGCCAAGGTCTACATGAGGGCCGCGAGATCAGCCCGAGCATAAGTCAACATGGCGGACGGCTCCGAAATCACCGATGATGCTGATGAAGATGGCGCGGTGGAAGAAGTCGAGGATCTTATGGAATCTGATACCAAGTTGTCAAGGGTGTCGGCCCCTAGGTCTAGAGGCCCTCGACTACGTAGATCATGGCGGTAGAATAGGTTGGCACGAGGTTGATCCCTATGCTCAGCTATGTTGGAGAACGGGGGAGATTTAGAGCATGGGGGAGATTTAGAGAATTGGGGTAGGGATTGTAGATTGATATTTGTTTCTTGCTTGCCTAATTACATAGAATGGACCCCTTTATATAGTGCAGGGATCCCCTTTATTTCTAATTGACTCTAACTAACCCTAGACTAACCTAGACTCTTACTCATGGCACCATGGTCTGGGCTATGCGCCATGGGCTAGGGCTATGACTGGCTTGGGCCTGCGTGGCAGCACATGACAATGCATTAACTATTTAAACATACTTAATACGATGCATTGAAAGACTATACATAAGTAAAAGAAACAAATATTAACAATAACATTTACATGCTAAAAAATTTAGTTTGCACAAATGAGGATAGATTGACGTCACCTCAGCAAAGTTTCTTTGGACAGCAAATCCAGCATAGAAACAACTCCTGGTAGCAGCCTGCATACATTAAAACGGTAGAATATGCTCATGACAATAATATTTCCAGAATTGAAATCATTGCAGTGAATCATCAAAAGTAAAAGAATGACTGAACTGGACAAAAATAATGTTGGTCATTGCCATAAAAATCATTTGATAGACAGACAGTCAGGGTAAATTATGCAGATCAGGGTAATCATTTCAATTCCACGAAAGTAACATTTCAAAGCAGCCATAATGCGGTCACGCCATCAGTCATCTATCCATGGCCGATTTAATGGCTTATCCGTTCAAGCCAGCAGAGTTTCACTGGACATGTATGTTTAACATGAGCAGAAGAAGATTATCTTTAGCCAATAGCCAATAGTCATTATGTCTTTTCTGTGGAGTGAGGGAGCGTCAAGACAGAAGACAGAGCAGGAAAAGAATCAAGAAAGATGACAAGCATTAGAAAAATCAGTTTCTGGCAAATATATAATTTGAAAATAGCAGGAAATACATAGTGCCACCAGAATCACATTGCAGGTTCAGTTCAGTGTATGACTAATGCACAATATAATGACTAACTACAATTTTTGATGACACAAGTTTTCCATATAAATTATATTGTGCATAATCTAAATAGCTATAGCTTCCATAAAACAAGAGAAAAACACACTGCAGCGTATATTCACATGAAACATTGACCATTGTTATGGTCGGGTCATAATAACCATGCACATGGTTCCCACTTTCTGGTATCAAATATGCAGGTATGGCATACACAGGTAAAGGCACAGTAACACTGATAATCCACACCAAAATCAACAGTTTTGACCTGTATCAAAGAAGCTGCGGATCGACCAGCACCAGCAGCCGCTCCAATTGGAACAAACAGGTGAGGAAACACTGGAGTCAAAATTTCAAGCCCATAAGCCACGTTCTCGAGAAGATCCGCAAACAGTCTCCAACCCTTTGGGTTAACATCAAAATGCCGGCCAAATTTTGATAACAAAATCTTGCTTAGGTATCCCAACCCATCTTTCAGCACCCAATTCACCGCAGCAGCAGTTGGTATGGCACCTTTTCCTAATCCAACTGCATACAACAACGCCTGAACACCAGAAATGCACAGCTCACTCAATTAAAATGATACATTTCAAATAATATCAGGTGGAAACGGCAGAGGTGGACGCAGGCAACACCATACCTGCGTGGAGAGGACACCGCTGATCTGGCTGGCAATGCCCTGCACGCCACGCCACAGTGAGTACTGCAGGTAGTCGCTGCTTACGCTGTGAGGATACCCATCCGGGAGCAGCAGCTGAACGGCGATTTTAGAGCAGTGCCGCCATGACCGCTCCAGCTGCCTCCGAAGCTTGGCTAATTCGGCACGGCCAGCTCCGGCCTTCTCCCCGTCCTTCGCCGCCTGCTTCGACCAATCGTCTCCCGCGACGACGTAGGAGGTCCCGTTAGAGTCCGGTACGAGGGGCGTGCGTGCGCCGCCCCTCACCTCCCAGACGGTCTCTCCCCTTCCGCCAGCGCTGTCACCGAGGGCCTCCGCGAGTGCAGCCGGGATGGAGGCGAAGGCGCCAGATTGGAGGAGCATGAATAGGAGGAGGATCTCGGGTTGGAGCGACTGGAGCCACCGCCGCCACCCGTCGCCAGGGTCAGGAGGACCTCTCCACCCCTGTCCCCACCATCCGCCGCCGCCGCCTCCACAGCCGCCGTCAATACTTCCATCGCCGAATCTGCCGGGAGGGGAGGTCGCGATGGGCGGATGGGAGCTCTTGGCACCGAGACGGGAGAGGTGGCGACCGGAGGTCGGAGGCGCGGCGACGAGGGCGAGGCGAGGAATGGGCAGTGGACAGAGGGGGGAAGCGAGGAGCAGCGACTGGGGGGAGGACATCTTAGAGGTGTGGTGCTAGAGGCGGCGGCGGCGGGGTGGAGGTTCGAAGCGGGGGCCAGGGGATATGGCCGCCCGCCCGCCAGCGCCGGCGGCGGCTTTGGAATATTCAAGCTTGAGGGATAGCTGCCGCGTGGAGGCAACAGGGGCGATAGTTGGACCTGACCGGGCTGTAAAGATGAGATGAACTCTACAATATAATTAACGGATGTTTAAAGTGGACACATCACCTCTTCAGTGAATTTCAGCAGTTCGTCGTTACGCGGTGAATCTCAACTGTTCATGTGTAACCGCATCCCACAATTTTCTGCCCCAACCTCCGTTCGGCGATTTCTCCCCTAATCAGAGTCTTCCTCAGTCGTGTCCCCGCCCGTAGCTAGCCTCTGCCTTCTTGACTTCTGGTGCCTGTGTAGTCTCTTCCGGCCTCAATTCTCCTGTTGGAACAACGGATCGGACCAGCAAGTTTTCTTAATGGAAATGAGAGTAATGTATTCAATGCTCCTTGAACCCGTCCCTTACAACTACAGTTGAGGGGTATTTATAAGGCGCCCCGTCCAGAGGGCCAAGCGCCTCTGGACCGCCAACGGATACACGGTCAACCACCGGTCGACAGTACAGACAAAACGGACTATACATAGTACAGACAGGAAGATTCGGCTCTGGCAACGTATCAGCCGTGTCGGGCGCTGCCTACGCCGCCCGACACGGTTCACAGAATCACGATCATGTCCCCCCGTGTACTTGTCCAGTCCTTTTCCCGCCAACGCTCCCCTTGGGCTCGCTTCTACGGGCCGAAGGAAGACCTCCGGCAATTTTCCCCGGAGGGCGGCCTCCGGCATCCTTCTCCCGGAGGGTGGCCTCCGGCTCCAGGCTTCAGACCCCCTGTTTGTGGGCCCCCCTTCAGCCATCAGGATTATCTCCCCCAACAGTAGCCACTCGCTTCTTTCCTCTCGGAAGCCCTGCATTAAGAGAGGGTAGAAGCGCACATGATAATTCCGATAAGTTTCATGAGGGCGTAACTTACATTGAGGTGTCGGGTCTGGCCGCAGCGCAGCCTTCTTCGACAGGCGCGGAGGAGCTCCGAAGTAGGGAGGCGCGACTGGGCCCAGAGGCTAAGGACCGCTCCGAATCCTTTCTCCGACGGGTCGAGAGGAGTTTGACCAGGCTCGCGGGATACACGCGCGCCTTGAGCGGGGGCCCCTGGCCCCGAGGAGGCGGCCCGGCGCCGCCGGGAGCAGTTAATACGCGTGCAAACGGCCTTGGGGAGGTGAACCGTCAGGGAGCCGACGCGCCCCGATGCGCCGGTTGGCCTTAAATGCGGCGCCATGCACCGCCGCATTCAAACGCCGATCGACTCAGAAGAGGAACCGACGGCCTTGCGCTTAAATACAGCCCGCCGAGCGGCCTCCTCCCCCTTCTTCATCTTGTTGTGCTTATTCTAGTCACTTCAACCACCATCTGTCTCGCTTCCAGAGCTCTAGGCCCCCTCCTTCCCTCCCTTCCTTGAACAATGGTGAGGAGCGCCATCCCGGCAATGGCAATGGATCCGCGCTTCTTGCAACGCCAGATGGCGGCGGCGGCGACAGCGACAGCGACGGATTCGTCGGAGGCGCGCGGCGCGCGCGAGCTCCGCCCCGCCTCAGAGCGATTTTGGGAGCAGACCCTGGAGCTCGGGCCGTCCGCGTGCACAGAGGCATCGATCGAGCAGGCAACTAGGGCCCGCCTGGGCCCCGGGACGCCGGTGAGGAAACCTGGTTGAGAGACGGCCCCGCAGCTGCGAGAAGGCGAGGTTGTCGTTTTTGAAGCTTTCTTTGACGCGGGGCTGGGGTTCCCTGCCTCGGAGCTCCTTGCCGGAGTGCTGGACGTGTTTCACCTGGAGCTCCCGCAGTTATCCCCCAACGTCGTGGCCCGCCTCGCCATTTTCGAGTGGGCCATGCGCGCCGAAGGTTGCGAAGGGAGGGCGGAAGTCTTTGCAGAGATGCACGAAGCCCTCTGCCAGCCGAAGAAGAAAGGAGGCCAGATACTGGCCTTCGGGAGCATCAACTTCCAGCTCCGAAGGAAGTACACGGACTCCTTCCCGGCGAAGGCCACCAACGAAAGGTGGTACTCAAAGTGGGTGAACCGGTGGTTCTACGTCCGCGTGGGGCTCAGCTCCGGCCTCGCCGGAATCCCGCGCCATATTTGGTTCCGGAGAGAAGCACGCATCGAGACCAACGCCGGGTCGGTTTCTGCGAGGGTCTAGTTTCTTCAGATCGTCGCCCGCCGAATGAGTATGCGGGACTTGGCGGAGGAGTTCGTGGCCCTCGAGATCCCTCCGCTGAAGGAGGAGTGGCTGGCGTCGCTTCGGAGCAGCCGAGACGAGTCGATGCCAGCGGAGCTCTCCCGCCGCCTTGGTGAGTGTCTGCTTCCATCATTTTGTTCCTGTCTTTCGTGTTCGTGGAGTGCTCCGGTCTTGATGGTCGAATGCAGGATCGCTCGTCGCCCGAACCCCCGAGGAGGTGGCCCGCTTGACGGAAAGGATTCTCGGGGTCCCTACCGCGGCCGAGCGGACCCGTCGAATGGAGTTGGTGGGCTCTTGGGAGCGCTCCAACAGGGTGTGGGGGGCGCTCGAGCTCTCGCCCCCGCCCCTTCCGGAAGGCGAGGTCCTCCGGGACGTTTCGAAGAGAAAGGCAAGCGACGTCGATGGCGGCCTCTCTCCGCGCCGCCCCAAAAAGAAGAAGATAGTGAAGGGGCCGAGGCAGCTGTCTCCGGGACGCTCTTCCGCCTCCCACTCCGAGTGCGGGGGCTCCAGTGACGGAGCCCAGTCGGAGTCGGGAGACCCCTTGACGATTCCGGACCCGACCTCGTCGGTTCGGCCGGGCGCCAGGAGGAGCGAAGACGATCCCCCTCGCCCGGGTCCGACGGAGCCTGCACCCGGAGCTAGGCAGGAGGTGCCTGTCATCGGAGCAACGCCGCGCCATGAGACCACTCCCTCGCGCGGACCGGTTTCGGAGGGGGGCTCCGTCGGCTCCCACGAGAGTAGGGCTACGGACAGCTTGGACCGCGGGGGCCTGGTTGACCCGCTCGGCGGCGTCGAGAGGAGCGCCGACATAGAAGCTGAGCTCGCCGCGGCGGCGGCGAGCTCCCCGGTGAATTCTATCGATATTCTCTTCTACCGCCCGAGCCCGTCGGAGCCCATCCAGCCTCCGGAGTGCCCTACTGACGCTGCGGACGAAGGTACAATAGCTTATCCACACTTCCCCAAATGTTAGGGCCTTCTCGACCTTAGCTCCTGCTCGCCTACGCAGGCACATCGGTCCGGGGTGTCGAACCAGTCACCCCGTTCCCCGAAGACGCTCCGGACGCGAGGTCCGGAGCCCCTGTCGACGCGAGGGGGGCCCCGGATCAGCAGGGCGAGCTCGAGTCCGGGAACTCCGAAAGGGCCCCTCCGGAGGCTGCCGAAGACGCTGAGGTCCGGCCTCAGCCCCCTACTGATCGCCGAGGCGCGCGCGGCACCGTTCCCCTCTTGCACCCCTTTTTGGCGGACGGTGAGGACTTCGCGTCCCGGGTGGCCCCGGTCCATGATTATTACTTGCGGCTGCGCGAGGCCCCGGTGATAGACGAACTGGGGCTATCAGACGGCCTAGACCTTGGGAGGGCCATCGAGACGGCAGCGGGCCCGTAACCCGAGAACGAGGGTGCGTCGAGCCGGAGCTCGGAACCTGGTAGCGAGGGTGCGTCGAGCCGGAGCTCGGAACCCGAGAGCGGGGGTGCGTCGAGCCGGAGCTCAGAACCGGAGAGCGGGGGTGCATCGAGCCGGAGCTCGGAACCCGAGAGCGGGGGTGCGTCGAGTCAGAGCTCGGAACCCGAGGGCGAGGGTGCGTCGAGCCGGAGCTCGGAACCCGAGAGCGGGGGTGCGTGGAGCCGGAGCTCGGAACCCGAGGGCGAGGGTGCGTCGAGCCGGAGCTCGGAACCCGAGGGCGAGGGTGCGTCGAGTCGGAGCTCGGAACCCGAGGGCGAGGGTGCGTCGAGCCGGAGCTCGGAAACCGATTGCTTCGGTGAAGCGAAATTCGTAGAGCTGTTGCGCGTTTCGTTCTGGGCGAAAACACTTGTCTGGTGATTTTATTACGCAATTGGGATACAAAAGCAGACGCTATCGGCTGCTTAGCGGAATACATTGACGATACTACGGAAAATAGCGCTTCAGGTGCTCCGCGTGCCAAGCATGCTTCAGCTCCTCGCCTTCGAGGGTGGCGAGCCGATAGGAGCCCGGTCGCCCAGACCTTGTTATATTGTACGGTCCTTCCCATTTGTTGCCCAGCTTGGTGGGGGTGACCACCGCGCGAAGGACGAGGTGCCCCGGTTGGAATTCATTGCGCTTAACCTTGGGGTCGTACCATGCCTTGGTCTCTTTCTAATACTGGGATAGATTGGCGACGGCTCAGAGCCGCGTCTCTTCGGCCAGGTCGAGGGAGACGGTCCGCTCATCGTTGGCCTCGGGTGCTGTGACGCGCAGCGAACCGGCTCGAAGCTCCATCGGGGTCATTGCTTCGTCGCCGAACAAGAGGCGAAATGGAGTGAAGCCGGTGGCCCGGGAAATGGTTGTCCGGATGGACCACAAGATCTTCGGCAGCTCGTCGGGCCATAACCCTTTGGCTAAGCCGACGATGTGTTTATTGAGGCCTGAGAGGATGTGCCCATTAGCTCGCTCCACGGCTCCGTTAGACTGTGGATGCCGCATGGCGGTGAAGCAGAGCTGGACTCCCAATTCGTCGCAGAATGCCCGGAAGGTTCCAGCGTCGAACTGCGTTTCGTTGTCCAATGTGAGCTGCTTGGGTACTCCGAAACGGCACACGATGTTCTGCCAGAAGAATCTCTGGACGCTTCGGGATGTGATGGAGGTCAATGGCTCCGCTTCGACCCACTTGGAGAAATATTTGACGGCGACAACGGCAAAGCGCAGGTTTCCTTTTGCTCTGGGGAGTGGCCCGATGAGGTCCATGCCCCAGCGGGCCAGAGGCCACACAGGGGGGATGGGTAGCAGGCTTGCTGGAGGTCGGTGACTGCGCCGCCCCATCCACTGACAACCCTGGCAGGTGCGGACGAGTTCTTCGGCGTCGGCAACGATAGTGGGCCAGTATACGCCTTGCCGGAGGGCCTTGCCTGCGAGGGCCCGCAGTGCCAGGTGGCTCCCGCACAGCCCCCCGTGGATTTCTCGGAGCATGGCAACTCCGTCCGAATGTGAGATGCAGCGGAGTAACGGGGAGCATACTCCGGACTTGTATAGAATGTCATTGATAACCTCGAATGTCCTCGCACGGAGCTGCAGGCGAGCTTGGCTTGGGCTAGGATGATCGTCTTCACCGCCTGCGAGTGTGCGCAGGATGGGCTCCCGCCAGTCGGCATCGGTCGTACACAGGACTGGAGCTAGCCGGGGCGGCGATAGGAGTTCATCCGAGGGGGCGGAGGTGGATGCCTCGCTGCGAGGGGGCGCCGAAGGTTGGGTGATCTCCTCGAAAAAAGCCCCCGGTGGCAAGGCTTGAGCTCCTGCCCCGGCTTTGGCGAGGGCGTCAGCTTGGCCATTTTCGCCTCGCGGGATGTTTTGGACGGTTATACCCTTGAAGGATGCCTCGAACTTGCGGATGGAGTCGAGGTAGGAGGCAAGGTCTGGATGCTTAGCTCGGAAACTCTTATCGATGTGCCCGGCGACAACTTGGGAATCGGTCTTGACGACCACACGCGCGGCTCCTAGCGTGTGTGCCTTGCGGAGTCCCAAAAGGACCCCTTCGTACTCGGCGATATTGTTCGTGGCCTTGAAGCTTAGCCGAGCAGAATACAGGGCCTGCTGGCCGGACGGGGAAACGATGACTGCTCCGGCCCTAGCCCCCAAGGCCTGGTAAGCACCGTCCGAAAAGACGGTCCAAACCTCCTCGCTTGCTTCGGCGCCTGCGGGCTCGCGGGCCATCGTCCACTCCGCAACGAAGTCGGCGAGGATTTGGGACTTGATGGCTGTCCGGGCGACGAAGGAGATCCCGAACGGGGCCAATTCCACCGCCCACTTGCCGATGCGGCCAGTGGCGTCCTTGTTCCGGAACATGTCGCCTAGCGGGTAGGCGGTCGGGATGACGACATCGTGGGCCAGGAAGTAGTGCCGGAGCTTCCGGGAGGCCATGACGAGGGCGTAGGCCACCTTTTCGTGTTCGGAGTACCTAGCCTTGGCTCCGGTGAGGGCTTCGGAAATGAAGTAGACGGGGCGTTGGATCAGCTTCCCGCCGAGTTCTTCCTCTTGGACTAAAGCCGCACTCGCGGCATTGCCGGAGGCGGCGAGGTAGACCAATAAAGGGCTGTCGGCGTGGGGTGTGGCGAGGGCCACGAGGCCGGAGAGATATTCTTTTATTTGCTGGAAACAATCCTGACACTCGGGGGTCCATTCGAAATGCTTAGAACCTCGAAGCGCCTTGAAGATGGGCAAACTTCGTTCTGCTGATTTTGCCAGAAAACGCCCGAGGGCCGCCAACCGCCCGGCCAGCTTTTGAGCTTGCTTCAGGTTCTGAGGGGGGGCCATGTTCTGCAGCGCCTGAACTTGCGTCGGATTGGCTTCGATGCCCCGGCTGGAAACGAGGTACCCAAGCAGCTTCCCTGCGCGTGCTCCGAAGACACATTTGTCCGGATTGAGCCGGATTCCACATCGCCGGAGGCTGTCGAAGGTCTCAGCTATGTCTGAGCCGTGGTGGCTCTTGGTGGTGCTTTTGATGACGATGTCATCCATGTACGCTTCCACATTGCGCCCTAACTGATGGCCTAGGGCTTTGGAGATTAGTCTTGAAAAGGTGGCCCCGGCATTGCGAAGGCCGAAGGGCATCCGGAGGTAGCAGAATACTCCGGCTGGAGTGACAAAACTTGTTTTCACTTGGTCTTCGGGCCTTAGCCAGATCTGGTGGTATCCTGAATAGGCGTCGAGGAAACTGAGGAGCTCTGCTCCGGCTGTGGAGTCAACTAGTTGGTCAATGCGAGGCAGGGGGTATGGGTCACAGGGGCAAGCTTTATTCAGAGAAGTAAAGTCGATACACATGCGCCACTTGCCAGATGTTTTCTTCTGGACAAACACTGGGTTAGACAACCAGTCGGTATGACTCACTTCCCGGATGACCCCTGCTCGAAGCAGCTTCTCTGTCTCAGCTTTGGCGAGCTCAGCCCGCTCGGTGGAAAGCCTCCGGAGCCCCTGGCGAACCGGTCGTGCCTTCGGGTCGACGGCCAGCGAGTGCTCGATGATCGAGCGGTCGACCCCGGTAATGTCTTCGTCGGACCATGCGAAGATGTCGAGGTTGCCGCGGATGATGGCTTCGAGCTGTGCTGACACCTCTGGATCCAGGCCCCTCCGAACTTGATCGGGTACTCCTTCCCTCCTTGGGTCAGGGTCTTGGTGATTACTTCCCCCTCCAGGAGAGGCTTGGCGGGGCGGCCCTTCTGCCCGGGGTCCTCGCTTCCTGTGAGGCCGACTCCTTCGGCGCCTTCGCGGACACTGTGAATTTGTCGTGGCTCCAACGGTGCTGAATGGCCGTATTCGACCCGACGAGCTGTGGCTTGGTCACCCAGGACTGACAACACCCCCCAGGAGTCGGCATCTTGAGGCAGAGGTAGTTGTGGTGGGCGATGGCTCTGAAGCGATTGAGTATCCCCCTTCCGAAGATGGCGTTGTAGGCATACGGAGCGTCGACTACGTCGAACAGGATCTCTTCGCGGTGCTGGAGGGGGGAGTCGCCGAAGGTCACCTCCAGCAGGACCTGGCCCAAGGCATCGAGCGGGGGGCCTGCGAAGCCTTGGAGTGGGCGCGAAGCTGGCAGTAGGTGCTTGCGCGACAGGCACAGCTGATCGAAGGCCTGCACGAAGATGATGTCAGCGGAACTCCCCCTGTCGACCAGTATGCGATGCACCTCGGCTCCGGCGATGTCTGCTGAAATGACGAGGGGGTCGGCGTGCGGGAATTTGACTCCGGAGGCATCTTCGGCGGTGAAGGTGATGGGGACATGAGACCACTCCGGGAGGGTCGAGGGGCCGGACGTGCCGATATGTCCAACCTCCCGAACGTAGTCTCGGCGCTGCCGCTTGGAAAGAGCCCCCATGGCTCCCCCTCCGGATATGGGGAGGACCACTCGCTTCCCTCGGTCCGGGGCACCTTCGAGCTTGGGGGCCGGGACTCCGCCGAACTCCGAGACCGGGATCAAGGCTTCTGGCTCCTCGCGGCGCCCAACTACCTGGACCGCTTCTGGGCGAGGGGTAGGGACCCCCCTATCGGTGGAGCCGCGACCGGCGTTGCACTCGAGGTAGTCGCTGCGAAGGGCGAGTATAGTCCGGCAGGAGTCGGGACGCTACAGTAAAAGGCTTCTCTGGAAAGCGCTTGGGGTGGAAGCTTGGTTCCGACCGGGCGGCTCCCACCGGGTGTGCGCAGGTGCTTGGCGGGGGCTTGGGGGGTAATGCTGAGGACTTCCCCCCGAAGGTGCTTTCGGCCCCGTCGAGAGTCCCGATGGCTGGAATCCTGCCGACCGGGCTCCTGGCGGCGGGAGTCAGAAGCGTGGCGCGCGCCCCGGCTGGGGTCTGGGGGGCTTCATATGTCCTAGCGCTCGGGGCCCGGACGGGGACTATCATCGCTTGCCGGCGCATCTGGCCCTCTTTAGACCGGGCGTACTCCTCAAAGTACGTCATGAGTTGTGCCACTGAAGAGATAGGTTTCCGGTGGAGCTTATCGAGGAGGCCCGGGTGGGTGACACCTTCTCGGGCCGCATCGATGACGGAGGAAGCCGAAAGCCCCTTGATCTGGGCCTTGGTGTGTGCGAAGCGCTGGGAGTACTGCCGCAAGGTTTCCTCGGGCTGCTGCTTCACTTGAAAAAGGCTCCCGGTGGACATGGGGGCCACGAAGGTCCCTTGGAAGTTGTTGACGAACTTCTTCCTCAGCTGCTCCCACGAATGAATGGTACCGGGTCGGAGCGACCAGAACCACCGGAGGGCGATCCCTTCGAGCGCCAGGGGGAAGCATTTGGCCATGGTGTCCCGGCTCCCTCCGGACGCTTCAATTGCCAGGGCGTAGGAGCGGGAGAACTCCCCGGGGTCGGAATCCCCGGAGTACTTAGGGAGCTTGGCGGCGCGAAACTTCGAGCCGAAGCGCACCCTCTGGAGATCCGGATGCAAGGGGGACTCCTCGTCATACGACGGGTTCTCTTCGTCCTCTGGATCTTCGTCGTCGCTCAGCGCCACGACCATAGCTTTCGCGGCGCGGAGGGGCTCTGGAGGGCGGAGCGACGCCTCCTGGCGCCACAAGGCCAGTTCTGCCTTTAGCCGAGCGTTCTCAGCGGCCAGGGCGTCGGCTTGGCTCCCGCTTCCTCCTGAGGCGGTGTCGGGGTCCCGTGAGCGGGCGTAGTCGGTCCGAAGGGACACCACCAGGGGCCTGCTTGGAGCGTGCTGCTCTGGCGGTTCCTCCGGCAACTCCGCCAGGTTGACGGAGTTCGGCTCAGGTATGCCGGTAGGACCTCCGGCCTCAGGCGTCCCTTCCGGCGCCTGGGTTGGCTCTAGGGAGGGTGCCCCGACCGGCGCGACGGCAGGGGCCGAAGGGCCGGGGTCGGGGATCACGGCAGGCTCGACCCCGGCGGTGCGGGCTGACCGGCGTGGGGGAATCGCGCTTGCTCCCTTTCGACTTGACATGCTTTGGTGAGTGGGTGTAGAGGACGGTAGCTTCTTGGACTAAGGTCCCCACGGACGGCGCCAACTGTTGGAACGACGGATCGGACCAGCAGGTTTTCTTGATGGAAATGAGAGTAATGTATTCAATGCTCCTTGAACCCGTCCCTTACAACTACAGTTGAGGGGTATTTATAAGGCGCCCCGTCCAGAGGGCCAAGCACCTCTGGACCGCCAACGGATACACGGTCAACCACCGGTCGACAGTACAGACAAAACGGACTATACATAGTACAGACAGGAAGATTCGGCTCTGGCAACGTATCAGCCGTGTCGGGCGCTGCCTACGCCGCCCGACACGGTTCACAGAATCACGATCCTGTCCCCTCGTGTACTTGTCCAGTCCTTTTCCCGCCAACGCTCCCCTTGGGCTCGCTTCTACGGGCCGGAGGAAGACCTCCGACAATTTTCCCCGGAGGGCGGCCTCCGGCATCCTTCTCCCGGAGGGTGGCCTCCGGCGTCCTTCTCCCGGAGGGTGGCCTCCAGCGTCCTTCTGCCAGAGGGCGGCCTCCGGCTCCAGGCTTCAGACCCCCTGTTTGTGGGCCCCCCCTTCAGCCATCGGGATTATCTCCCCCAACATCCCCCAACACCGACGAGGTGGGAGATTCAGATGAAACTCTCTACTACCTTCCGATCTACTAAGATCCCCCGCGATCTCCCTCCCATGTCCAGTGGCGGGTCTTTGTCCTCGACCACATGCAGGCCTAAGGCCGTGAAGGGGAAGGCGGCATCAAGTGGTGTGTCTACCTCATCACCTCCTCTCGGATACCTCGTACCTACGTGGGCGTCACCACCTACTTCCCTTGTCGGTGACTCCCGGATCCCTTCGCTTCACTTTCTCCTATCCTCATTCTAGTTTCTACGGACGTTTCTGAGCTAGAAGGCTTGTGGACTTGTGGTGGCTAGGTCATGGGTAGCATTAGGAGGAACGTTTTGAAGTTAGTCAGCTGGTGGTTGAGATCAAACGGATTGAGGAAGCTGGAATCGACCATAGTTCCTTCCTCCAATTGTTGTGATAATTTCGTAGCACTGATATATGATATTAGCACTGAAACTTTAGATAGTTGTGATGATATTTGTACTGCAATCTTATTGATTTGTATAGTTTTAGTACATTTTGGGGACTTGGGAGAACAAAAATATGTTCATGTTGTTGTTTAGTCCCTTTTGTGAAGATATTAGAACATGGATCAAATCTAAGTTTGTTTCACTTCTTTCAATCCATGTTAATCATGGATAATATTTCCTCCTAAGAAAGCTATCGTATGCTATTGTTTCTGTCAAATTCATCATGTCGGTTGTCGTCGTGTCTATTAGTGTCACTGTGATTTAAAAGCACAACTATGTTGCTCCTGGTGTATGTCATGAGCTTTGTCCTTCTATGTGTGAATAACATTATATTTGTCTTAAAAAAAATTATATGGGTGTCATACTATTACTTTTTTATCCATCCCGAGTAATTATTGCATAAAAAGATCTAATCAAGTGATATGTCCTACTGTATTTGTCTGCACCATACAGTTACCATGGACATATTTACCATATTCAAAACTTCATGATTGTACTGCCTATTCTGGGGATATGTATGTAGATAAACTGGTAAAGTGTTTTGTGCCATTGCATATTAAAAATTCCTCTGTGATCTTTCTTCATAACATTTTTTGTATTGTTTCACAGCCATAGAATACTTGATTTTTAAAAGTATACTTGTGGAACATCCAAAAACTACATGGTTTAATGCAATGATATGTTATTAATTGGGAAGCCTATATCTGTTGTCTAAAGATTTATGTGAACTTTCATCAGTGTATGCATTTTTGCCAGTTTAGAGTATTGCTAAAAATAACAGATTAAATGCTTTAGTTAAATAATTATGCAATGGTTGCAAAATAACAATTAACAGTTCTTGTGAAATTGTCATCCATATTTTGAGTACTACTTTCAACTCATGTATATAGTCTTATAAATTATCAGAGTATTTCAATTTCTTTAGTACCCATGCATGAACATGCAGCGTCATCAATTAGAGTATTTGTTACTTCATATAAGACTTTCCTTCCATTCTTTTGTACCTTATTGGGTGTATTCTTTTTCTGCAATGCAATGGATGAAGGGCTTATGCTATAGATTAATTAGCGGAGGAGCAGTAGAGAATGATGTCCTTTTGTGAGCATTTACCTCTTTACTTGTGCCGAATGAAACAGGAAGCCCTAAAGAACCCATCAGGTTAGCCAATTCTAAATATTCAACAAATGAATGATCTATTGATAACACAGAAAAAATACATGTTATATTTTTATTAATTTTTATGTTGTGTGTGGTCATTTTGGGTTATTAAACAAGCACAAGTTGCAAACAGAGGGTTTACAAACAATGACACAACAGAACAGATTAACTAAATTAATGCATTGCATGGAAATTAGTATTACCTTCATCTTTTTGTTTGGCTGATTTATTTTCAAATTTATCCATTTGACAACCCTGCACAATTGAAGGTGATAATGTCACTCTCTATCTATAATGATTATTATTTTCAGGACTTTTTTATATTTTTATCTTGCCATTTTCATGTTACTGCATACTGATACTTATATGTGTCCATGTGATTCATGTTCAGGCCAAGCCTATCTAGTTAGAATAGAATAAAAATCTCTGTTATTATTGATGATTCTTTCATTCCTATGGGATGTCTTCATGATCTGAGTTTGAATCTCTGAATTTAATTGTACTAGACTAGAGCCATGAGTTTGAATCTCTGAATTTAATTGTACTAGACTAGAGCCAGCTTGTTCTACCTGATATGAAGATGCCCTTGGAAATTGAGCTTATAATCCCGGTTCTTGAATTACCCAAAGGCCCCGTTTGGATCCTAGGTATCGGAAGAATTGGAATTTATTTCCGATTCCATAAAGAATTGAATTGTGTGGAATTCAATCGAAATCCAATATTCGTGTTCGGACATTTCATAGAATTAAAATCTAAGAACTAATTTCTAAAACTTGTTTGGATGATTAAATCATGGAATCAATTCATCTCAACACACAAAATGGATGGTTCATCTCAAACAAACAAACAAAGCATTGTAGACCGAACTAGATCAAAACTAGTCTCAGATCCAAAGCAGAAGCACGCGGGGAGAAAAGCACATCGGGATAAAAGGGGGTTTTCTTATAGAGGCTGCTGCTACCTCCCCGCGAACAAGGCTTCTCAGATCTGAAGCAGAAGCATAGCAGAGGCTAGGCAGAGGTTGTCACGATGGTTGGGCAAGAGTTGTTGCCTACTACATGGAGCTGCGGACCAAATCCCTTGCGTCCATAGAAAGACGAAGTCGCGCTAGCCCGAAGCAGAGCGGTAGACGGCTCAGTAAGGGTTGTTGCTGCCTGTTGTGCTCCCCTCTAGAAGAGGGTGCCTCGCTGGTGCACTAGCCCCTTGCACCCGCTCCGCTCATGCCTAGGGACGACGCTACGCTAGCCTCGCGCAGCACTCACACAGGTGGCGACGGCGATGAAGACTCTTCATCGCCGCTTGAAGACAACTGTTAGGGAATAGGGGAGCTACTCTAGCCGGTAAATTCAAAATTTCCGCCATATGGCCCTAGGTTCATGCGCGTGTGAGATCATATATCGGTACCTTCTAGCACTTGACGCGCTAGGTGCAGCGGAAAAAGATGTTGGAGCAGCGCGTCTAGCCTCTCCTCGCTTCATTCTTGTCGTCCTTCGCCGATCCGATCGATGAAGACGACGTAGTCGTTCGAATGTAGACGTTCACGAGCAGCACTATTGGAGCAACGCCTTCACAGAGTCCACACGTACAGGAATGGAGTACCTCCCACGGCAGCGTGCTAGCACCGCACGTGAGAGGCGGGGATCCTTAACCTCAACGTTTGAGATCAAGAAGGGGAGGAGAGGAGTCTATGGTGTCTAGAACTAATCTAGGCTTATTCCTTGTCCTAGGACCTCCTCCTCCTCTCCTTATATAGGGCTGAAAGCCCCCTGGGTCGTGCACATCTTGGAACCCACAAATTAGTTATAAATAAGTCGTATTCGTAATAGATTTAATCTGATACCCCACATCAGAACTTCTGATCTTGGATCGAAACTTCTGACAAGGTATTTTTCTGGTCTCCAAATTCAGCATAACACGCAACACATCCAATCTGTTTTCGCCCACCTCGGAACTTCCGATACAATATCGGAACTTTCGATCAATACAAAAATTCCTCGATTCCGAACCAAAACTTCCGGCTCGTCGGAACTTTCGATACCATATCGAAACTTCCGAAGCAACATTTGCTCTCTGTATCGAGACCAGATAATAATCAGAACTTTCGATACTACCTATCGGAACTTCTGATCTACAGAATTTTCTTGAGCATATCCTTAAATCTCCCACTTGCACAAGAACCAATTCTTTGCATGTTTTTAATCCATCCCCTTAAGTGTGTGACCCGATAGGTTCATACACTAATGGCTGTTCACCGGAAACCGTTTCTGATTTACTGATCAATAGCGGTACCTAGCAGCACTTATTGACCCCCGAAAATGTACAAAATCAAATTTTCATGATCCTTGATATACGCAAGCACCGGCCCCTTTAGCACGCGCCGTCAGTCAAGCTCAAGGTGAGATACGTGCCACCCTTGTTGGTTAACTTGACATTTTCACTCAATCAAGTATCGAATTCAAATCATGACTAACTCCTTAGTCATAGTGGCATGGCCATGTACTTTTCCAATCCAATACCTCGAGGGCCTAGAGACGACTCTCCCGTTATTAGGAGGGTTAAATTCCATCTTGACTGCTCACATCCTAAGACATGTTTCACAACACACCTGAAAACAACCCTTATTACTACCCTGTTACAGAATAGCGTTAGGAAGCATCTAAGTGTGTCACTACGTATTCTAGAATCAAATGACGGTCTCAGGTCCAAGGACTCTACAGGTACACCATTTGAGATGACAACTGTTGGCACATAACATTCTCAACAGTATCTCAAGTGGGTCTGTCCAACACAATGTTCACCAACATGTGTCCACATCACTGATTTGACATATCTATGTCTATGATTTGTGAAACACAATCATCAACCAGTCGAATGTACTAATCCATGTATCATCCCTGTCCCACGTGATGACAAGATTAGGGCCTCTTTTGAACAACATCGTCATAAAACAAATAGTTTTACATAACAAGTCGTACTCATTAATTAAATGCAAACGATATTTATTCAGGGAACAAGATAACGATTATCCTCACTCATTGGCATAGACATCATGTTGGACCAAAAATGACGACCAGAGGGGGGTGAGTGAGAGCTTTTAAAATTTCAGACTAAAAATAGCCTTCTGTTTTAATTCTGTCTTCTGCGAAACAGGCTTCGAACACACCCTTCGAAGTTCTAGTTCGGAGGTATTTTACAGCTCCGAAATCAGGCTTCGCAAGGAGAAAAAGTTCGAAGCCAATAAGACTTCGCTCCACCCACAACCCCGAAGATTCAGCTCTGCTAAGTCAGTGCAGGCTCCGCACACTAGGTGCCTTCGAGCAGACTTCACACTTCACCGTTCGCAAGAGCATACTTCCCTCAAAGGACTTCGACCAAACACTCAGCGCTAGCAACTGGTACTAGGCTTCGTACTTATTTGTAAGGTCTAACAGCACACCAAACACACTTCACCGAGGACTTCGACCAGGGAAGAAAATGGGCTTCGATTCAACCCAAGGACAGTGCTTCGCTAGTAATCAGAGAGGTCTAGCCTCTAGTTTACACAGAGCGAACATGCACTGAAAAACACACACTTCACATGAACAGACTTCTCATACACTTCTCCAGAAGAGATTTAGTGCACAAACTCAACCAAGACGAAGATGGTGAATAGAGAAATCAAAACATGCAGTGCAAAGTAGGCATACAAGTTCAAACGATAAATGAAAACAGAATCAAAGTTTCATTGCTTGAACAGGGAACACAAAATGAACTCACAGGATGAATACAGAGAGTGTGGCGGCTAGCACAGGAGTTCTATAATAGCTGCTCAAAGTGTTATAGTGACCTAGCTAGCCTCCACTATTTATAGGCACTATTCAGCCCTGTGAATAGACTACTTTACCACTAGGGTTTACACTGGTTTTGTCTCATCAGAACAAGGGGGTACAACTGGTAGTCTACTTTATTTGGAGGCTTCTTTTGTCAGCTTCACAGAGGAGACAACATCAGCTTTTGCAGAGCAGACACAGTCAGCCTTTGCAGTTTTGGAGCCTTCTAAAGCCCCCCTTCGCACCCGAGAGGTGCGATAGCTTCGGTGAGAAGCCTTGAGCCTGATGGCCTTCGCTTCACCAAAGTCATCCTTCGATATAGTGACGGTTTTGAGTCGAAGGCATCAAAGCCCTTGGGACTTCGCGCCATCACCTCCGGAGTGGACCACCATGGCTTCACAGCTTCTCCCAGCTCAAACTCCGTCAGTCCGTGTACCAAAGCCATGCATGGCCGAAGTACCTCAAGTTAGCCACACTCCGAAGCCCCACCTTCGGAGTACCACCCTTCGAAGTCCCTCCTTCGTCCAAGGCCTCCACATGAAGCATTCCATGAGCACTTCGTCGTAGTGTCTCTCCCCGAGCACACTCCTCGACGAACCTCCCCCGGACCATGCCTTCGATGCACCTTGACTTCTGAGTCCTCCGTCGGGTATACCTTCGAGTGCCTCCCTCCGGAGCACACTTCGAATGCCTTGCCTTATCGCTGAGGACTTCGTCCACTATACTCCGAAGCCACTCCATTCGGAGTACCCTTCGAAGTGCCTCGCCTCCGAGGACTTCGTCTCGGAGTACCTTCAACAAGAGTCACACTCCGCACTCTCTGCCTTCACCTGGCACACCTCGACCCGAGGTCCGACCTCGACCCCACGCAGTCTTCGTGATGGAGCTCCCCGCTCGCCTGGCATCAAGCCTCTCGCTCGACCCAGGTTCTCTTACTGCGAACCATTCATCGCCTCCGAAGTAACCTGTGCACCACAGACAGACAGACAAGTGTATCCAGTACACTGGAGACCTCTCCGAGTAAGCAATCTTCGGCACACACTCCGGTGTACCGCCCAAAGTACTGAGACCTTCGGTACGAACCAGTCATCGTGCACTGTCGGACTCCTCTGACAGGCACACTCCGCTGCAACAGCTGCAGCAGCCAGAACCCACCGAACCCTTTGGTGAAGCTACCTCCAAACTCTTTCGGAGGGACCCCTTCGAATCAGAGGATAAAAAGAGCCAAATCATGTCACTTGACAAAAGAATTTTCCTCCCCCTTTTTCAACAGAGTAAAAGCCCCTTCGGCAAATCTTCGCTTTGCAAGATAAAAACTCTCCCTTAGTTATTTTACCCCCTTGCTGCAGAGAACTCAACAATTTCTTCCCCTTTGGCAATGCAAGCATCAAGGAGCATTCAAAAGATGCAAAGCTTCGAAATGGGCTGAATTGCAAAGACATATAAAGCAAAAATATGCCAACATTAATTCCAATTATCATGTGCTCAGCTCAATTTAACATTTTCTAAAAAACATGATGACAGCATGTGATTTTATCATTTTGAAATAAAAGCATCACCACTCAATCAAGGTAACTAGACAAGTAAAAGCAGGGACTGTGCAAAGCTAGTCAATTTCTACTCTAGACAGACAAGTCTAGTTCAAGTGGAGCATTGAAAGTAATCTTGATGATCAATGAATTTGTTGTTCTTTTCATAATGCCAGGGGTTATTTGTTTGTCTACCTTATACTTTCTAATCAAGCCAGGCCTAGGCATGAAAACCATCAGAAGCTTAAGGCGGTGATTTTGGCATACACTACACTATCCCAGTTCAGACCAATGTGCAATGGTAAGCAGTCTAGAATAGAGTAGTGTGACAAACAAACCCACCTGGATCTTTTCGCTTGTAGCATGCAAATCATGGATTTTTTGAATTTTTAATTGAGTGAACAAATTGTTTAGCACTTGATGAATATCCATGAATACAATTTTTCAAGTTGTAATGTTTAGCATCCAGAGAAAAGAGTCTTGCTATCAACCAAGCAGATAAAAGATAGCTAAAGCAGTCCTGCCTAAACATGCTAGATTCAAGACTAAGCAGTGAACATGATTTGATTTTGGAAAGAAAAATCATGCACAAAATGTTTCAGACATATTAAATAGAGCTAAGCTAACATGATTTCATGAATTAAAATCAGGCATATAAGTGCAAAAGATGTAAATGCAATTTCACACATAATGAGCATATGCAAGACAATCAAAATCTGCCCCCTATCACAAAATGTCGTAAGGGTGACAAACACCAAGGCCCCCACGCAAGTAGGCAAAACGAGAAGCATTGAGGGGTTTTGTGAAAATATCGGCTAGCTGGTGTTGGGTATCAACATATTGAAGCTCAATATCACCCTTCTCATTATGATCTCTGAGAAAATGATATCGCACATCAATGTGTTTGGTTCTGGAATGATGAACCGAGTTATTTGCAATACAAATAGCACTAGTGTTATCACAGAAAAGTGGAACACTCTTATAAGCTAACGCAAAATCCCGTAAAGTGGAAACCATCCACAAATTCTGAGAGCAACAGCTAGCTGCAGCAACATATTCAGCCTCAGCCGTCGATTGTGCAACACTAGACTGTTTGCGGGAAGACCAGCAAAATAGTGAAGTACCCAGAAAATGACAAGTACCAGAGGTACTTTTCCTATCAATCCTACACCCAGCAAAGTCCGCATCGGAATAACCTCGAAGACACAAAGAGGAAGATGCAGAATACCAAATGCCAAATTCGAGGGTATGTTTGAGATACCTGAGAATGTGCTTTACCACTTGGCAGTGCGAAGCTCGTGGTGAATCCTGAAAACGAGCGCACAGACACACAACAAAGTGTATGTCCGGCCTCGTTGCAGTAATGTAGAGGAGGGAGCCGATCATTCTTCAGAAATCCTCCTGATCTACGTCTTCTCCATCTTCGTCAGGATCCAATGCTACAGATGTAGCCATTGGAGTGGCGAGTGGCTTCGCATCAGCCATGTCAAATTTCTTGAGTAGGTCCTTGGTGTACTTCGTCTGGTGGACGAAAGTACCTTGTTTGCTTTGCTTGATTTGCAAACCAAGGAAAAATGTGAGTTCGCCCATCATGGACATCTCGAACTCCCTGCTCATGGCATCTGCAAACTCGGCAACCAAAGCATGAGAAGAGCCACAAAAGATGATATCATCCACATAGATCTGGACTAGGAGGAAATCTTTGCCATGCTTGAGAGTGAACAAGGTTTTATCAACAGATCCCATCAAATACCCCCGCTCAAGCAGAAAAGACTTAAGTTTATCATACCATGCCCGAGGGGCCTGCTTGAGTCCATAAAGAGCCTTATGAAGTTTAAGAACTTTATGTGGGTATTTTGGGTTTTCAAAGCCAGGGGGTTGTTTTACATAAACATCTTCGCCTATGAAGCCATTAAGAAAGGCACTTTTGACATCCATTTGATAAAGTTTGAATCCCGGGATGTCGCAAAGGCAAGAAAAATCCTAATGGCCTCTAGACGCGCAACAGGTGCAAAAGTTTCAGTAAAATCAATCCCTTCTAATTGAGAATAACCCTAAGCTACAAGTCTAGCCTTGTTTCTAACTACAGTCCCATCCTCCCCTTGTTTGTTTTTGAAAATCCATTTTGTTCCAATGAAATGAACATTTGGTGGAGGATCAACTAAAGTCCAGACTTGGTTTCTCTCAAAATTTTCAAGTTCTTCATGCATGGCATTGATCCAACTAGAATCAGAAAATGCATGACTAACATCTAAGGGCTCAAAAGAAGCAACAAAAGCAGAATCAATGAAATGAGCATGAGAACGTGTTACCCTTTGATCAAGCTCACCAATGATCTGCTCGGGAGGATGCATCCTTTGAACATGATGTGGAGCCTCACGGCGGGATGCATTCTCCCCCTCAAGTTATGTGTTGGAGTGGTCCAAGATGACCGATATCAAGGTAGTTGCTTCGGGACCTTGTGCCGAAGTGGTCGAAGCGGGGTCGGCTTCGGGGGTCGATGTCGAGGGTAGTAGGGGTTCATCCTCGAAATCTCTAGGATCTTCTTCTTCGAAGATGGTCTGATCCATGTCGTGTTCATTTGCCTGTTCAAAGGTAGAACTAACAGACGGGGTTGATTCATCAAAAGTCACATCACATGACTCGATGACAGTGTTAGTTTCCAAATTTTAAACACGATAAGAATGACCATGTTTAGTGTAACCCAAAAAGATCCCGTCAGAAGAACGCGACTCAAATTTGTCCAAATTTCTACGTTTTAGGATAAAACAATGACAGCCAAAAACTCGAAGATGAGTAACTTTGGGTTGTCTCCCAAAACGTAGCTCATAAGATGTCAAGTTCAAAATTGAGCGCAAGAATATTCGGTTTGAGATGTAACATGCAGTGTTCATGGCCTCAGCCCAGAATTTTCTAGGAGTCATATGCTCATCAAGCATCGTCCTAGCCATCTCAACCAAAGTGCGGTTCTTTCTCTCAACAACACCGTTCTGTTGAATAACCCGTGGAGCAGAGAATTGTTGTTCTATGTCATGCTCAATGCAAAAGTCAACAAAGAGACTGTTCTTGAACTCAGTGCCATTATCACTTCGAATGAATTTCAATGCACCAGGGAGTTCAGTGAAAAGTCTCAAAGCCAAGCTCCAAAAGTGTGAAAACACTTCATCCTTGCTGGCAAGAAAGAAGACCCAAGAGTAGCGAGAGAAATCGTCGACAATGAGTAACACATACCACTTGCCGCCTAAAGAACTAACCCGAGAAGGACCTACAGTGTCCATGTGGAGAAGTTCTCCGGGTTGTTTAGTCATCACCGTGGTGACTGGTGAGTGCGAAGCTGCAATCATTTTTCCATGTCGACAAGGAGCGCAAACTAAATTCTTCTCAAACTTGAGCTTGGGCAATCCTCGGATCAGACCTAGGGCACTCATACGAGCAAGTAACTCAAAGCTCATATGTCCTAGTCTCCTATGCCACTTCCAAAGCTCAGAAGTCGAATGTGCAACAAGTCAATGAGAAGAACCAGATGACTCAGAAAAATCAGCTACAAAAACTCTCCCAACTCTAAAGATCTTACAAACCACAACGCCATCAGAATTGAGTACTTGCGAAGTATCGCGATGGAATCGCACTTCGAAGCCCTCATCAAGCAATTGAGATACAGAAAGCAAATTGTATCCTAAGTTTTCAACCAAAGCAACATCTTTGAGAGTGAAATTCGAGTTGATTCTTACCACACCTTTACCTTTCACTCTACTCCTTCGATTGTTGCCGAAGGTGATATGTTCCTTTTGCTTGGTTGTGGTGAGGCTGGAGAACCATGCTACATCTCTGGTCATGTGGTGCGAACAACCGGAGTCCATGATCCACGTTCCCTCCAAGCCTCGGTCTGGCGCCTACACATGATAAGAAAATCTCGATCGCTCAGTGCTGGGGTGAGTGAATACATGACGAGGCATCCAACACTGAGTGATTGTAACACCCCAGAATTAAAAAGGAATTAAAATAAAAGAAATATTAAAAGAATTTCTGGAATTTATAATTAAAGAAAAACCCTTAAAGGGCCCTATTAAAGCCAAACAGAGATAAATATTCAAAATCTGGACTTGAAAATTTTATGAGATGAACTAGAGGCCAAAATATAATTTTAGGATTTTTTCCAAATTTTTATCAACAGTGATTCAACCCTTAATCAAATATATGAATTACTGGATTTATTTTAAATCAGAAAATCATTCTAAACCTTAATGGACCACAACCCTCAAAGTACCCCGAGCCCGGCCCAGTCCAATCGCGTGACACCGACAGGTGGGGTCCGCCTGTCGGCACGTCTCCCCTCTCTCCTCCCCGCGCCCGCGCTCTGCCGGCCCACCCGTCAGTCGCATGCGACCGCCTTCGCCCTCTGACCGCTTGGCCCCGCATGTCGGCGCCCTCCTCCCCGCACTCACACACCGACAGGTGGGGGCCACCTGTCGGGATCGTCTTCCTCGTTGGAAGAAGATCCCCCTTCCTTCCCGCCGGCGATCCCCTTCCCTGTTTCACCGCCAGCCGCCTCGATCTCGCCCGATCCGCCCTGGGATCCCTTTCCCCGACCACCGCGACCCCCTTCCATCCTTAGTTCACGCGCAATCGGGTATATGGAAGCCTATCCGAGGAGAAAAGGGAACCTCGCCGGAGATGGAAATAAACCTTCGGGTTTCCCCGGTTTAACCTTCCATCCTTGCCGCCGGTGACCCCTATTTATACCCCTCGGCTCACCGCACTCCGCCCACACCACAAACGCCCTAGCCGAAGCAATCCCGAGCGCCCTGCTCCCTTCTTCGGTTTCCTCTCCTGCTGCAACTCCGGCCGCCGCTCACCGCCGCCTCGGACCCCCTCTGCCCTAGCCACCGCCACCGTCGAGACCGCCGGTGTCCGCCCGTCCTCGGCCACGCCTCCGTTGGCCGTGAACGACGTCGGATCACCGTCGCCGTCAAGCTCCCGAGAAGGCATCACCGTCTACCCTCGACGCCGGTCGCCGTCCGTCGCCCATCTTCGCCGCCGCAGGTATGGCTGGAACCGTCATCATCTCCTCGTTCCATTTCCGTCGAGACCTAGGGCCTAGCCCCCTCGCCATCGCCGCCGCTGCTGCACCCGAGGCCACCGTCGCCGGAGACGAAGCCCCTTACGCACGTGCCGTGCCGGACGCACTCACGGCCATCCGATCGTGATTGGAGGGCTATGATTAAATCCCTTCGGGATTTAATCAGGACCCTCGGATCTGGTCAAAGCGGTATCGAGGCCTCTCGGCCGTCGATCGCCACTTAACCCGCTCGATCGATCCCGTGCGTCCACGCGTACCCTTTCGCACGTTTTAATCTCAGCCGTCAAATTTCATTAAACCCTCCCGCCTCGCATCTGGCCGTTGGATCCAGATCCAACGGTCCAGATCGCTTGGGTCCACGAGCACAGTCGCTGGTCCACCATGGGCTTGGCTCACCGTGGACCAAAGCCTATTTTCTAGTTTAAATAAAATTCCAGAAATTGATTTAAACTTTGAAAATTCATAACTTGCTCATTTTAACTCCAAATTTCACCATTCAAATTTTATTAAATTCAGCATTTTATTCTCTATATTTTAATGCCATAAAAACAATATGTTACTTTGGCACAAAATAAACTTATAGATTAAATGAATAAAAACCCCTTAGGGTTAAAATTATTAATTCAGAAAATAAATTAGGAAAAACCTTAAAATATAAGTTTACTGTTTTTTGGCAAACTTCAGAATATTAAAACCCCATTTCACATAATAAAACCCACAAATATGTATGTTTATTTCTTGGTGGATTTTTATCTGTTTATTGAATGTATTTTTTTCGTATCGAGAAGACTACGAGTTCGTCGAGGAGCCGGAGTTCTATCCCGAAGTTCCTCCATCCCCATTTGCTGATCAAGGCAAGTCATCGACCACCCCTGTGGAAACAGTTGATCATCATTGAGCCCATGTTTTAATAAATTATCGCTATGACTCATAGGTTAATATTGCATTAGTCCAATATCAAGCCCTACACTTATATTTATTAGATCCCCGTCCTTGTGTGCAACCCAAGCCATGCTTATTGAGCCTTAACTCCTTGTCACTCTACAAATATTATATTAGCTAGTGCCCAATGTACCGGCACAACTGCTATAGGATGAAAAGAATGAGTCGTTGTTGTAACGACGGATCGGACCAGCAGGTTTTCTTAGTGGGAATGAGAGTAGTGTATTCAATGCTCCTTGAGCCCGTCCTTTACAACTACAATTGAGGGGTATTTATAAGGCGCCCCGTCCAGAGGACCGAGCGCCTCTGGACCGCCAACGGCTACCCGGCCAGACGCCAGTCGGTAGTACAGACAAAACAGACTATACATAGTACAGACAAGAAGATTCGACTCTGACAGCGTATCAGCCGTGTCGGGCGCTGCCTGCGCCGCCCGACACGGCTCAGAGGATCACGATTCTGTCTCCCCGTATATTTGTTCAGTCCTTTTCCCGCCAGCACTCCCTCCGGATTCACTACCGCGGGCCGAGGGGTGGCCCCCGACAATCTTCTCCCGGAGGGTGGCCTCCGACGCCCTTCTCCCGGAAGGTGGTCTCCAGCACCCCTCTCCCGGAGGGTGGCCTCCGGCATCCTTCTCTCGGGGGAAGGCCCCCGGCATCCTTCTCTCGGGGGAAGGCCCCCGGCATCTTTCTCCCGGAGGGTGGCCTCCGGCTTCCTCGCCCGTAGGTCCTGGCCCCCTCCGGCACTAGGCTTCGGACCCCCTGGTTGTGGGCCCCCTTCAGCCGTCGGGATTATCTCCCCCAACAGTCGTAGACAGCTGGATTCTGATATATGAATTTCCCCGTTATTCTCGTCTCTGGACTCTGTTGGAGTTGGCTAAGTTATAAGTGTGGTGGGTTCCGGGTGCAAGCTTGGGCATTGGTTGGTCGCACCCGGAGCACTATAAGGACTGGTCTACGGGATCTGTTGCAAAGCACTTCCGTACCAACCACAAGTCTAATGGGTAAGTCCTAACTGGAAGTGTGGAACACTCCGACTCGATGCACCATAGTGGAGGGGGGCAAGGGGCAAGCCTGTGGGCGACTTGTACCAACGAGGCTCAAGGGGGGTATGGTGAGGCACCGACGCGTCGGGGCACCATATGAAACCTATAAGAGTGTGCATTTGAGTCGAGGCGAACCATACGGAAGGTTTTGGCATGAGTTCCCGTGAAATGGGTCATCTCATTACACTTTGGTGTAAGTGATGAGTGCGTGCCTTGTGGGTACAGTGGTACATCTCTGATCAGAGTAAATTTAATCTTTTCGAAAAGCCGAGCCCACGGTCAAGGGCGGGTTGTGTGACTACTCGCAGTTACTTTACTAATGTTTGAATGGTTGAGTTATTCATGGCATGTAAGGACTGTTGTGCGAGGAGGTGAAACGTACTCCTCGAGTTAGAAGCAGATGATGCATACACATGTTTACATTTCAGTACTAATAAATTGTTCACATTTAATTGCTGTACGAGGTACGCGCTTCCGCAAAAATTAGCCACTATCTCCCTTGTTATTATCTTGCATTATATGTGCATTCGGTGGCTTGCTGAGTACACCTGTACTCACCCCGTTTACTTACACCATCAGAGCCCGTCTACTACGAGGAGGATGCAGGTCTGGAGTAGCGACCCAGTCAAGGCGAGACTGGAAGGAGGCGTTCATCTAGGACCCTTGATTTTATTAGTTTCTCTTCACTTTCATTCACTTTTGTATTAATGCGGTCTACGAACCGTGAATGATTGCTCATATTGTACGTGGTCGCTTGATGAACGTCTTGGTTTATTGATTTTCTTTGGAATTTCAATAAAAGTCCTGATTTATTAAATCGGGGCGCGATAGTGATACGAGTAGTAGGCACAGTAAAAATAGACTGTCTACGCACAGGATAATCAGAATGATGCAAAGTGCGAGGTCTACCTACATGCTGTGTTTCAAATGCATGACGAGGTCTCCTACTCTGTCGAGGTACAAAGCTACTCGCCCGAGGTCTACCACCATATGGAACATGGTGTACACCTCGAGGAGCAAAACCTCTCCGATAAGTATGGGGAGCCTCGAAAACAGGACGAGAGTGAAACTCAGACTCATGCATTCCTAAAGATGGGTAGTGCATGTTCTGGAACCTCATCGCCTAAGAGCGTCGCTCATCCTTGATGCGATGAAAACAGAACCCAACCAAGTGACCCGCCCTCTGACAGTAGGAACAATGAAAAACTCTCCTAGGGGCATTCTCATGGGTCATATGAGCAATCCTCACAGGCTCCTTGGGCTTCTGCTGAGTGGTTTTCTTGGGAGGAATTTTCTTTGCAGGAGGAATGATTTTCTTTGGGGTTTGGGTAGGCTTTTTGGCTGATGGTGTGTCTAACAGAGCTCTCTCTTTCTCTAAGGTAGTGGGTGAGGTAAAAACAGTTTTGTTCTCACTGTCTGAAGGAATCATCTCAAAACCCAATCCCAGAGCAAACCCTGTCCTGTCAGCACACATCTTGGTTTTGGCCAAGAGCAAGTCCATCCTACCCTTTACCTCAGTGCATTTGTTAACCACAGAAAGAAGGTACTCATTCTCAGTCATAAGGTTTTCAGCTCGCTCTCTAACAGTGCCTAGCTGGTCCTTAAGGGTTATGTAAGTGTCACACACAGGTTGCACATCCTTAGAACTACTGGCCCTCTCCAATCTAGCCTCTAAATCCTGAACATGCTTATCACGTAAATCAATGCTCTCACGTAATAAGGGGCAGTTCATGCATTCAATTATATCATGAGGACTAGAATCCACCATCAAAAGCTGCTTCTGTGCAGTCTCAAGCTCAGAAAGAGTTTGAGCATGCGCAGAACGCAACTGAGAAAGCTCACCCATGACAACAGTGCAAGATTCACATTCAGCATCATTAATCCTAGACTTAAGCATGGCATAATCATTAGAAACAGATTCTAGCCTAAGTCTAAGGTCTTTTCTATCTCGGCAGCTTGCACAAGCAACCTATCCTGACCAAGAACTACTTCATTTAGTTCATCTAGTTTAATTGAAAGCTGGTCATAGGATAGAGGTACCTCAGATGAGTCAAGCTCATCGCCGCTGTGATCGCTGTCGGCCATGAAGCAAAGGCCGGTGAAATCTAGTCCCTTCTTGTCCTTTTCCTCCTTCCTTAGAGACTCCTCCTCCTCAGAGCTCGACTCCTCAGTTGAGGAAAGGTTGATGTCGCTAAGAGCAGCAACAAATGCTCTGGAAGCGGCTTTGGCTACCTTCTTAGCCCCTTACCGCGCTTGCCCTTCCCAAAGGGTTTCCTCTCCTTTTTGTGGTATTTGGGGCACTCACTCTCATCTCTCTTCTTGAGTTTAGGGAAATTGGCCTTGATATGAGAAGTGTCGCCACACTCAAAACAACCACTAAAACCACTTCTCCTCTGATCCCATCACTCATGGTGAAAACGAGTGAACCTTCTGGCAATGAGAGCAAGCTCATCATCATCCAGAGTGTCCACCTGCTCCTTAGTGACGGAGACCAGGGAGGACAAAGCAAAACCATCTACAAGAACACAAGTGTCTGATGTGCTTGGTTCTGCAGTGGTGCCATGGCTAGTGCTAGAAACTAGTGCCAATGGTTGTGGCAAGGAGTTCCGATGCACTGCAAGAGATGCCTTGGCAATCTCTGTGGACTTCAGCTTGCTGAAGAGCTCATCATAGGTCAATGTGTCATAACCTGCGGACTCCTCAATGCTGGATATCTTAACTTCCCATATGCTACGATCAAGAGCATAGAGAATCTTGATAGCCCTATCATGATCATTGTAAGTAAGCATTCCATTGGACCGCAAGTTACTCACTATTGCATCAAAGCGAGAAAACATGACATCTACAGATTCACCAGGTGCCTGCACAAACAGCTGATACTGTTGATTGTATGTGCTTTGGCGTCTGTCCTTAATCTGTGTAGATCTCTCATGAAAGATAGTGAGTGTACTCCAAATCTCCCTAGCTGTCCTAAGGTGTTGCACCCTATCAAACTCACTCCGACTCAAACCAATGAAAAGTATATTTCTAGCCTTGGAGTTGGCATTATACTTATCCTTCTCTGTTTGAGAGGTGCGAGTTTCAGGGATGGAGTATTGTGAGTCCACAATCTCCCAAATTGCATTTCCTTGTCTTAGCAAGTAAGCCTCCATGCGCACCTTCCAGTATGCAAAATCCGTCCCATCGAACAGAGGTATTTTACTAACTTTGTCCATGTCGCCAACAGATCACAAAACCGGTTAAGGTCCACTGGTGATCTTAACCTGCTCTGATACCAATTGTTGGACCGGAAATGGCGACCAGAGGAGGGGTGAATGGGAGCTTTTAAAATTTCAGACTAAAAATAGCCTTCTGTTTTAATTATGTCTTCTGCGGAACAAGCTTCGAATACACCCTTCAAAGTTCTGGTTCGGTTGTATTTTACAGCTCCGAAATTAGGCTTCGCAAGGAGCAAAAGTTCGAAGCCAAGAAGACTTCGCTCCACCCACACCCCCGAAGATTCAGCTCTGCTAAGTTAGTGCAGGCTCCGCACACTGGGTGCCTTCGAGCAGACTTCGCACTTCACCCTTCACAAGAGCAGACTTCCCTCTGAGGACTTAGACCAAACACTAAGCGCTAGCAACTGGTACTAGGCTTCGTACTTCGAAGGTCTAACTACACACTAAACACACTTCGCCGAGGACATCGACCAGGGAAGAAAATGGGCTTCAATTCAACCCAAGGACAGTGCTTCGCTAGTAATCAGAGAGGTCTAGCCTCCAGTTTACACTGAGAAGCCTTGAGCCTGACGACCTTTGCTTCACCGAAGTCAGCCTTTGATACAGTGACGGTTTTGAGCCGAAGCCATCAAAGCCCTTGGGCCTTCGCGCCATCACCTCTGGAGTGGACCACCACGGCTTCGCAACTTCTCCTAGCTCGAACTCCGTCAGTCCGTGTATCGAAGCCATGCATGACCGAAATACCTCAAGTCAGCCACACTCCGAAGCCCCACCTTCGGAGTACCACCCTTCGAAGTCCCTCCTTCGTCCAAGGCCTCCGCATGAAGCATTCCATGAGCACTTCGTCGCAGTGTCTCTCCCCGAGCACACTCATCGACGAACCTCACCCAGACCATGCCTTCGATGCACCTAGACTTCTGAGACCTCCGTCGGGTATACCTTCGAGTGCCTCCCTCCGGAGCACACTTTGAATGCCTTGCCTAATCGCTGAGGACTTCGTCCACCATACTCTAAAGTCACTCCATTCGGAGTACCCTTCGAAGTGCCTCGCCTCCGAGGACTTCGTCTCGGAGTACCTTCAACCGGAGCCACACTCCGCACTCTCTGCCTTCGCCTGGCACACCTCGACCCGAGGTCCAACCTCGACCCCATGCAGCCATCGTGACGGAGCTCCCCGCTCGCCTGGCATCAATCCTCCCGCTCGACCCAGGTTCACTTGTTGTGAACCGTCCGTTGCCTCCGAAGTCACCTGCGCACCACAGACAGACAGACAAGTGTATTCAGTACCCCGGAGACCTCTCTAGGTAAGCAATCTTCGGCACACACTCCGGTGTACCGCCCAAAGTACCGAGACCTTCGGTATGAACTAGTCATCGTGTACTGTTGGACCCCTCTGATAGGCACACTCCGCTGCAATAGCTGCAGCAGCTAGAACCCACTGAACCCTTCGGTGAAGCTACCTCCGAACCCTTTCGGAGGGACCCCTTCGAATTAGAGGATAAAATCTATCAATCACTCATCATAGACTCTGAAGCCAACCCTTGGTTTCTCACATCACTAGCAACTCCCACATACACATGACTCATGCAAGTATCCCATACCCATGCATCTCATATGTGCCTTATGCTTGGGCCGTGGAAGCGGCTTTGTCAACAGATCCGCTATGTTCAAATCCGTGTGCACCTTTCAAATCTTCATATCATCTTTCTCTATGATCACTCGGATCAGGTGATATAGCCAAAGTACATGTTTGGACTTCTAGTGTTATCTAGGCTCCTTGGCTTGCGTAATGGCACTACTATTACCATAATAGAGGTCCACTGGACTAGACACACTAGAAACCATGCTCAGCTCAAAAAAAACTTTCTGATCCAAACAACCTCCTTCACAGCTTCCAAAGCTGCAATATACTCAGCTACTATTGTAGAATCGGCCACCACCTATTGCTTGGAACCTTTCCAACTCATTACGCCTCCATTGAGGCAGAACACAAACCTAGATTATGATCGAGAATTATCTTTTATTGGTCCAAAGGCTAGCATCGGTGTAACTCCTTACATTGAGCTCCTCTTCGCTACCATAAACCAGGAACATTTCCTCAGTCCTTCTCAAGTACTTGAGGATACTCTTCACTACAGCCCAGTGACTTTCACTCGGGTTCGATTGGTACCTGCTCGTAACACTTAGAGCATATAACACATATAGGCGTGTACATAGCATGACATACATGATGGATCCAATTGCGGAGGCATACGGGATTGCACTCATCTTCACTATCTCATCAGGTGTCACAGCACACTGAGTCTTACTAAGAGAAATACCATGTGACATCGGTAGAAAACCCTTCTTAGAATTCTGCATTTTGAACCGTTTCAAAACCTTGTCAATGTACATACTTTGGCTTAATCCAATTAGCCGTTTTGATCTATCTCTATAGATTTTTATGCCCAAAATGTATGCTGCCTCTCCAAGATCTTTCATCAAAAAACTATTCTGCAGTGAAGTCTTGACAACATTTAACAAATGAATGTCATTTCCAATCAACAATATGTCATCCACATATAGGACAAAAAATACAAGTGAGCTCCTACTAGCCTTTTTGTAAACACAAGACTCTTCTTCATTCTTGATGAAGCCAAACCCTTTGATTACCTCATCAAAACGAAGATTCCAACTCCGAGAAGCTTGCTTCAATCCATAAATAGACTTTAGCAACTTACAAACTTTCCCAGCATTTCCCGGACCGTCAAGACCTTCAGGATGTGTCATGTACACATCCTCACTTAGGTTTCCATTTAGGAAAGCCGTCTTGATATCCATTTGCCATATCTCATAATCATAAAATACGAATCTGTCTGAAACCTTTCGCCACCAATCGTGCCTTATAAATGTGAACATTTCCATCAACGTCTATCTTTTTCTTGAAGATCCATTTACACTCAATAGTTTTTACACATTGGGTGGATCAACCAAGTTCCAAACTTGATTAACACGCATGGACTCCAACTCGGATCCAATGGCTCCAAGCCATTTCTCAGAGTCTGGTCCCATCACTGCTTCTACATAGGTCTTAGGTTCGTCGTTGTCCAACAACAACACGTTGCGATGCCCAGTGGTCAAGAACATGTACCTCTCTAGCGCATGAACTACTCTCCCAGACCTCCATGGGGCTGGCACATCCAGAATAGGGCTAGCAACATCTTGCACTTCTTGCTCTGGCTCAGTGAGATCTGGAACACTTTCCAGTGGCTCTCGAACCTCTTTGAGATGCACAGTCCTCCCACTAACTCTTTTTGAGAGAAACTCTTTCTCAAGGAATACACTATTCTGAGCGACAAATACTTTGCCCTCTTCTCTATTATAGAAATAATATCCTTTGTTTTCCCTATCATACCCCACAAAGAAGCACTTGTCAGACTTAGGACTAAGTTTGTCAGATGTCATACGTTTGACATACGCCTCACATCCCAATTCTTTAGAAAAGACAAACTGGGACGCCTCCTAGACCACATCTCATATGGCGTCTTCTCTACTGACTTAGATGGAACTCTATTAATCGTGAAAACTGTGATTTCTAGAGCGTCACCCCAAAAGGATAATGGAAGATCAGTGTGACTCATCATGGACCACACCATGTCCAACAAAGTGTGGTTTCTCCGCTCGGACACCCCATTCCATTGGGGCATGCCGGGTGGAGTCAGTTGTGGAACAATTCCACACTGATTCAGATGATCACTAAACTCAGGGCTCAAATATTCATCCCTATGATCCGATCGTAGAAATTTAATTGTTTTGCCCGTATGATTTTGTACCTCATTTTGGAACTCCTTGAAATTTTTGAAGGATTCCAACTTATGCCTCATCAAGTAGACATAGCCATATCTACTAAAGTCATCGGTAAAAGTGATAATGTACCGAAATCCTTTCCTAGCCTTGTGACTCATTAGACCACACACATCAGTATGTACTATGGCTAAAAGCTCACTCTCCCTCTCACTCTTCTAGTGAAAGGTGTCTTTGTCATTTTTCCAAGTAAACAAGACTAGCATGTGTCATATGATTCAAAATCAAATGACTCCAAAAGTCCATCGCTATGGAGCTTCTATACACACTTCTCATTTATATCACCCAAACGATAATGCCAGACGTAGGTGGGATTCAAATCATTGAGTCATTATTTCTTAGTACTAATGTTATAAACGTGTGCATCCTTGAGACTTAGAATGCATAATCCATTCACCAATGGATAAACACCATAGAGCATACCATTCGAGAATATCGAACAACATTTGTTCTTTATCACGAACTCATAATCTTCTTCCTCCAAACATGAGGAAGATATAATGTTTCTGCCCAATGCTGGAACATAATAACAGTTATTTAATTCCAGAACTAATCTTGAGGGTAGTGACAAAGAATAAATGCCAACGGCCAACGCTGCAACCTTTGCACCATTGCCGACACGAATATCCAGTTCAACTACTGCACACTTTCTTGACCTACTCAGTCCTTGAAATGATTTGCAAGTGTGAATCATCGAACCGGTATTAAATACCCATGAATCACTTGGACGAGTCGCAAGATTAATTTCAATAACATTTATACTTCTCTGTCGCAAATTTTGTCCGACATCAGAACTTCCGATCAACCATCGGAACTTCCAATCCGACAAATATCGAAACTTTCGATCAGGTATCGGAACTTCCGAAATATTGCTAACAGAAATAGATCCAATCTATTTTAATTCATCCAAGTGAAACTCCTCTAGAACATTTTCCTCTCGCTTGAGAACACTTCTCAAGTGTCTAAACCAATAAATAAAAGTTGTTCCAAAAAGAATCAATCACAAAATAAAGAGTAAAGTGTTCATAACAGTCAGTGCCATGATCTACAAAAGATTAAATGCAAGGTTCAACACTATGCAATGTTTATCTTTTATCCAATAAAAGATGTCCCACTATCTAAACCAGTCACTTTCCCTCTCACGACTAATAGTGGCGCAAGATCCATGGTCACGCTATCTCCTAGTGAGTTTTGGCATCACTGCTAGAAGCTAGTTGACATAGGTAAGTGTTGGCGTAAAAGATTACGCTAACAGGTTCTCTGAGATCAAGAACAGACAAACAGTGAGTTCGTGCTAAGAACTATCTCAAGCCTCCGTAAGGATAATAGCTTAAGTAGTCCGAATATGTGTATTAGAATAGCTGAGTATTCAATCCTTATTACAGGGTAAGGAGGGGGGTATTTATAGGCAAAAACGTCTAAGGGAAAGACCTATTTACCCCTGGATTACAACCGACATAGTGGAAACTATTCGGTACCCTGAACAGGGTTAAAATGGTAAAATATACCCAAAGCAAGTAGATAATCCAAACATCTTATCAATCTAAGTCCTGAAAGTGAAGCATTTTCCCCCAACAGTAGCCCATCGAATACGCCTCTCCGAATTTGACCTGTATAGAAGGAAGGAAGTATACGCAAGGAACATTTTCATATTCTGAGACTTAGAGAAAGTTGAACACATTACAGTTTTTCGGAGGATCTCTGATTCGAGGCATTCGGATCACGGTTTCGAGCCCCCGACCGTCGTGTGAACACTTCGTGGGAAAGAGAAACGTTATGAAGCTCAAACGTCGTGAAGAGCCGTTTGATTATAACCGTTACTGCGCAAGTAGTCGTTACACTCTATAAAAGGTAACGGTCGAAATTTACGGCGGACTCACACCGTTCCGCTCCCTGGGCCCACCTGCCAGCGATGGAAGCCGAACTTGCAGTGTGAATGCAATCAAAGCACAGCAACTAGTGGACAGTTATAAAAAAGGGATTGGAATTTACCCGGAACTTTTTACCGTGCCTAGCATCTACATTCACTTTCTTCAACCTCCAATCCTCACAACCTCCTGAGCTACCAAGCCATGGCGAGAACTAGCCACACCGTGCCGACGACGGCGGGCACTCTGGCGTAGAGGCAAGCGTGGGCGGCTTCGGCCGTAGCGGCAATGGCAGGAGCTCCGGGTGACGCTTGGCCCAAGAACCCCCGGTAGCTCCGCCCGCCATCCAAGAAGAAAATCCCCCAAAGCTTCCTCATCGGTCAATCCACAAGCACTGCAGAGTCCATCGAAGAGGCCATGGAAGGGAAACTGGGGACCAGATTGAGGACTCGAGTCCCCGGGTCGGAATCAACTCCTCGGCCACAGAGCAGAGAGGTTGTGGTCTTCGAGGCCTTCTTTGAGGCAGGCTTGGGGCTTCCGGCCATTCACTTCTTAGCAGAGGTATTGGACATGTTTTCACATCACTTTGCCCTAGCTTTCTCCCAATGCCATCACTCTCCTTGCTGTCTTCGAATGGGCGCTTCGGGCCGAAGGGTGCGAGGGGCGATCGGAGGTCTTCGCCGCCACCCATGAAGCCATCTACCAGCCGAAGCCGCAATATGGCCCCAGGGACACTAAGGTGATAACAGCCTTCGGCAGTGTCAACTTCCAGCTGAAGAGGGAGCACGCCCAACACTTTCCAGCGAAGGCCATCAACGACCGTTGGTACACCAACTGGATCCTTCGGTGGTTCTACGCCGAAGTTGGAGAGGACTCCCCTCTCGCTGGACCCCTTTAGGAGATCTGGTTCCGGAAGGAGGCGGAGGTTACTCCGAACCCTAGCCTGCTCTCAACGCGGCTAGGGCTACTGACTTCGGTGGCCGGCCGCATGAGCATGCGCGACCTTGCCGAAGAGTTTATTGCTCTTCGGATTCCACCCCTCGGGGCCAACTGGCCGATAGTATTTCAACAAGCTTCGGAGGGTGAGCTCCGAACTCTAGGTAAGACTTCGACTCCTGCAAGAATATGTTAGATGACTAAAATAACATACTTATAATATGTTACCCTTTTTGCAGCGGCTCCACTGGCGTTAGCCCCGGAGCAGATAGCTCGGGTCACCGAACGGGTCCTCGGAGCACCTACGGTGGCTAAAAGGCAGAAGAGGATGGAGCTGGTGGGGAGCTGGGAGCGCTCCAACAGAGTGTGGGGAGCCCTCAGGATGGTGCCCCCTCCTCTGCCGAATTTTAACCCGGCCGGAGCAACTCCTCAGAAGAGGAAAGCCATCGTCGAGCCCCCGAAAAAGGCCGGCAAGACTCCCACCAAGAAGAAGAAGGTGGTGAAGATCCCTCCTCAAATGACCCCAACTTCGTCCACTTCATCTTTGGGCATTCGGAGCTCGGCTTCAGAGGAGTCCGGGAGCAAAGGCTCCGACGTCCAATTGGCGAAGGACTTCGAGAACTACCTCCTGGACGGCGATGAAGACACAACAGGGGTCCCAACCGAAGCTTCTGCCCAAGAGGCTGCGGAGGTAGACACGACACACACTCCCGTGCCCGCTATCGTGAGCTTGGAGCCGGAGATCATCTCCCCCAACTCACCCGTAACGGGGGTGATCACTGCGGGGGTTGAGGTTCCAGCAGCGACTACACCGGAGAGGACTTCGGGGGACGACCTCGACGAAATCCTTCAAATGTACGAAGTCCTGGAGGACCCGACGATTTTACCTCACGGTGCCTCCGAAGGTACACTTCGAATCTTCTGCCTCGAACGATTCCTGCAACAATTTTTACTTATACATGTTCACCAAATACCTTGATACTGCAGGTACATCAAGGGGCGATGAAGCTCCAGCAGCACACGAAGCTCCAGCTTCTCCTGGGGTTCCGGTTCCGATGGATGCTTCGGCTCCACTGGACACTCCGGCTCCGGTGGCAGGGGCCGTTTCCATTGACGCGGCTTCGGCGGCCGGAGCCGTCCCTACCAACGCGGCTCTGGTAGCAGGGGCCATCCTTGCCGACACGGCCCCAGCTGAAGTGGTAGCCGCCGAAGGAGGAGCAACCTCCACCGGAGTCGAGCCTCCTGCCTTCGTGCTGGGGAGGGGCAAAAGAATGTCAAGCCTCGGACTCCCTCCCGGCCCGATGACGACACCCTCTTCCAACGAGCCTTCGGCAAGCAACTCGAAGGAAGAGGTAACGAGAGATGATCGCCAAGCTTTGTCTTGGCTTCCTCTGCTGGCTCCGTTTCTGGAGCAACGGACGGGCCTCCGGGCGCTCTTGGAGCCTTTGGCGGAGAAAAGCCAGGACATTGCCAACTCCGACTTGGTCTCTGTTCTGAGCGAAGCCAGGGCCCCGGGGCTCAACATGGCCCTCGAAAGGGCTGCCCTTCAGGTATAAAAAGTACCGCAAATATTTTCATTTAGTAAATGTAAATACCTGGTACTTACTTGTTCCTTTTGCAGCAATTTGTCCTTGCTAGAGCGGCAGCGACTTCCAATGAAGTCGAAACCAATCGACTCAAGCGGAAGGTTACCACCCTCCAAGCCGCGCTCAAGGGATCCGAAGAGAGAGCACTTCGACTGGAGGAAGAAGTCCTCAAAGAACGGAAGGCTAGGGCCGAAGCCGACGAAGCCCTCTAACTCGCAAGGCAGGACAACGACGCACTCCGGACTTCAGCCCAAGAAGTTGAAGCCGAGTGCTTGGTGCTCCGAGCGGAGGTTGAGAAGCTCCGATAGGTGGCGGCTACTTCGAGCACCCAACTGGTAGAGCTCCAAGGCTCTCTGTCGCGCCCCGATTTAATAAATCAGGACTTTATTGAAATTCCATAGAAAATCAATAAAACAAGACGTTCATCATGCGACCACGTACAATACAGGCAATCATTCACGGTTCGTAGACCGCATTAATACAAAAGTGAATAAAGATGAAGAGAAACTAATAAAACAAGGGTCCTAGATGAACGCCTCCTTCCAGTCTCGCCTTGACTGGGTCGCTACTCCAGACCTTCATCCTCCTCGTAGTAGACTGGCTCTGATGTTGTAGTCAACGGGGTGAGTACAGATGTACTCAGCAAGCCACCGAATGCAAATATAATGCAAGGTAATAACAAGGGAGATAGTGGCTAATTTAGCGGAAGCAGCATATTTGTAAAGCTTTAAATGAGAGCAGTTTATTAGTACGGAAAAGTAAACATGTGCATGTGTATCATCATCTTCTAACTCGAGGGGTACAGTCAGCCCCACCTCGCTCAACAGTCCTTACGTGCCATGAATAACTTGAACATTCAAACAGTTGTAAACTAACTGCGAGTAGTCACACAACCCGCCCTTGACCGTGGGCTCGGCTTTTCGAAAAGATTGAATTACTCTGATCAGAGATGTACCACTGTACCCACAAGGCACGCACTCATCACCTACACCGAAGTGTAACGAGATGACCCATCACACGGGAACTCGTGCCAAAACCTTCTATATAGTCCTCCCCGACTCAATAGCACCCTCTTATGGGTTTCATATGGTGTCCCGACGCATCGGAGCCCCACCATACCCCCCCTTGAGCCTCGTCGGTACAAGTCGCCCGCAGGCTAGCCCCTTGCCCCCTCCTCTATGGTGCATCAAGCCGGAGTATTCCATACTTCCAGTTAGGACTTACCCATTAGACTTGTGGTTGGTACGGAAGTGCTTTGCAACAGATCCCGCAGACCGGTCCTTATAGTGCCCCGGGTGCGACAAACCAGTGCCCGAGCTTGCACCCGGAACCCACCATACTTATAACCTAGCCAACTCCAACAGAGTCCAGAGACGAGAATAACAGGGAAATTCATATACAGAATCCAGCTATCTACGACTCGTTCTTTTTAACCTATAGCAGTTGTGCCGGTACATTGGGCACTAGCTAATATATTTATAGTAGAGTGACAAGGAGTTAAGGCTCAATAAGCATGGCTTGGGTTTGCACACAAGGACGGGGATCTAATAAATATAAGTGTAAGGCTTGAATATTTGACTAATGCAATATTAACCTATGGGTTATAGCGATAAGTTATTAAAACATGGGCTCAATTATGATCAACTATTTCCACAGAGATGGTCGATGACTTGCCTTGATCAGCAAATGGGGATGGAGGAACCTCGGGGTAGAACTCCTGCTCCTCGACGAACTCGTAGTCTTCTCGATACGGAAAATAAACAATACATTCAATAAACAGATAAAATCCACCAAATATTTAACATACACATTTGTAGGTTTTATTATGTGAAGTAATATTTTTACTATTTCAAGTTTTGTTCAAAACAGTAAGGTTTAATATTTTAGAATTTTTCCCAATTTATTTTCTGTATTATTAATTTCAACCCTAAGGGATTTTTATTCATTTATTTATTAATAATATTTTGGGTAACAGAAACATACTGTTTTATGGCATTAATGTGTAGAGAATAATATTCTGGTTCTAACAAAATTTGAATGGTGAAATTTGGAGTTAAATTGAGCAAGATATGAATTTTCAAAGTTTAAATCAATTTTCTGGATTTTATTTAAACTGAAAAACAGTCCCTGGTCCACGGTGAACCAGGTTCACCGTGAACCTGCGACTGTGCGCGTGGGCCGGCGGGGAGTAAGTGGGATCCAACGGCCCAGAGCGCTTGATACCCTTTCGGCTTGGATCAACGGCCGGGATTAAATCCCTCAGGGGTTTTAATCTCCATCGCCCGATCACGATCGAACGGCCGGAAATCAATCCGACACGGCACGTGGCGTCGGGGGCATTTTACCCTTCTTCCCCAATTCCGGCGGTACTGCGGCGAGCCATTCCGGCGATGGTGAGGGCCTAGCGCCTAGGCTACCGGCTAAAATGGAACCAGGGGAGCAAGGGGGTCATGACCGTACCTTCGGCGGCGAAGATTGTCGATGGACGGCGACGACGGCGAGGGTAGACGGCGAGGAGGTTTCGGGTGCTTGACGGCGACGGCGATCCGGTGGTCTTCACGACCGCTGGAGGCGTGGCCGAGGATGGGTGGGCGACGACGGATCCGACGGTGGTGGCAGCTAGGGCGAGGGGGGCCTGGATCAACGGCGAGCAGCGGCCGGAGTTGAAGAAGAGCCGAAGACCTAAACGAGGTCGGCAGCGCTCTGCTTATGTTATAGCCGGCTACGGTGGTGTGGGCTGAACGCGGTGAGGGCGAGGGGTTCTTATAGGGGGTCGCCGGCGTCCAATTGGAAGGGAACCGAGGGTTTCCCTTTTCTCAACGCCGGTGAACTTTCCTAAGGCTCGGGTTCTTTCCATGCGCGGCGAAAACGCGTGGCTATTGGTGGAATGAGATCCCCGGCGGTCGGAGAAGGCGATCCCTCGGTTAATTTGGCGACAACGGATACGGGGCGGCGGATTTGGAAGGTGGGGGTCGCCGGTGGGAGAGAGGGGATCCCTTTCCATCGGGGAAGAAGATCCTGACAGGTGGGCTCCACCTGTCAGTGAGCGATCCAAAAAGGAAGGGGGCCGACAGATGGGCCATGGATGTCAGTGGGCGAACGTGGGCGCACAGAGGCTGACGCGTGGGCCAGGAGGGGCGCGGTGGAGGAGAGAGGGGCGGGGGAGTGCGCCGACAGGCGGGTCCCGCTTGCCAGTGGGTGGGCGGTGATGGGCTGGGCCTAAAGGCCGTTGGAGGGAGGTTTCGTGGTTGAGGCCCAATAGGATTAAAAATTCATTTCTGATTTAAAATAATTCCAGTAATTCGAATATTTGATTAAGGGTTGAATCACTGTTGATAAAATTTTGTAAAAATTCCTAAAATTATATCTTGGCTTCTAGTTCATCTCATAAAATTTTCAAGTCCAGATTTTGAGTATTTCTCCCTGTTTGGCTTTATTTGGGTTCTTTTGTGATTTTCCTTTAATAATAAATCCAGAAATGATTATAAATAATATTTTTCTTTTTATTTTATTCCTTTTAATTTCTGGGGTGTTACAATCTATCCCCCTTACAGAGAATCTCGTCCTCGAGATTCGGATCAATCCTCGAATAGCTCAGGATGCTGTGCCTTGAGTTCATCTTCTTTTTCCCATGTAGCTTCCTCTACCGGATGATTGCTCCACTGCACTTTGCAGAAGCGTATTACTCGACTCCTGGTGGTCCTTTCTTTGACTTCCAATATCTTGACCGGCTTTTCTACATAGGTTAGATCCTCTTGGACATTCAACTGCTGAAGATCCACTTGCTCCGTGGGGACGCGGAGACATTTCTTGAGTTGTGACACATGAAACACGTCATGCACTCCAGCCAATGAGGGCGGTAGTTCCAACTGATAAGCCACTTCGCCTTGGCGTCTGACAACGGGAAATGGTCCAACATATCGAGGGGCCAACTTTCCTCTCATGTTAAACCGTTGAGTTCCACGGAGAGGTGTAACCCGAAGGTAGACATGATCTCCTTCTTCAAAGGCTAGATCTCGGCGGCGATTGTCTGCGTAGCTCTTCTGTCGCGATTGGGCTGTCTTGAGTCGGTCTCTGATGATCCGTACCTTCTCTTCAGCTTCACGAAGAATGTCTGTCCCAAATACTTGGGATTCACCTGTTTGGTCCCAAAGTAGAGGCGTTCTGCACTTACGTCCATATAGGGCTTCAAAAGGAGACATCTGAAGACTGGCTTGATAGCTGTTGTTGTATGAAAACTCAGCGTACGACAAGCTCTTGTCCCAAGTGGCTCCAAAATCCAAAACACATGCTCGAAGCATATCTTCTAGTATCTGATTTACCCTTTCTGTTTGTCCATCTGTCTGAGGATGGTAGGCGGTACTGAAATTCAATCTCGTGCCCATCTCCTCTTGGAGGTTCTTCCAGAAACGAGAAGTAAACTGACTTCCTCGGTCAGACACTATCTTCTTGGGCACTCCATGAAGACATACTATCCGGGCCATATATAGCTCTGCTAGCTTAGGGCCACTAAAGGTCGTCTTGACGGCTATGAAATGAGCTACTTTTGTAAGCCGATCAATGATCACCCATATAGAATCATACCCCAGCTGGGTCTTTGGTAATCCGGTGATGAAGTCCATCCCGATCTCTTCCCACTTCCATTCCGGCACTTTAAGTGGCTGCAACAATCCTGCAGGTCTCTGATGTTCAGCTTTTACTCTTCTGCAGGTGTCACATTCGGCGACGAACTGGGCAATCTCTCTTTTCATGCTAACCCACCAATATCGTTCCTTCAGATCTTGGTACATCTTGGTACTGCCGGGATGAATAGAGTACAACGTCTCATGGGCTTCCCTTAGGATAAGAGTCTTTATTTCAGGTTTATCCGGTACACATATCCGAGTTCCAAACCATATGGTGCCACTCTCGTCCTTTGAAAATCCGGGGGCTTTTCCTTGTCTCATGTTTTTCTTAATGGCAGCTATATCCGGGTCCTCTAACTGGGCTTCACGGATCTGCTCGAATAAAACAGGTTGGGTTTCCAAGGTGGCTAGATATGCTCTGGTGGTTAATCCAAGATTTAATTTTTCCATCTCCCTACATAACAAGGGTGCGTGTTCTTGAATCATCATGGCTGTGCAATATCCCTTGCGACTTAAGGCATCAGCTACCACATTCGCTTTTCCGGGGTGGTAGTGTATACCTAAGTCATAGTCCTTGATTAGTTCCAACCATCGTCTTTGCCTCAGATTAAGGTCAGGCTGTGTGAAGATATACTTCAGGCTCTTGTGATCCGTAAAGATCTCACAGCGATTTCCAACCAAATAGTGCCTCCAAATCTTGAGGGCGTGCACTACGGCGGCTAATTCCAAATCATGAGTCGGATAATTCAACTCATGGGGTCTCAACTGCCTGGAGGCATAAGAGATGACTTTTCCATCTTGCATAAGAACACATCCCAATCCTTGGCGATATGCGTCGCAATAGACATGGAAGTCTTTGCGGATATCCGGTAGGGTCAGTATAGGTGCAGACACCAAACGAGTCTTGAGGGTGCGGAAACTTTCCTCGCATTCAGGAGTCCATTCAAACTTCTCTCCTTTCTGCAACAGCTTGGTCATAGGCTTGGCTATCTTAGAAAAATTCTCGATAAACCTCCGATAATATCCGGCCAATCCCAGAAAACTTCGTATCTCAGATACGTTTGTGGGTGGCAGCCAATCCGTAACTGCTTCTACGGTGGCAGGATCTACTGCGATTCCTTGCGCAGAGATGATGTGTCCGAGGAACTTTACTTCTGCCGTCCAAAACTTGCATTTGCTGTACTTGGCATATAAGTGGTGTTCCCTTAGCTTTCCTAAGGTTAACCGGAGGTGAGTCTCGTGCTCCTTCTGGTCCTTGGAATAGATGAGGATGTCGTCGATGAAAACCACTATAAACTTGTCCAAATATTCCATAAATACCTTATTCATCATATTCATGAAGAATGCAGGGGCGTTGGTCAATCCAAAGGACATAACCGTGCACTCATATAATCCATAACGGGTAGTGAAGGCCGTCTTGGGTATATCTTCTTCTCGAATCCTTAACTGATGGTAACCAGACCGCAGGTCGATCTTCGAGAATACCGTAGCTCCTTTGAGCTGGTCGAAGAGGTCATCGATCCGAGGCAACGGGTACTTATTCTTGATTGTTACCTCATTCAAGGCGCGATAATCCACACACATACGCTTTGCCTTGTCTTCTTTCTTCTCGACAAAGATGACGGGGGCACCCCATGGCGACGTGCTAGGCCTGATGTAGCCTTTCCTTTCAAGATCCTCCAACTGCTGCTTCATCTCAGCTAATTCATTGGCGGCCATCCGGTATGGTCGCTTATAAATAGGAGTGGTTCCGGGCACCAAGTCAATCCTGAACTCGATGTCCCTCTTTGGTGGCATCCCTGGTAGATCCTCTGGGAATACGTCCGGGTACTCACTGACTACTGGTATCTCCTCCAAGGTAATCTGATGTAGTCTTGTCCTTCCGGCCTTCATGCTGGGCATCTGGAATGTGACCATAATCCCTTCTTCATTAGTCACCGTTACTTTTCTCTGGGCACATTCTATCACACCTTGGTGTTTATTTAGCCAATCCATCCCTAGAATGAGGTCCAAACCTTGACATTCTATTAGAATGGGGTCGGCCCAAAATATCGTGCCTTGGATATCTACCCATATCCTTGGACTAAAGGAACAAGCGAGGGTTTGCTTTCCTGGGGTAGCTATCAATACTGGCCTGGGTAGTTCACTTATGTCCAGTGCATTATTTTCCACAAAAGTAGTTGATATAAAGGAGTGGGTAGCTCCGGTGTCAAATAATACCACTGCATGCGATGAATGAACCATAAACTTACCCATGACAATCTCTGGTGCAGCCTGGGCTTCTTCGGCGGAGACGTGGTTCACTTTGGCGCGGACGGCGGGGTTGGAGGTGACTCCTTGAGCTCTCTTGGGATGGGGGCACTGGTGGGAGTAGTGTCCCTCTTGACGGCAGTTGAAGCACACCACAGGCTTGCCATGCCTGTCTCTCAAGACCTCCGGCTTCTTGGCCGGGGCGGCTGGAGCGGTCGGTGCGGCTGGAGCGGCGCGAGGTTGGCTGGCTCCGGCGTTGGCAGCTGGTGGCGCGGGGCGATACACTGGCCGGGGGTGGTACTGTGGCGCTGGTGGAGGTGGAGCAAAACGGGGTCTTTGGGCCATACCCTGATTCTGCCTGAAGGCAATCATGCGCTTCTTCTTCAAGTCGACCTTATTTTGTTGGGTCTCTTGCATGATAGCCTTGTTCACCAACTTCTGGAAGTTGGCGAAGTCTCCTGAGATGAGTTGTAGAGACAACTCGTCCTTCAGTCCCCTAAGGAACTTGGCCTGTCTGGCCGCATCCGTACGGACCTCCTCTGGTGCGTACCGGGCCAGACGGTTAAATTCATGCAGATACTCGGTGACAGATCTGCTCCCTTGCTGCAGATCTCTGAACTCTTGTTGCTTCTGAGCAACGATGCCGTCAGGGATGTGGGCGGCACGAAAAGCGGCCGAGAACTCCGCCCAAGTGGGGGCGTGGCCCACGGGCAGAGTCTCGCGGTGGTTGTCCCACCACTCAGCGGCGGGACCATGAAGCTGGTGGGTGGCGAAGGCCACCCTCTCCTGCTCAGTGCAGGTCAGGAGATCGAGTTTCTTCTCGATCGCCCGCAACCAATCCCCAGCCTCCATGGGGTTGGTGGTGCTTGAGAAGGTCGGTGGGCGGACTCGGAGGAACTCCGAGAGCTGAGTTGCGGGAGCGGGAGCTGGTGTGGCGGGTCGGGGCAGCTCGGGCTGTTGGTGGAGGCGAAAGAAGTGAGCCTGCTGCTCTTGCATTTGTTGTTGCTGCTGCTGCATCTGGTGCAGGAGGGCTGAGACCAACTGATTTTGAGTGGCCATCATTTCAGCCAAGGTGGGGTGGTTGGCGACCGGGGCTTGCCTCTGCCCGGTGGCTCCCCATTGTGGCAGGTTGCCACTTTCCCCTCCGTTCTGAGGAGCGTCTGATCCCTGGGTGTTGGTCATCCTGGAATTTTCAATGTGTACACATATTTATTTTGGTGAACTTCTTTATATTTTATTTCAAAAGGATACCGTTCTTGCGGTTACATTTATTAATTTTCTCATTCATGCCTTATATTGTGACATGAATGCTAATACAATCAAGTAAATAGAAATAACAATCAATCGTCATACTACGTCTATGGCAGCTCAGGGGACGGCTCGATCTCGGGCTCGTGGGAGACGGGCGGGGTCGAGGAACTGGACGGTCCGGCGGGTGGTGCGCTGCGGGAGATCCTCTTGGGCCTCACTGTGGGAGTCTGAATGGGTTTCTTCCGGCGAGGCGGAAGAGGTGCGATCTCCTCGATGTCCTTCTTCAACTCTCTGAGCTGCTGACGAAGCTGGGTATGGACCATGGCGCCCTGGCGCAGAAGCTCGTTCTGACGTCTCAACTCCTCTACCTCCAGGGTCAACAGCGGGTTCTGCTCTAGCTGTCGACGGAGCTCGGCGTTCTCCCTGGTCAGGTTCTCCGAAGTGTGGCGGTAGAAGTCGATGGTGTCGTGCTGGCTGTCTGCGTCGAGGACGGCCTCTGTGTGGAGGTTGTCCATGGCCTCCAAAAGTCTCATCGTGCGGGTGATGGCGGAGCTGCTCTGGGTGAGGGGGCTGATGTAGATGCTGCGGTGACTCCCGGGTGTGCGCATGGGCATGAAGCGGTAGACGGTGTCGCGGAGGTGGCAGTCGTAGACCAGGCGAAGCTCGGCGAGGGACTGGAGAGCGGCTCGCTGGCTGGCCACCACGAATGAAGGTCCTCCAACTCCATGGGTGTAGAAGGGTGGCTGCGTGGAAGAGGGGCGGATCACAACCGTGACCTCGCAGTAGCTCTCATTCGCATCGGGAAAAATCCCGTGGAACGCAGGCTCATGGGGAAACCCCAAAAAGTCGACGAGCACGCGAAGCTCGCGGATGAATCCGGCCTCGTCACGAAGAGTCCCGCTCATGGTGTGAACCGGCATCTACAAAAGAGAGAAAATTTTGTGAAAACCTCGGGAGATGAGAGGATAAGTAATCTTTTGTAAAATATAGTGAATATATATATAAGTCCTAAGGTCAGGTCTGTTTGGCTTCCTACAGTCAAGTCGGCTCTGATACCATCTTGTCGCGCCCCGATTTAATAAATCAGGACTTTATTGAAATTCCATAGAAAATCAATAAAACAAGACGTTCATCATGCGACCACGTACAATACGGGCAATCATTCACGGTTCGTAGACCGCATTAATACAAAAGTGAATAAAGATGAAGAGAAACTAATAAAACAAGGGTCCTAGATGAACGCCTCCTTCCAGTCTCGCCTTGACTGGGTCGCTACTCCAGACCTTCATCCTCCTCGTAGTAGACTGGCTCTGATGTTGTAGTCAACGGGGTGAGTACAGATGTACTCAGCAAGCCACCGAATGCAAATATAATGCAAGGTAATAACAAGGGAGATAGTGGCTAATTTAGCGGAAGCAGCATATTTGTAAAGCTTTAAATGAGAGCAGTTTATTAGTACGGAAAAGTAAACATGTGCATGTGTATCATCATCTTCTAACTCGAGGGGTACAGTCAGCCCCACCTCGCTCAACAGTCCTTACGTGCCATGAATAACTTGAACATTCAAACAGTTGTAAACTAACTGCGAGTAGTCACACAACCCGCCCTTGACCGTGGGCTCGGCTTTTCGAAAAGATTGAATTACTCTGATCAGAGATGTACCACTGTACCCACAAGGCACGCACTCATCACCTACACCGAAGTGTAACGAGATGACCCATCACACGGGAACTCGTGCCAAAACCTTCCATATAGTCCTCCCCGACTCAATAGCACCCTCTTATGGGTTTCATATGGTGTCCCGACGCATCGGAGCCCCACCATACCCCCCTTGAGCCTCGTCGGTACAAGTCGCCCGCAGGCTAGCCCCTTGCCCCCTCCTCTATGGTGCATCAAGCCGGAGTATTCCATACTTCCAGTTAGGACTTACCCATTAGACTTGTGGTTGGTACGGAAGTGCTTTGCAACAGATCCCGCAGACCGGTCCTTATAGTGCCCCGGGTGCGACAAACCAGTGCCCGAGCTTGCACCCGGAACCCACCATACTTATAACCTAGCCAACTCCAACAGAGTCCAGAGACGAGAATAACAGGGAAATTCATATACAGAATCCAGCTATCTACGACTCGTTCTTTTTAACCTATAGCAGTTGTGCCGGTACATTGGGCACTAGCTAATATATTTATAGTAGAGTGACAAGGAGTTAAGGCTCAATAAGCATGGCTTGGGTTTGCACACAAGGACGGGGATCTAATAAATATAAGTGTAAGGCTTGAATATTTGACTAATGCAATATTAACCTATGGGTTATAGCGATAAGTTATTAAAACATGGGCTCAATTATGATCAACTATTTCCACAGAGATGGTCGATGACTTGCCTTGATCAGCAAATGGGGATGGAGGAACCTCGGGGTAGAACTCCTGCTCCTCGACGAACTCGTAGTCTTCTCGATACGGAAAATAAACAATACATTCAATAAACAGATAAAATCCACCAAATATTTAACATACACATTTGTAGGTTTTATTATGTGAAGTAATATTTTTACTATTTCAAGTTTTGTTCAAAACAGTAAGGTTTAATATTTTAGAATTTTTCCCAATTTATTTTCTGTATTATTAATTTCAACCCTAAGGGATTTTTATTCATTTATTTATTAATAATATTTTGGGTAACAGAAACATACTGTTTTTATGGCATTAATGTGTAGAGAATAATATTCTGGTTCTAACAAAATTTGAATGGTGAAATTTGGAGTTAAATTGAGCAAGATATGAATTTTCAAAGTTTAAATCAATTTTCTGGATTTTATTTAAACTGAAAAACAGTCCCTGGTCCACGGTGAACCAGGTTCACCGTGAACCTGCGACTGTGCGCGTGGGCCGGCGGGGAGTAAGTGGGATCCAACGGCCCAGAGCGCCTGATACCCTTTCGGCTTGGATCAACGGCCGGGATTAAATCCCTCAGGGGTTTTAATCTCCATCGCCCGATCACGATCGAACGGCCGGAAATCAATCCGACACGGCACGTGGCGTCGGGGGCATTTTACCCTTCTTCCCCAATTCCGGCGGTACTGCGGCGAGCCATTCCGGCGATGGTGAGGGCCTAGCGCCTAGGCTACCGGCTAAAATGGAACCAGGGGAGCAAGGGGGTCATGACCGTACCTTCGGCGGCGAAGATTGTCGATGGACGGCGACGACGGCGAGGGTAGACGGCGAGGAGGTTTCGGGTGCTTGACGGCGACGACGATCCGGTGGTCTTCACGACCGCTGGAGGCGTGGCCGAGGATGGGTGGGCGACGACGGATCCGACGGTGGTGGCAGCTAGGGCGAGGGGGGCCTGGATCAACGGCGAGCGGCGGCCGGAGTTGAAGAAGAGCCGAAGACCTAAACGAGGTCGGCAGCGCTCTGCTTATGCTATAGCCGGCTACGGTGGTGTGGGCTGAACGCGGTGAGGGCGAGGGGTTCTTATAGGGGGTCGCCGGCGTCCAATTGGAAGGGTACCGAGGGTTTCCCTTTTCTCAACGCCGGTGAACTTTCCTAAGGCTCGGGTTCTTTCCATGCGCGGCGAAAACGCGTGGCTATCGGTGGAATGAGATCCCCGGCGGTCGGAGAAGGCGATCCCTCGGTTAATTTGGCGACAACGGATACGGGGCGGCGGATTTGGAAGGTGGGGGTCGCCGGTGGGAGAGAGGGGATCCCTTTCCATCGGGGAAGAAGATCCTGACAGGTGGGCTCCACCTGTCAGTGAGCGATCCAAAAAGGAAGGGGGCCGACAGATGGGCCATGGATGTCAGTGGGCGAACGTGGGCGCACAGAGGCTGACGCGTGGGCCAGGAGGGGCGCGGTGGAGGAGAGAGGGGCGGGGGAGTGCGCCGACAGGCGGGTCCCGCTTGCCAGTGGGTGGGCGGTGATGGGCTGGGCCTAAAGGCCGTTGGAGGGAGGTTTCGTGGTTGAGGCCCAATAGGATTAAAAATTCATTTCTGATTTAAAATAATTCCAGTAATTTGAATATTTGATTAAGGGTTGAATCACTGTTGATAAAATTTTGTAAAAATTCCTAAAATTATATCTTGGCTTCTAGTTCATCTCATAAAATTTTCAAGTCCAGATTTTGAGTATTTCTCCCTGTTTGGCTTTATTTGGGTTCTTTTGTGATTTTCCTTTAATAATAAATCCAGAAATGATTATAAATAATATTTTTCTTTTTATTTTATTCCTTTTAATTTCTGGGGTGTTACACTCTCTCAAGCAAGCGATGGCCCAGAAGAGCTCCTTGCTGTCCCAGATGGCCGAAGTGTCCGCTACCGCTGCGGGGTTGCAAGCGGCAGAGAAGAAGAATGCCAACGTAGCAGAACATACCTTGGATGCCCTTTAGGGTACCTTGGAATATTTTGGCACTATGTGCCCTTTGACTTCTGCCGTGGCCAATGAGTCCCTTGATCGGAAGCTGAAGAGGATCCAAGTGGCGACATCGCTGATGATGAACTCCGGCATCCGGTACGGAGAGATCTCCGGACAGTGCGCCGGAATTGGAGTCCTCCGTCACCTCAAAGCCCTTCAGATTCCTATCGCTTCGATCAGGGGTTCGACACCCGGAAGCTTTGCCTCCGAGGACTTGTTGCATCCTTCGCCCAATGTAGCCTCGGCCTAGGAAGTTTTCTGGTCAACCTGGAAAACGGACCACAAGGCTGCAGCTAAAGCTTGGATCGGCGAGGCCCGTCGGCAAAAGAAAGCACAAACAAGGCCGCCGCTTCCTACCTCGCGAGCTCCGGCACCTCCTGCTCCACCAACCGAGCCGCAGGTCTAGCTCATAGGACAATTATGTATAAGAAATCTTGTAAAGTCCCTTCCATTAATGAAGAGTTTATAAACGAAGAGCTTGCTTGGGTATTTTGTTCTTTTAGGTTCTGTCATGCCCTTCGGACCCTGACTTCAAAATACTGAAATTTAACGAAGGGCTCCGAAAGCAGTGGTCAACCCTCGAGAGATTAAGGCCTTACCACCGCTCTCGCTTCTCTGTTCCTCGCGGAGATAAGGGGGAGGTAACCCTCGAGGTTTTTCAAGATGTCTTAGCTTATATCAAGGAGGAGGAAAAAGAGAAGGCATCTTCATCCTCCGAACATATGGATTGGTCTGACTCGGAGTACCAAGCCAAAGGCCCTACGGAGGCTAACTCCGAAAGACTTCTGATTTGGGCCAAGCTTCAAGAGGAGCAGAAGAAACTACGAGCCTCGAAGAAGAAGAGAAGCACTCGAACAAAAAGGACAACCCCGGTGGCTTCGAGCTCCGAAGGACAAAGTAGCCGTAGAGGTAGCTCTAAAGGCCGACAGGGCCTCCGATTTTACTTAGGCTTGGACCAAAATTTCTTTTAATGTAAAAGTATGATGAATTAATGTGAATTGTACTGGAAGCATCTTGTTTGTTCTTTACCCTCCTACCCCTCCTTGTGGGTGGGGGACCTTACGCATTGCAAAAAGATCCGTCGGTCACAATGACACGCACAACAATTCGATGCTTCGCACAATACATAATAATCATATTTTACCTTTTCGTAGGGTTCTTCGAACATAGGTCCGTATTATTATTTTTACAAGTTTCAGAGCTAGATTTATATTTGCAGGCTCTTATACTAGTCGCTTAGGACTTTAAAAGTGTCTCATTGGCCGGAGCCTTGAAACCTTATTGCTTGGTCACCTTCGACTCTTTTACAGATGCTTCGAACCCATAGGCCAGAAATCTGTTTATCGTTAAAGTCCTTGGACTCTTCTACGGATCCTAACAAGCTGGAGCCTGGAATCCGTAGGCTGGCCACCTTCAGCTCTTTTTTCAGATACTTCGAACCCGGAGGCCGGAAATATGCTCTTTTAAAGTCCTTAGACTCTTCTACAGATCCTAACAAGCCAGAGCTTGGAATCCGTAGGCTGGCCACCTTCGGCTCTTTTTCAGATACTTCGAACCCGGAGGCCGGAAATCTGCTCTTTTAAAGTCCTTAGACTCTTCTACAGATCCTAACAAGCCGGAGCCTGGAATCCGTAGGCTGGCCACCTTCGGCTCTTTTCCAGATACTTCGAACCCGGAGGCCGGAAATCTGTTCTTTTAAAGTCCTTAGACTCTTCTAGAGATCCTAACAAGCCCGAGCCTGGAATCCGTAGGCTGGCAGCGAAGCCCTTGAACCCACGGTTCGGAGGCTGTTGCCCGGGTCCTTAGAAAGATGCTTGACTCCGCAAGCATCTCCGTCCTCCTGATGCGTCCACCAGGAGTAAGGGATATTCGAAGAGCAAACAAGATTCGACCCCTCACTTTATTTTAGAAAAGGAAATTTTACAAGTGATTACAAGGAGCCCCTAAGCATAGTAACGCTTAAGGTGCTCCGCATGTCATGCATGCTTCAACTCTTCCCCTTCTAAATTAGCTAATTTAAATGACCTGGGGTGCCCTGAGCGTAGGATAATATATGGTCCTTCCCATTTATTTCCTAGCTTCCCCGGGGTTATTACACTTCGCAAGACTAAATGACCTGGTCTAAGCTCGCTCAGCTTTATCTTCGGGTCATACCATGTTCTTGTTTGGCCTTGGTACTTCGTCAGATTGGCGACAGCTCGAAGCCTTGTTTCTTCTGACAAGTCCAGCAAAGTATTCCTCTCATCTTCATCTCCGGGTTGTACTGCACGAAGGGATCCACCCCTGAGCTCCGTAGGAGTCATGGCCTCATCTCCGAAGAGCAGTCTAAATGGGGTAAAGCCCGTGGACCTAGTTTGAGTGATTCGAATGGACCACAAGATCTTGGGAAGCTCTTCGACCCACAACCCCTTGGCCAGCCCGACAATCCTTCGATTTAGACCAGAGAGGATGTTCCCGTTGGCTCGCTCGACAGCTCCGTTGGACTGTGGATGGCGCACTGCTGCGAAGCATAACTTAATGCCCAGTTCTTCACAAATTTCTTTGAATGTGTCAGCTTTGAACTGGGTTCTGTTATCCACAGTTAGCTCCCTTGGCACTCTGAACCTGCATATAATATTTTGCCAGAAAAATTTTTGCACATTCCTTGAAGTGATAGCAGTCAATGGTTCTACTTCGACCCACTTTGAAAAATATTCGATTGCTACCACTGCAAACTTCAAGCTGCCTTTGGCCATTGGAAAAGGGCCTATGAGGTCCATGCCCCACCAAGCCATTGGCCACACCGGGGCAATAACTTGAAGTGGTACTGGCGGATGGTGGCTTTGCCTTCCCATCCACTAGCATCCCTAGCAGGTTCAGACCAACTCCTCCGCATCTCTTACAATTGTCAGCCAGTATAGCCCCTGCCGAAGTGTTTTGCCTGCTAGGGCGCGAGGGGCTAAGTGGCTTCCACATAAACCTTCGTGAATGCCTCGAAGTATGTCTTGGCCTTCGGGTTGGGAGATGCATAGGAGTAAAGGAGAACACACTCCGGCCTTGTACAACATTCCACTGACAAGCTTATAATTTTAGCCCTTGCTTGTAACCTTTAGAAATCCGGACCTTCTGAAGAGTTTGCGCTACCTTGCAAGATATCCATTATCGGAGCCCACCAATCCGCAGCTGGAATGCAAAGGACTTCTGCGGAGGGTAATTGATCGACTGCAGGCTTGACTAGTTCTTCATAAAAGCACCCTCCGGTAGGTGCAATGCTCCGGCTGCAGATTTTGCTAGAATGTCTGCAAATTGATTATCTGCTCGAGGGATACTTCGAACAGAAAATCCTTTGAATGCTGCTTCAATCTTGCGGATTTCCTCCAGGTACTTCTCTAGATGTGGGTTTTCTGCTTGAAAGCTTTTATCGACATGCCCTACGATGACTTTGGAATCTGTTTTGATTATTATCCTTGCTGCTCCAAGTGCCTTTGCCTTTCAGAGGCCTAGCATGACCCCTTCGTACTCTGCGATGTTATTTGTGGTCTTAAAGTTGAGCCTCGCAGAATACATGGCCTTTTGCCCTAACGGTGACATGATGACCGCTCCTGCTCCGGCACCTGATGCCTGATAAGCTCCGTCAGAAAATATTGTCCATAAACCTTTGGAGGGCTCCTCCAGAGTCCAAACTGCAGATGGAGTCCATTCTGCTACAAAGTCAGCTATGATTTGGGATTTGATAGCTGTTCTTTCCGTGAAGAAAATTCCGAAGGGGGCTAGCTCGACAACCCATTTCTCGATCCTCCCCGTAGAATCTTTGCTTCGGAGCATATCACCAAGAGGGTACGAGGTAGGAACAATTAAGTTATGCACCAAAAAGTGATGCCTTAGGTTCCGCGAGGCCATTACCAGGGCATAAGCAAATTTCTCGAGCTCGGAGTATCTTATCTTTGCTCCGGACAAAGCTTCTGAAACAAAATAAACTGGGTTCTGCACTAGCTTTCCCTTAAGCTCAACTTCCCTGACCAGTACTGCACTTACTGCGGAGCCTGTTGCTGCAAGATAAAGGAGGAGCGTTTCCTCCGGGAGGGGCATAGTAAGTGTTGACAAGCTTCCGAGGTATGCCTTAATATCATCGAAGCTCTTCTGGCACTCCGGCGTCCAATTGAAGCTTTCGGACCCCTTTAGGGCTTTGAAAATTGGGAGGCTTCGTTCTGCTGACCTGGGCAAGAATCTACTAAGAGCTGCGAGCCTTCCTGCTAGCTTCTGGACTTGCTTCAAATTCCCTGGTGGAGCCATTCTTTGCAGTGCACTTATCTGCGTTGGGCTAGCTTCGATCCCCCTGCTCGAAACTAAGTACCGTAGCAGTTTTCCTGCTTGCGCTCCGAATATACATTTTTCAGGGTTGAGGCGTACTCCACATGCTCGGAGGCTCTCAAACGTTTCAGCTAGGTCTAAACTATGCTGGTGCTTTTGAGCACTCTTTATTACAATGTCATCCATATAGGCTTCGACATTTCGGCCTATTTGGTGACCTAGAGCCTTAGCTATTAAACGTGAAAAAGTGGCTCCGGTATTCCGCAAGCCAAAAGGCATTCTTACATAACAAAACACCCTGGAAGGAGTTATGAAACTTGTCCTGGCTTCATCTTCACGCTTTAGCCAGACTTGATGATACTCGGAGTAAGCATCGAGGAAGCTTAGTAATTCGGAGCCAGCTGTGGAATCCATCAGCTGGTCTATTCAGGGCATCGGGTAGGGGTCTCGTGGGCATGCTTTATTTAATGAAGTAAAGTCAATACACATGCGCCACTTGTTCGAGTCCTTCTTCCTTACAAAAACAGGGTTCGCCAACCACTCGGTATGGGCTACCTCCCTGATGATGCCAGCCATTAACAATTTTTATACTTCTATCTTGGCAAGGCTTGCTCTTTCTGCAGACAGCTTATGGAGCCCTTGGCGCACTGGCCTAGCCTTCTCGTTGATGAGCAGGCTATGCTCGATGATACTCCAGTCAACCCCGGTGATGTCTTCGTCAGTACAGGCAAAGATATCCAAATTTTGCTTGACGACTTCTTCCAACAAGGCAGCTATCTCTGGGGATAGCCCCTTGCCGAACTGTATTGGGTATTCTTTGCCATCCTTCGAAATTATCTTCGCCGCGACATCACCTTCTGGGATCGGTTTAAGGGAGAGCCCCTTCGAAGAGTTCGAAGCCTCCAGAACCTCTTCTGGATGGTCCGTCACATTGTGCACTTGCCGGGGGTCCAACGGCTAGCCGTGACCGTACTCCATCCTTTGGGCTATAGCTTGGTCTCCTGAAATAGTAAGAACTCCACCTTGCGTGGGCATTTTGAGACGGAGATAGTTTTGATGCGCTATAGCTCCGAATTGGTTCAGCATCCCTCGCCCGAAGATCACATTGTAGGCATAGGGGGCGTCGACGACGTCAAAAATCACCTCCTCCACCCTGGCCAAAGGCCCCTCTCCGAAAGCAACCTCGAGGCCTATTTGGCCGAGGGCATCGAGAGGCGGACCTGCAAAGCCTTGAAGTGGCCGGGCCGCTGGAAGCAGATGCTTTTGGGGTATGCACATTTGATCGAAGGCCTAGACAAAAAGTATGTCTGCGGAGCTCCCGCCATCCACCAAGATCCTTCGGACTTCCACCCCTGCTATATCTGCGGAAATGACTAAGGGGTCATCATGGGGGAACTTCACCCCCGCGACATCACTGGCTGTAAAAGAAATGGGCACATGAGACCATTCTGGCATTCCTTCCACGGAACTCGAGGTCCCAATGTGCCCTACTTCGCGGACGTATTCCTGCCGCTGCCTCTTGGACATGTTACCGAGGGTCCCCCCTCCGGAGATGGGTAGGACCACTCGCTTGCCGCGGTCTTGGGGGTCTTCCTGCTGATGAGGACATCACCGGCTGGGATATAAATATAATAAAAACAAAGGTGCATGCTTTCTATATTCGATTTACATTTTACATATTTGAGAAAAGGTTGCTGCACCATAAGTTGTTGTTTTCAATTACAGAAATTATTACATGGATTAAGGGACGCATTGTGAGCAAATCAAGGGCATGGAACATTGTGGAAGTTGATTGGGGACCAAGGCAAGGCCATCCAAACATAATATACAAGTTTGGGACATTACTTTTTTTCCAAGAGAAAATAGAAATAAAGTTCTACACAATTGAGAAGATGACTCGGATTCGGACCGCAGGGACAACACTGAATTCAAATGTGCATAACGTTTAAATGGAAACTCCGATTTGGATGATCTTGGACTTTTTGGAAAGCTTGATACGTCCTCTTTCCAACGGATCTAGCTACATATCCAGATTCCATCGGAGGAGATCACAATCACTAAATCAATGCGTGTTCCTTTTTTAGGCAGAACCAATTAAGCACGAAATTTCCATTTTTAATCAATCTGTTTTGGAAATAATTAGTCCTTTCCATATGTAATAAGTTTTATAAACATTGGGAACGTCCCTAGGGCTATAAATAACCCTAGAGACTTCAGTTGTATGGCGGGTTTTGATTAGATAAAAGTTTAGCCAATGCTACTTGTCCGTGTAAACCCATGATCGGTTAGATCACCGGTTTCACGTTTCAGAACCCCAACTACCCTTTGTGCGTCTTTTATATCCAGAAATTGTAGTTGCTCCTTTATCTTGTTCTTGCTCGTTCTTCGATTACTTGCAGGAACAAGGTTGATCACTGTCTAGATCAACAACCCTTGGAGTTAGTGTATCAATCGCTAAGGCGCAACACGAACGTCTCGTACGGTTGTAGTCGGGTCATCAATGTCGTCTCCGTCCAATCGAAATTATCTTATCTTATCAACTCACCGAAAGATCGGGCCATCCAAATCCCTACATCAAGTGGTATCAGAGCTTTCGTTTCTCGGTGAGTTTTTTATTTCATTTTTTCCTACAATCCAGAAAAAGCCACACAAAAAAAAATTACCCGAGATCCAAGCCTCTTTTAGCCTTTTACTAGTTCTGCTTGGTATCGGCTTTTTGAGTTTTTGGTTGCATCGTCGTGTGAATTTGCTAGTCTTAGTGTTTAGTTCATTTAGAGTTTCGAGTTCTTGTCACATTTTTTTACCACCGTGTTTTTTCTATCTATCAAGTGTTTAGGGTATTTTTATTCCGTAGTTTTTGAGTTCAAATCAAATTGGAGTTGGTTTGTTTATTGGAATTCGAGAATAATTAGGGCAGGCTGTGCACGTGTTACTAAAATTGTCATATCTCTCACCTGCCTACTAGGATTGGAGAGTTTTGATATATTTTGGAAAGCTTACAACCAGATCTGTGTTTTTCCTTTTAGAGTCATCTTTAGATTCAGTAGTTTCCTATCTGTTTTAGATCGTACAAAGCTCGGGAGTCTCGCAGTAAGAGTTTGTGTATACACCTGGTCATTTGTTGTTCTTTAAAAAAAAGAAAAAAAAAAGAAAAAACACAGAAGGGTGCCAAAAAAGAAATAAAAAAAAGCCGCACCAAAAAAAGAAGAAAAAAAGAGCGAAAAAAGTGAAGAAAGAAAATTTGTGACAAAAGAGGAGGAAAGCTAGTTCTACCTTTGTCGGTTTGGTGGTATCGTTTGTGTCTAGGCTCGCGTCTCTAGTACGTTCAAGCCTAGGATCATCACAATACCGACGTTGAACAATTACTCAATTTTCTTATGCTAATGTGGTTCTAGTTTTCCTTGCTACATATTTCAGCCTACCTAGAGCTCCACAGATTTGACTACAACTTGTACAACCAAGTGTTTTCCAAAGCATCGATACATCTAATCTCCGTGGTGTTTGTGGTTAAGTCGGTGTACAACACCTTCATGCTTGCATTGGTAAGAACTTGTAAGAGCTTGATACAGGATTGAGCGAGTGTGACTTTGTGCCTTCACAATCTTATAGTTAATAGGAGCGTACATATTATTTGTATGTTTCTTGTCTACTACTAATCATGACAGGGATACACAAGGAGATAGGATATAGTGAAGCTCAATATCGACATCTTCATCGACACATGAGAGATCAACACGATAAATATGAGGTATGTGATGAAATTCTAGCTAGGTTCAAATGTACACTACCTTATTTTGAAGGAAATTATGATCCTCATGCATATATTCAATGGGAGCTAGCTGTTGATAATGAATTTAAAAAGTATAACTTGTCTGAAAGAGAAAAGGTTATGGTTGCCTCTAAAGTGTTAGTTAAAGATGCTGCATATCATTGGAAACATCTTTGTAGACATGATAAAATACCTCAATCTTGGAAAGACTTAAAGAAATATTTGAGAGATGCTTTTGTTCCTCCATATTATGCTGATATTCTATTAAAGAAACTACAATGTTTAAAACAAGATAGCAGAAGTGTTGCCTCATATTATCATGATATGCATGTTTGTTTATTACGTTGTGCTATAGATGAATGTGAAGAAGCTATAGAACAAAGGTTTTTACGTGGGCTTAACAAGGAAATTCAGGAAATGCTTCTTCATGAAACATATAATTCTCTCTCTCAATTGTTTGAACTTGCATGTCGAGCTGAAATTCAGATTGCCATTGATTTAGAGGAAACACCATTTTGTGTGCATGCTAGTACTACGAACCTTGAACAAGAAAAGGAGAATAAAAATGCACTTACATCATCGAAAAAGGTTTTGCAAGGTAATATATGTGCTGAAATTAATCAAGGTGAGTGTACTCCTGATAAAACACAATTGTCCACCATTCATGCTATTATAGAGCCACTGTTAGTAGAATCTTTTGCTGAAATTGCTTTGTTACCAGATGATTTGCTTGACACTCCTTGTAATAAAGAAGAGTTGTGTGTTAATACTTCACTTATATACATGCCACAACTAGTTAATGAACATGTTGACTTTGTTGTCGAACCTTTAAGTGATTTGATACATGTTGTTCACATTGCTAGTGAAAAGGAAGAATATAAATTGTTATCTTCTTTAAATACTTGGGGTTATATTGAACTTGATGATCTTTGTGAACTTAGTACTTTAAATGAGAAATTACTCACTAGACCTGATTTTCCATGTCCTAATCAAATGAGTTTTCACGTAATTGGAAAATACAATGATCAAGGAGTATACTTTGTGCATAGAGTTTACATATGTTCAGATTTGAAACAGCATGTAAATTCTGAAAATAATAGTCTTGACCAAGGTGCTTTAACTAATCATATTATCTCGAGAGTCTCTTGTTTTGATTTAAATACACATGTTTGTTTTCAAGAAGGAGAGCCTTGTGGGCTGCTTAGCAATGCCACAATTCCTACTCCGATATCTAAAAGTACATATTCGATGTCATTTGTTCAAGCAAAGGATTTGGTGAGTTGGTTTTCTTCAATTCACCACATGTTTAAAGAACAAGAGATACTGCACAATAATGATTCTTCTGCTAGGAGTTGCATTGATGATGAACACAAGAACAAACCGAGGACGGTTTGCCGCCAAGAAGGAGAGAATGATGAGGACATCACCGGCTGGGATATAAATATAATAAAAACAAAGTTGCATGCTTTCTATATTCGATTTACATTTTACATATTTGAGAAAAGGTTGCTGCACCATAAGTTGTTTTCAATTACAAAAATTATTACATGGATTAAGGGACGCATTGTGAGCAAATCAAGGGCATGGAACATTGTGGAAGTTGATTGGGGACCAAGGCAAGGCCATCCAAACATAATATACAAGTTTGGGACATTACTATTTTTCCAAGAGAAAATAGAAATAAAGTTCTACACGATTGAGAAGATGACTCGGATTCGGACCGTAGGGACAACACTGAATTCAAATGTGCATAACGTTTAAATGGAAACTCTGATTTGGATGATCTTGGACTTTTTGGAAAGCTTGATACGTCATCTTTCCAACGGATCTAGCTACATATCCAGATTCCATCGTAGGAGATCACAATCACTAAATCAAAGCATGTTCCTTTTTTAGGCTGAACCAATTAAGCACAGAATTTCCATTTTTAATCAATCTGTTTTGGAAATAATTAGTCCTTTCCATATGTAATAAGTTTTCTAAACATTGGGAACGTTCCTAGGGCTATAAATAACCCTAGAGACTTCAGTTGTAAGGCGGGTTTTGATTAGATAAAAGTTTAGCCAATGCTACTTGTCCGTGTAAACCCGTGATCGGTTAGATCATCGGTTTCACGTTTCAGAACCCCAACTACCCTTTGTGCGTCTTTTATATCCAGCAATTGTAGTTGATCCTTTATCTTGTTCTTGCTCGTTCTTCAATTGCTTGCAGGAACAAGGTTGATCACTGGATAGATCAACAAACCTTGGAGCTGGTGTATCGATCGCTAAGGCGCAACACGAACGTCTCGTACGGTTGTAGTCGGGTCGTCAACGTCGTCTCCTACCAATCTAAGTTATCTTATCTTATCAACTCACCGAAAGATCGGGCCATCCAAATCCATACATCACCTGCTTTGGTGGTGGCATAATGTTGGCCACCGGTAGTCGCATGGGGGTTTTGGGGACACCAGCTCGGGCCACGATTTGCACAGGCTCCGACCGTGCCGCTGGTGGGGCTCGATCTGAAGTACCCCGCCGGTACTTCGTCCTAGGAATTCACCCCAAAGGGCTAACACCGCCTTGTAGTCCTTTGTGTCATGACTTCTATTGTCGCCATGCACGCGGCAGAAAAAACTCTGGCGCCTGCCAGGTACTCTTTCTTGAGGCTTCGACGCTCCAGCCTTGAAGCCTTGCGCCTGCTGATAACTGGCAGGTGCCTTCGGAACGGAGGGTGTGATGCTCAACACCTTCGAACGGAAATGCTTCTTTCCTCGCCTGTGATCGCCGAAGCGATTGTCTTGAGGGGGTTGTAGAGAAGCTGAGGCTTCGGGCTCCGTCTTCACTTCTCGGAGGACAGGTGTGGGTGCTACTGCCCGTCGAAGTCATCCCTCCTCCGCCTTGGCATACTGCTCAAAGTATGCCATCAGCTATGCCACGGATGACATAGGCTTCCGATGGAGTTTGCTGAGGAGATCGGGGTTCAACACCCCTTCGCGGGCGGCGTCGACTACCGAGGAGGTAGACAGGCCCTTGATCTGCGACTTGGTGTGGGCGAAGCGCGTGAAGTACTCCCGAAGTGTTTCTCCCACTCGCTGCTTCACCTAGAACAAGCTCCCTATCGACATTGGAGCCACAAAGGTACCCTGGAAGTTGCTTACGAACTTCCTCTTCAACTGCTCCCAAGATCTGATCGATCCTGGCTTCAAGGACCAGAACCATCAGAGCGTTACACCTTCGAGAGCGAGGGGGAAGCACTTTGCCATAGTCTTGCGCACCCCTCCGCTTGATTCTATCGTCAGGGCGTACGAGCAAGCGAACTCTCCGGGGTCTGACCCGCCGGAGTACTTGTGCAACTTCGAGGCCTTGAACCTGGGATCGAAAGGTACCCTTTGCAAGTCTGAATGTAGCGGAGACTCATCATCGAAAGATGTGTTTTCAGCCTCCTTCGGGACTTGAACAGCTTCGGGAAGATTGCGAGAACCACCATCTTGGGGCCCTTCTGGAGTCTCGGTGGAGGCTTGGGAGCGGAGGCGATCAGCGGCCTCTTGCCTCCATCTAGCCACTTCCTCCTGAAGTTGCGCTATCTGAGTAGCTTCGGCCTCAGGAAGGTCTTCATCTTCGCTGAAGGGTAGCTCCGGGTCTTGGGAACTGAGATAATCAGTTTGGAGCACCGTAGGAGGAGCCCGAGGGCCTCTGGGCACTCGACGCCCAGCGACACCCTCGGGGACCGTTGGAACAGCTGAGGGTCCGGCTCCTTTGGTCCGAGGGGACCTTCGGAGAGCACCCGATGCTTGGCTTCGCTTGGGAGGCATAGCTAGCAACGAAGAGGTCCGAAGACCGAGGACTTCGATTGGTCTGGGAAGGTGAGGGAAGGCCTTCGAACCGCACTAGGAAGCCCCTTACCGAAGGGTGCGTGGAATCTTGGGACTCCGAGGCTCCCTCCGTAAGTGCTCTTCGAAGTGCAGTCAGCAGTAGAGAACTAGCTTTTAGAACTAGGTTCCCCACGGACGGCGCCAACTGTTGGCGTAAAAGATTACGCTAACAGGTTCTCTGAGATCAAGAACAGACAAACGGTGAGTTCGTGCTAAGAACTATCTCGAGCCTCCGTAAGGATAATAGCTTAAGTAGTCCGAATATGTGTATTAGAATAGCTGAGTATTCGATCCTTATTACAGGGTAAGGAGGGGGTATTTATAGGCAAAAACGTCTAAGGGAAAGACCTATTTACTCCTAGATTACAACCGACATAGTGGAAACTATTCGGTACCCTGAACAGGGTTAAAATGGTAAAATCTACCCAAAGCAAGTAGATAAGCCAAACATCTTATCAATCCTGTCGTTTGGCTCCGAAGCCTCATATCGTGCGGAGGGTTCATTCGGATCATGGATCGAAGCACCCTTCGGCTTCACGACTCCTTCGCCTTCGAGCATGAACCCATTAGCTCCGAAGCTGATAAGTCCTTTTGAACTGTTAATCTCTAAGTCCTGAAAGTGAAGCATTTTCCCCCAACAGTAAGCAACTCCTTGCTAATCACATCGTATGTGACTCTTGTTGTTGGAGAAGCATCCAATGCTTGACCCCAACTCCTATGCTCCAAGGCCCAAAACCGTTTTGATAGCCTCGTCAAGTGAACCAACACTATGCGTGCAGAAGTCTGACTTCCGCCCTAACTGGCCGAGATAAAAGATAGCACCCTGCTTTGGCAGACCCACTATCGATGAGCACGAACCCTGGTGGGTGCAGCTATTGGGAAGAACATCAACACTTAATTTTCTGACGGAAAACTACTCTAGCATTGTAACATCCCTAGCGCACACGAAACATGCAAAAATAAAATAACAGGAACATAAGAAAGCATCACAGACAATCATATTAACTGTGACATAGCATGACCTTCTTCACATGGCGATCTCCATCTCCATGGCTCTCGTCATCGAGTGCATGCTCCTAGCCTCCATGAAGAGTACTAGTCAATATCGAATAGGCTATACTAATTACATGGGCCGAAGCACCGCGGAAATAACATGCAAGCCGTAATGAATTTTACATCAGCCTTGGGCTAAAAATAACCATGACACGTAGGCAATATTTAATTTACATTCATTCATTGCATGCATCTCATACATCATATTTAACCAAGGCCATGTCAGTCACGATATTCTCTGCAAAACAAAATTAGGCGAGCAATCTACAAATGACTAGATTCTGGATCTGAAAAACCCGGGTCAGCAAGCTCGGTTTTTCAAAATCGCACGGGTCAGAACTTTCAATCTATCATCGGAACTTCCGATCTGTAGGAACTTATGATCAATATTGGAATCCCGCATCACAAAAATTGTCTTCTATATCGAATCATTATTCAACATCAGAACATCCGATCAGTATCGGAACTTCCGATCCGCTATCGGAACTTCTGATCTGCCGTGGACAGAAATAGATCTAATCTATTTTTCTACCATGTATCTCCATATATGATGGATCTAGATCGAACGCTACACACGTAGGCTCTGATACCACTGTTGTGGAATAGGGGAGCTACGCTAGCCGGCAAATTCAAAATTTCCGCCCTATGTCCCTAGGTTCATGCGCGTGTGAGATCATAGGTCAGTACCTTCTAGCACTTGACGCGCTAGGTGCAGCGGAAGAAGATGTTGGAGCAGCACGTCTAGCCTCTCCTCGCTTCGTCCTTACCGTCCTTCGTCGATCCGATCGATGAAGACGACATAGTCGTTCGCATGTAGACGTTCACGAGCGTCGCTATTGGAGTAACGCCTCCACGGAGTCTACACATATAGGGATGGAGTACCTCCCACGGCAGCGTGCTAGCACCATACGTGAGATACGGGGATCCTTGACCTCAATGTTTGAGTTCAAGAAGGGGAGGAGAGGAGTATATGGTGTCTAAATCCAATCTATGCTTATTCCTTGTCCTAGGACCTCCTCCTCCTCTCCTTATATAGGGCTGAAAGCCCCCTAGGTCATGCACATCTTGGAACCCACAAATTAGTTACAAATAATTCATATTCGTAACAGATCCAATCTGATACCCCACATCAGAACTTTCGATCTTGGATTGAAACTTCTGACAAGGTATTTTTCTGGTCTCCAAATTTAGCATGACACGCAACAAATCCAATATGTTTTCGCCCACCTTGGAACTTCCGATAAGTACAAAAATTCCACGTTTCCAAATCGGAACTTCCGGCTCGTCGGAACTTCCAAAGCAACATTTTCTCTTTGTATTGAGACCAGATAATAATTGGAACTTCCGATACTACCTATAGGAACTTCCGATCTATGGAATTTTCTTGGGCATATCCTTCAACAACCTCACGCAGTAGGGTGGAATTTTCAATTCTTTTTTTGGTAGTGTAATTGGGCCTATACTAGAATTCGAGGTTAAATTCTAATTGAGTTTTGATGATTCCAATTCTAGGGTAGCCCAAACAGCCGACATCACAGAATTGCTTTCCAATTATCTATTTTTAGGTCTAATACCTCGGATCCAAATAAGGCCAAAGTTCAATCAAGCATGCCAGATTGGATTCAAGTGAAGTATGAAATCTGTAGTGTACAATCTGGATGCAGTTAGATGGCATTTGTGTCGAATTCAAAGCTGCGGCAAATGCCAAGGTGAAATCTGATGAAGTTGCAGCTATTGTGGAAATTGAACATTGATGGTGATGAAATGTTGGGACTACAATTCCTATCTTTGGATGCCTATTTTTATCTTCAATTCGACTTGTCCAGGTGTGATGAATTATTCTCCCTCTTGTTGAGAACCAACCATGTTGCATATACTCTATGTATTCATTTCACTTGTATCAAATTTTCGGTCAGAAATCAATGCTCTGCGCAAGAGGCTTGTGACATGGAATTTTTAAGTTTTCATATAACATCTTCCCATTGGTTTCCCACCTACTTTCAAAACCTTTAAAACAAAAGGTTACATTCGTCATGTTTAAGGTTAATTCATTTGTTGTACTTGTTCCTAACACTACAAGAAATTTGATATTCTATAATGTTTATGGAGTGACAACGGATCTATTCGTCATAAAATCACGGGGTTTATGACATTTTGAAATTACAGGTTCAATTTGATGATGAAAAACTATTGTGCATCACTAATGCTAAGAAAAAAATTGTCATACCCAAATAAGACATGATTTTTGTGACGAAATTAAATATACATTATTTTTCATCATAGTCAAGAATGCTATGTTGGCAGGTATAAACCACGTGTCATCCTACATAGTGACATGTAAAAGACGCGCGTTAGTAATACACTTTTAGTGACGGACTATTTCACATGCGTCAATAAGACTGCATTATTAGTGATGGGTCGTAATTGGACCCATCACTAAAGAAGGGGCACCCCCATTAGTGATGGGTCATGGTATGACCCGACACTAAAGATCTCTCCTATAGTGACGAGTTATATTTCCATAAATTGTAAAACCGAAAGTAACGACCAGAGGGGGGTGAATGGGCACCTAAAAATTCTTTTGAATCAATGGCCTTCTCCCAACACCCAACGCACCTCGACAGATAATAAGCAGAAGCAAAATAGATCACAGGTACTAAAAATAATCTAGCCTAAAAATGATCGGTGTCCTAGTCGAAAAGACACCAACACAGTGCTTAAAGGCAGATCAAGTTAACTCATAGGTCAAATGACAATTCTACAAATGATTCATCAAAGACACTGATAATCCATCAAGCATGTCCAAAACATCCACAGTGCACAGGCAGTCCACAAATGAGAGACACCACAATTTTTAGCGCATTCAAACTAAATGCAGTATATAAAAAGTGCTCATAGATGATTCAAAGTGCACAAAGGAAACATAGATATATCAATGAAAAATCATCATGCAATTTAAATAATGTTTGCAGCTAATCATCCAGATTCTTAATAGACAAACAACAACAAATGGAGATGCACAGGAATCAAGAATTAATTATTGTTCGTGCGTGTTCACTGTGTGTGTGGTCTGATTAATCTTCGTGCGGATGAACAGCTCCTACTATTGCGCTGGCTCCGCAACGCACTGCTGCTGCTGGCTGAGCCCAGCTTTCTATACTCAAGCGCCAAAAACTTGCCTCCGTTTCTGCCGATGCTCGCGCAGGATTCCCTCCACACCAAAGAAAATCAGCATGCCGCTTGAACGCCCAAGCCGCCAGACGCGCTGCGCTCCTCCGCCTGTGCGCTGCGAAGCTTCGCCGCTTGGTGCTCAGTAGCGCTGGCGCTGCACGCACTCCAACCGCGCCGATATTTCTGCCTACCGTGCACGAGGACTACAGCCGGTGGTGAAAACCCAAAAAGGGGACAATGGCGGCTGTGCTAGGAAGAAGAAGCAGAGGAAATTTCTGAACTCGAATTTTCAATTAATGAGTTAACCCTAACCCTAGGGGATTGGGGCCTATTTATAGGCAACCCAATAAGAAGGAAAAATACAAATTTACCCCTAGGGTAAATTACACAGACGCTGAAATAAAAATGGAAAAGACCGAACTGCCCTTAGGATTTTTACAGACTCGACTAACAAAATAGTTAAATCCTAAATAAAGATAACTTGTCCTGATGCGGAGCTTTCGTAGTAGCTACGGCTTCACTTCAGAACGGTCGGATCCAAGATCAGCGGTCGTCAGTTTTACGCTGAAACTGAGAAAGCGTCCACCGTCTTAGCACCGGGTACCTGGATTGGGCTGGCTCGATTTCGCGGCTCCCTTAGCACGGCAATCGCTCGCCGCCCGTGTACCTAAGTCAATCCCGATCAACAGACCAGTGGATCCCCTGCCGCTCCTAGCCCATGTACTCGGATTGGGCCAGCCCGACTCCGCAGCCCCTCTTCCCGGCAGTCGCTCGTCGCTCGTGTACCTGAGTCACATGCGGCCCAGACACGGCAGGTCTTGTCTTCTCTTTGACTTCCGTTGACAATCACTTATCACATCTGGAGCCATGAGGCCCATGATCTTCATCATGGCTCCTCAATCTCCCCCTTGATGAGTGCATTGTCAACACCCTCTTCATCAGCTCTTCGGAACCTGCAAAACACGTGGAAACACGCAAACAAAACACAAGAAGACAGAAATAAGAAAATAAAACAAAAGGTTTAACCCTAATGACCAAAAGCCGAACAAAAGCCAGAATACGGTCATTGTGGTTAAACAAAAATAAAAACTCAAACGAGTGCAATATCAAAATTATCAACAAGGATATCCAAAGAGTAAGGGTAAAAGAGACTAAAACTCCCCTAAAACAAATTCCAGAGAAAGCCAAAAACTCCCCCTAAACTCTTCTAAAAGATCAAGTAACCCAAAATTTCTCCTCCTTGTTGACAATTGGACTCATCAAGTGAGACTAAATGCACTCAAAAGAGACATAGACTCAAAATCCCCCTGAAATGCAACTCCCCCTCAAAATATGCAATGAATGCAATAGGGATGCAAGTGGAGTGTAAAAAGCATGCTTCTCAGATATGATTGTCTAGAATTACATCATCTAGCAAGTATAGAAAAAGAAATATTGTCTAAGACACATGGCATGATTAGTGCGATAGATGATATCCAAAGAAAGTCATTAGCACACATTTTTTGATTTTAGCAAATAAAAGCATCACCACATTTTCTAGTTGACAAGAAAGGTAAAACATGAGATGCAAAGGCTAGCTGATCTCTACCAAGATAAGAATTGTCCATAACAAAGAGCTTCAACAAACTTGTTATCTTTTAATTTTTAGACTTTTTCTTTTCCTTTTTCATTTTTTCCAGGTGTTATTTGCATGTCAACCTTATGCTAACCGACCAAGTCAAGCCTAGGCCAGAACAGGACCATAATAAGCTTAAGACATTGGTCTTGGCATACATTATACTGTCCTAGTTCATACCAAAGTGCTATGGTAAGCAGTCCAGAACAATGCAATGCGACACAGCAAACCCACCTGGATATTTTCAATTAAGCATAAAAGGCATGGATTTTTCATTTTTCTGATTTTTTATCATTTTATAGCACATTTTCCATGTTAAAGCATATAGATGTCCAAGTTGCATATCTGCATCTAAGGAACTAGCTACCAGGCATGTAAAAGATAGCAAAAGCATTCATCCTACACATGCTAGTTACCATAAGTAATGGTGACCATTTTTCAATTTTAAAGCATAAAACCCATGCATATGACAGATATCAGACATATCATGTGAACTAAAGCAAAGCATGATCATTGACAGGTATTCAAAAGCATATACTAGCTGGAATAAGTAAAGCAGATCAATCATATAACAGAAGCAAGCTACAGGTGTGATATGCGAACTCGCATGATATGAACTCACACGAAAAGACTCAAGAAAAGAGTAAAAAAGAAAGAAAAACTGACTCAAAATATCCTAAAAAGGATACACAACTCCCAAATCCCCTCGCAAACCCTCAAAAGTAGACTGATCTAAGGGTTTGGTGAAAATGTCAGCCAACTGATGATGGGTATCAACATGAACAAGGTCAATGACACATTTCTCATATTGATCCCTTAGAAAGTGAAAGCGCACATCGATATGTTTGGTTTTTGAATTAAGACATGGGGTTTTTCCTACACTAATCGCGCTGGTGCTGTCACAAAACAAAGGTACTCCGGCATGGAAAAACAACCCGAAATCTCTCAACGTGGAAATCATCCAAACCAACTGTGAGCAGCAGCTAGCAGTAGCTACATACTCAGGCTTAGTGGTAGAAAGCACAACTCCAGATTGCTTACACAAAGACCAAGAAACAAGCGAAGAACCAAGAAACTGGCAAGTACCGTAAGTTGACTTGCGATCCAGCCGTCACCCACCAAAATCAGCGTCGGAAAAGACAGATAACTCAAGAGATGATGATGCTGAATAGTAAAGACCTAGATCAGGCGCATAGGTAAGGTACCTGAAAATGCGCTTGACAGCCTGCCAATGAGATCCACGTAGTGAAGACTGGAAGCGTGCACACAGTCCCATGACAAACAGAATGTCCGGTCTCGTCGCCGTCAAGTACAACAATGATCCGATCATCCCTCGATACTCTCTCAATGACCTTGACGCCACTCTCATCCTTATCTAGGCCACCAGATGTACCCATTGGGGTCATCTGAGGCTTCAACTCTCCACCGAAGTCGAACTTCTTCAACATGTCCCGTGTGTACTTGCTTTGGTGGATGAAGATGCCGTCCTTGGTAAGCTTGATCTAGAGCCCTAAGAAGTACTTGAGCTCACCCATGAGGCTCATCTCAAACTCGCTGTGCATCTGCTCAGAAAACTTGGACACAAGCTCACTAGTAGGACGACCAAAAATAATGTTGTCCACGTAAATCTAAGCAATCAAGAAGTTTGAGCCATCTCTGAGCAAGAAAAGAGTCTTGTCCACAGAACCCATCACAAAGCCACTCCCCAAAAAAACTAGTTTAGACGATCATACCAAGACCTGGGGGCTTGCTTCAGACCATATAAAGCTTTCTGCAACTTAAAAACATGTCGAGGAAACTTAGGGTTCTCAAAACCGGGGGGCTGCCTAACATAGACCTCCTCGTCTATGTACCCGTTCAGAAAAGCACTCTTGACATCCATTTGAAAAAGTTTAAAACCTTTAGAAGCAGCGAATGCCAAAAGTATGTGAATGGACTCAAGACGAGCAACAGGGGCGAAAGTCTCCTCAAAATCAATACCCTCTTTCTAGCAAAAACCCTGGGCAACTAAACGAGCTTTGTTGCGCACAACAACCCCATTTTCACCTTGTTTGTTCTTAAACACCCACTTGGTGCCTATGAGGTTGCATCTAGGTGGCAGCTCAACCAGTGTCCAAACCCAATTGCGAACAAAGTTCTCAAGCTCTTCTTGCATGGCGTTTATCCAATTTGCATCATAAAGAGCATGAGAAACATCTCTGGGCTCAAAAGTGGCAACAAACGCACACTCAGCAAAAACAGCGAGTGAGCCAACATAAGACCGCATGGATCTCGAAGTGAGATCACCGATGATGAGCTCTGAGGGGTGATCACACTGAACTGCTCGAGATCCTAGGTGATCAGATGTCACCTCACTAGAGTCAGTAGCTGGCACCTCTGGACTAGACTTAGGGGGCTCGATCGAAGTGGAAGAAGTTATCAGAGGTTCACCCTCATCCTCAGTCAAAGTCTCAAAAGGTGTGCGGTCTGCAGACTATGCAGAAGGCCCACCCTCATCAATAGTGGGAGTGTCATCATCTTCCTCAAAGATGGACTCTCCAAGCTCATGATATCTAGAAAGCTCAAAAGAAGGAGTGAGTTAAGGCATGGACTCATCAAAAGAAACTTCACACGTCTCGACAAGCTGCTGGGATTTGAGGTTCCAAACACGGAAGCCTCGAGAATGCAAAGCATAACCAAGAAAGACTCCATCCTAGCAACGAGACTCAAACTTGTCCAAATGCCCTCCCTTCTTGAGCACAAAACACTTGTAGCCAAATGCTCGCAAGTGACTCACTTTGGGCTGTCTACCAAACCGCAACTCGTATGAAGTCTTACCTAGGTAAGCTGTAAGAAAGATGTAGTTGGCCAGATAGCAAGCCGTGTTCATGGCTTTAGCCCAAAAGCGCCTAGGAGTCCTATGCTCATCGAGCATCATCCTGGCCATCTCGACTAGCATGCGGTTCTTTCGTTCCACAATGCCGTTCTATGGGGGAGTGTAAGGGGCAGAAAATTGGTGCTTAAGACCCTAGTCACTACATAAGCTGACGAACTAAGAGTTCTTGAACTCAGAGCCGTTGTTAGAGTGATTTGCTCGCATCCGACCATTGTTCTCATTCTTCAGCTTCAAAATCAGGTCATGAAAAAACTAGAAAGCCTCATCCTTAGACTCCAGAAAGAAAACCCACGAGAATTGAGAAAAGTCGTCAATTATCACAAGGGCGTACCACTTCCCACCGATTGAAAGTACCCGAGCTGGACCAATGAGAAACCATGTTGAAGAATATGGTTTTGATACTCCAGATATGATGAGTGATTGTCAATGGAAATCAAAGGAAGAGAGAAATAAAGACCTATCAAGTCTGAGGGGCGTGTGATTCAAGTACACGGGCAGTGAGCGACGGCCGGGCAGAGGAGCTGCGGAGTTGGGCTGGTCCAATCCGGGTACATGGATAGGAGCGACAAATGATCCATTGGTCTGTTGACTGGGTTTGACTCAGGTACACGGGCGGCGAGCGATTACCGGGCTGAGGAAGCTGCGGGGTCGGGTCAGCCCAATCCGGGTACCCGGTGCGAAGACGGTGGACGCTTTGTCAGTTTCGGCGTAAAACTGACAATCTATAATTAATTCGTTTTTAGGATATTAATTGAGAAACCAAGGGTTGGTTTTGGTGTTTGTGATGAGTGATTGACAGGCTTTTTACCTCTGGTTCGAAGGGGTACCTCCGAAGGGGGTTCGGAGGATGGAACTCCGAAGGTGTTCGGAGGCTGTTTTCACCGAAGGGTTCAGTGGTGTGGTTGCTGCAGCTGTTGCAGTGGAGTGTGCCTGTCAGAGGGGTCCGACAGTACACGAGGACTGGGTTCGTACCGAAGGTCTCGGTACTTTGGGCGGTACACCGGAGTGTGTGCCGAAGGTTGCTAACCCGGAGAGGTCTCCGGAGTACTGGAAACACTTGTCTGTTTGTTTGTGGTGCGCAGGGGACTGCGGAGGCGACGGACAGGTTCGTAGCAGGTGAACCTGGGTTAAGCAGGAGGCTTGATGCCAGGGGAGCAGGGAGCTCCGTCACGGTGGCTACGAAGGGGTCTGGGTCGGTCCTCGGGTCGAGGTGCACCAGGTGAAGGCAGTAAGTGCGGAGCGTGGCTCCGGGTGAAGGTACTCCGAGACAAAGTCCTCGGAGGTGAGGCACTTCGAAGGTACTCCGAATGGAGTGACTTCGGAGTTTGGTGGATCAAGTCCTTTGCGGAGGCAAGGCGTTCGAAGTGTGCTCCGGAGGGAGACATTCGAAGGTACCCGACGAAGGTCTCAGAAGTCGAGGCGCATCAGAGGCATGGTCCGGGTGAGGCTCGTCAAGGAGTGTGCTCGGGGAGAGACACTGCGACGAAGTGCTCATGGAATGCTTCGTGCGGAGGCCTTGGACGAAGGAGGGACTTCGAAGGGTGGTACTCCGAAGGTGGGGCTTCGGAGTGATGAAGGCTTCGGAGCGAGGCTAGCTCCGGAGCAAGGTTGACTTGTGGTGCTTCGGCCATGCATGGCTTCGGTACACGGACTGACGGAGTTCGAGCTAGGAGTAGCTGCGAAGCTGTGGTGGTCCACTCCGAAGGTGGTGGTGCGAAGGCCCAAGGGCTTTGACGGCTTCGGCTCAAAACCGTCACTGTATCGGAGGCTAACTTCGGTGAAGCGAAGGCCGTCAGGCTCAAGGCTTCTCGCCGAAGCTACCGCACCCCTCGCGTGCGAAGGAGGGCTTTAGGAAGGTCAAAGACTGCAAAGGCTGACACTATCTGCTCTGCAAAAAGCTGACGCTGTCCCCTCTGCAAAGCTGACAGAGAAGCCTCCAGAATAAAGTTGACTACTGTTTGTACCCCTCTGTTCTGTAGAGACAAAACTGGTGTAAACCCTAGGGGTAAAGTAGTCAATTCACTTGGGTGAACTGTGGGCTATAAATATGGGGGCTGGGTAGGTAACATTTAACACTTTGAGCATTTACTGTTGAGCTCCTATACAAGCCTCCACTTTGAATACATCCAGTGAGTTCATTTTTGTGTTCCTTGTTCAAGCGGCGAAGCCCTGCCTCTGTGTGCTTTTTGCTTGAGCTTGTTTTACATACTTCGCTGCATACTTCGTCCATTTGTGTGTCACCTTGAGTGACTTTTGACAGTGCATCGAAGCCTGTGTTGACGAAATGTGTTGTGTGTGAAGTGTGTTTTTCAGTACGCGTTCGCTCTGTGTAACAGGAGGCTAGACCTCGCTGCTTTATAGCGAAGCCCTGATCGTTGCCCGTTTTGCTTCTTGTGTCGAAGCCCCTAGCGTAGTCTGTTGGTGTGCGTTTAGACCTTCACAGTACGAAGCACAACACCAGTTGCTGTCACTAAGTATTAGGTCGAAGTCCTCAGAGGGTTGTCCACTCTTGCGAAGGGTGAAGTGCGAAGCCTGCTCGAAGCACCCTGTGTGCGGAGCCTGCACTGACTTAGCAGAGTTGTTTTCGGGGTTGTGGGTGGAGCGAAGTCTGCTTGACTTCGGACTTTTACTCCTTGCGAAGCCTGTGTTCGGAGCTGTCAAATACCTCCGAACCAGACCTTCGAAGGTTGGTGTTCGAAGCCTGTTCCGCAGTAGACAGAATTAAAAACCGAAGGCTGTGTTTAGCCTGAATTTTTAAAAGCTCCCATTCACCCCCCCTCTGGTCGCCGTTTCCGGTCCAACAATTGGTATCAGAGCAGGTTAAGATCACCAGTTGACCTTAATCGGTTTTGTCATCTGTTGGCGACATGGACAGAGCTAGTAAAATTCCTCTGTTCGATGGGACTGATTTCGCATACTGGAAGATGCGCATGGAGGCTTACTTGCTAAGCCAAGGAAATGCAATTTTGGAGATTGTGGACTCACAATACTCCATCCCTGAGACTCGCACCTCTCAAACAGAAAAGGATCAGTATAATGCCAACTCCAAGGCAAGAAACATAATGTTCATTGGTTTGAGCCGGAGTGAGTTTGATAGGGTGCAGCACCTTAGGACTGCTAGGGAGATTTGGACAACGCTCACTATTTTTCATGAGGGCTCTACTTAGATTAAGGCCAGGCACCAAAGAACATACAATCAACAGTATCAGCTGTTTGTGCAGGCACCTGGCGAATCTATAGATGCCATGTTTTCTCGCTTTGATGCAATAGTGAGTAACTTGCGATCCAACGGGACGCTTGCTTACAATGATCATGATAGGGCTATCAAGATTCTCTATGCTCTTGACCGTAGCATATGGGAAGTAAAAATATCCAGCATTGAGGAGTCCACAGGTTATGACACATTGACCTGTGATGAGCTCTTTAGTAAGCTGAAGTCCACAGAGATTGCCAAGGCATCTCTTGCAGTGCACAGAAGCTCTTTGCCACAGCCATTGGCATTGGTTTCTAGCACTAGCCGTGGCACCGCTGCAGAACCAAGCACATCTGGTACTTGTGTTCTTGCAGATGGTTTTGCTTTGTCCTCCCTGGTCTCCGTCACAAAGGAGCAGGTGGACACTCTGGATGATGATGAGCTTGCTCTCATTGCCAGAAGGTTCACCCGTTTTCATCATGAGAGACGGGATCAGAGGAGAAGTGGTTTTAGTGGTTGTTTTGAGTGTGGCGACACTTCTCACATCAAGGCCAATTGCCCCAAACTTAAGAAGAGAGATGAGAGTGAGCGCCCCAAATACCACAAAAAGGAGAGGAAACCCTTTGTGAAGGGCAAGCGCGGCAAGGTGGCTAAGAGAGTAGCCAAAGCCGCTTCCAGAGCCTTTGTTGCTGCTCTCAGCGACATCGACACTTCCTCAACTGAGGAGTCGAGCTCTGAGGAGGAGGAGTCCCCAAGGAAGGAGGACAAGAAGGACAAGAAGGGACGATTCTTCACCGGCCTTTGCTTCATGGCCAACAGCGATCACAGCGGCGATGAGCTTGACTCATCTGAGGTACCTCTATCATCTGACCAGCTATTAATTAAATTATATGAACTGAATGAAGTAGTTCTCGGTCAGGATAGATTACTTGTGCAAGCCGCTAGAGAAAGAAAAGACCTTAGACTTAGGCTAGAATCTGTTTCTACGGAATATGCCATGCTTAAGTCTAAAGTAAATGACTTGTTCTGTTGTCATGGGTGAGCTTGCTCAGTTGCGTTCTGTACACGCTCAAATTCTTTCTGAGCTTGAGACTGCACAGAAGCAGCTTTTGGTGGTGGATTCTAGACCCCATGATAATGTTGAATGCATGAACTGTTCTTTACTACGCGAGAGCATTAATTTACGTGATAAACATGTTCATGATTTAGAGGCTAGATTGGAAAGGGCCGGTAGTTCTAAGGATGTGCAGCCTGTTTGTGACACTTGCATTACCCTTAAGGACCAGCTAGGCACCGTTAGAGAGCGAGCTGAGAACCTCATGTCTGAAAATGAATACCTTCTTTCCGTGGTTAACAAATGCACAGAGGGAAAGGGTAGGATGGATTTTCTCTTGGCCAAGACCAAGATGTGTGCTGACAGAGCAGGGGTAGCTCTAGGTTTGGGTTTTGAGAGGATTTCTTCAGACAGTAAGAACAAAACTGTTTTCACCTCACCCACTACCTTAGAGAAAGAGAGAGCTCTGTTAGACACTCCACCAACCAAGAAACCTACCCGAGCTCAAAAGAAAATGAGAAACCAAGGGTGGTTTCGGTGTATGTGATGAGTGATTGACAGGATTATTTACCCCCTGTTCGAAGGGTACCTCCGGAGGGGCTTCGGAGGTGGTACCTCCGAAGGGTGTTCGGAGGTGTGTCACCGGAGTGTGTTCAGTGTTTGCGTGCTGCAGCTGTGCAGCGGAGTGTGCTTGTCGGAGGGGTCCGGCAGTACGCGATGACTGGGTTCGTACCGTTGGCTTCGGTACTTTGGGCGGTACACCGGAGTGTGTGCCGGAGGTTGCTAACCCGGAGAGGTCTCCGGAGTACTGGATACACTTGTCTGCTTGTCGGTGGTGCGCAGGGACTTCGGAGGCGACGGACAGGGTTCGAGCCAGGTGAACCTGGGTCAAGCGGGAGGCTTGATGCCAGGGGAGCGGGGAGCTCCGTCACGGTGGCTGCGAAGGTGGTCCGGGTCGGTCCTCGGGTCGAGGCGTGCCAGGTGAAGGTAGAGAGTGCGGAGCGTGGCTCTGGCTGAAGGTACTCCGAGACAAAGTCCTCGGAGGTGAGGCACTTCGAAGGTACTCCGGATGGAGTGACTTCGGAGTTGGATGGAACAAGTCCTCTGCGGAGGCAAGGGTTCGAAGTGTGCTCCGGAGGGAGACACTCGAAGGTTGCCCAACGAAGGTCTCAGAAGTCGAGGCGCATCGAAGGCATGGTCCGGGTGAGGCTCGTCGAGGAGTGTGCTCGGGAAGAGGCACTGCGACGGAGTGCTCATGGAATGCTTCATGCGGAGGCCTTGGACGAAGGAGGGACTTCGAAGGGTGGTACTCCGAAGGTGGGGCTTCGGAGTGAGGATGACTTGTGGTGCTTCGGCCATGCATGGCTTCGGTACACGGACGGACGGTGTTCAAGCTCGGAGTAGCTGCGAAGCCGTGGTGATCCACTCCGGAGGTGGTGGTGCGAAGGCCCAAGGGGCTTTGACGGCTTCGGCTTTAAACCGTCACTGTATCGAAGGACTTCTTCGGCAGAGCGAAGGCCAACTGGCTGCAGGCTTCTCGCCGAAGCTTCCGCACCCCTCGCGTGCGAAGGGAGGTTCCTGAAGTCAACACTGTAAAGGCTGACACTGTCTGTTCTGAAAAAGGCTGACATTGTCCCCTCTGCAGCTGACAGAGAAGCCTCCAAAATAAAGGTGGACTACCTTTTGTACCCCTTAGTTCTGTAGAGACAAAATGGATGTAAACCCTAGGGGTAATGTAGTCACTTCCTTAGGATGAAGCCGTGGGCTATAAATATGGGGGCTCGGTAGGTAACATTTAACACTTTGAGCATTTACTGTTGAGCTCCTGTAGACAGACCTCGCTGTATTCATTCTGAGTTCAATTTATTTTGTGTTCCTTGTTCAAGCGGCGAAGCCCTGCTTCTGTGTGCTTTTGCTTGAGCTCGTATTGCATACCTCGCTAGTTTTTAGTTCACCGAAGCCTGTTTTGGCGAAGGGTGTATTTCTCGCGAAGTGTGTTTTTCAGTGTGCTGTCGCTCTGTGTTACACGAGGCAAGACCTCGCTGCTTACTAGCGAAGCCCTGATTGTTTCCCGTAGTGCTTCTTGTGTCGAAGCCCTTTGAGTAGTCCGTTTTGTGTGCGTGTAGACCTTCGCGTACGAAGCCCAGCACCAGTTGCTGCCGCCAAGTACTTGGTCGAAGTCCTCAGAGGGCTGTCCACTCGTGCGAAGGGTGAAGTGCGAAGCCTGCTCGGAGCACCTCGTGTGCGGAGCCTGCACTGACTTAGCAGAGTAGATTTTCGAGGGTTGTTAGTGGAGCGAAGTCTTCTTGGCTTCGAACTTTTGCTCCTGCGAAGCCTGTGTTCGGAGCTGTCGAAGTACCTCCGAACCAGACCTTCGAAGGTTGTGTTCGAAGCCTGTTCCGCAGAAGACAGAACAGAACCGAAGGCTAAGTTTTTAGCCCGAAATTTTTAAAGCTCCCATTCACCCCCCCTCTGGTCGCCGTTTCCGGTCCAACAATTGGTATCAGAGCAGGTTAAGATCACCAGTTGACCTTAACCGGTTTTGTGATCTGTTGGCGACATGGATAGAGGCAGTAAAATTCCTCTGTTCGATGGGACAGATTTTGCATACTGGAAGGTGCGCATGGAGGCTTACTTGTTAAGCCAAGGAAATGCAATTTGGGAGATTGTGGACTCACAATACTCCATCCCTGATACCCGCACCACTCAAACTGAAAAAGATCAGTATATTGCCAACTCGAAGGCAAGGAACATACTGTTCATTGGTTTGAGTCGGAGTGAGTTTGATAGGGTGCATCACCTTAGGACTGCTAGGGAAATTTGGACAACACTCACTGTCTTTCATGAGGGCTCTGCTCAGATCAAGGCCAGGCGCCAAAGCACCTACAATCAACAGTATCAGCTGTTTGTGCAGGCACCTGGTGAATCTGTAGATGCCATGTTTTCTCGCTTTGACGCGATAGTGAGTAACTTGCGATCCAACGGGACGCTTGCTTACAGTGATCATGATAGGGCTATCAAGCTTCTCTATGCTCTTGACCGTAGCATATGGGAGGTGAAGATATCCAGCATTGAGGAGTCCACAGGCTATGACACATTAACCTGTGACGAACTCTTTAGCAAGCTGAAGTCCACAGAGATTGCCAAGGCATCTCTTGCAGTGCACAGAAGCTCTTTGCCACAGCCATTGGCATTGGTTTCTAGCACTAGCCGTGGCACCACTGCAGAACCAAGCACATCAGGCACTTGTGTTCTTGCAGATGGTTTTGCTTTGTCCTCCCTGGTCTCCGTCACAAAGGAGCAGGTGGATACTCTAGCTGATGATGAGCTTGCTCTCATTGCCCGGAGGTTCACCCGCTTTCATCATGAGAGACGGGATCAGAGGAGAAGTGGTTTTAGTGGCTGCTATGAATGTGGCGACACCTCTCACATTAAGGCCAATTGCCCCAAGGTCAAAAAGAGAGATGAGAGTGACCGCCCCAAATTCCACAAAAAGGAGAGGAAGCCCTTTGTGAAGGGCAAGCGCGGCAAGATGGCTAAGAAAGTAGCCAAGGCCGCTTCCAGAGCCTTTGTTGCTGCTCTCAGCGACATCGACACATCCTCAACTGAGGAGTCGAGCTCTGAGGAGGAGGAGTCCCCAAGGAAGGAGGACAAGAAGGACAAGAAGGGACGTGACTTCACCGGCCTTTGCTTCATGGCCGACAGCGATCACAGCGGCGATGAGCTTGACTCATCTGAGGTAAACCTATCATCTGACCAGCTTCTAATTAAATTAGATGAGCTGAATGAAGTTGTGCTAGGTCAGGATAGATTACTTGTGCAAGCCGCTAGAGAAAGAAAAGACCTTAGACTTAGGCTAGAAAATATTTCTACTGAATATGCCATGCTTAAGTCTAAGTTTGATGATGCTGATTGTGAATCATGTTCTGTTGTCATGAGTGAGCTTGCTCAGTTGCGCTCTGTACATGCTCAAACTCTCTCTGAGCTTGAGACTGCACAGAAGCAGCTTTTGGAGGTGGATTCTAGACCTCATGAAATTATTGATTGCATGAACTGCTCTTTATTGCGCGATAGCATTAATTTACGTGATAAGCATGTTCATGATCTAGAGGCTAGATTGGAGAGGGCCGGTAGTTCTAAGGATGTGCAGCCTGTGTGTGACACATGCATTACCCTTAAGGACCAGCTAGGCACTGTTAGAGAGCGAGCTGAAAACCTCATGTCCGAAAATGAATACCTTCTTTCTGTGGTGAACAAATGCACTGAGGGGAAGGGTAGGATGGATTTGCTCTTGGCCAAGACCAAGTTGTGTGCTGACAGAGCCGGGGTAGCTCTAGGTTTGGGTTTTGAGAGGATAGCTTCAGACAGTAAGACCAAAACTGTTTTCACCTCTCCCACCACCCTAGAGAAAGAGAGAGCTCTGTTGGACACCCCATCAGCCAAAAAGCCTACCCATCCACCAAAGAAAACCACACCTCCTATCAAGAAAAATCCTCCCAAGAAAACCACACAGAAGAAACCCAAGGAGCCTGTGAGAGTTGCTCCTGTGACCCATGAGAGTGCCCCTAGGAGAGTGTTTCATTGTTCTTATTGTCAGCGGGCGGGTCATTTGATTGGTTTCTGTTTCCGTCGCATCAAGGATGAGCGACGTGCACAGGCGATGAGCTATCAGGACATGCATTACCCATCTTTAGGTATGCATGAGTCTGAGTATTACTCTCGTCCTGTTTTCGAGGCTCCTCGTGCTTCTCGGAGAGGTTTTGCTCCTCGAGGTGTTCACCATGTTCCATATGGTGGTAGACCTCAGGCGAGTAGCTTTGTACCTCGTCAGAGTAGGAGACCTCATCATGCTTTGCGTTCTTTGCATGTAGGTAGACCTCGCACTTTGCATCATGCTGATTTTCATGTGCGTAGACCGTCTACTTTTACTGTGCCTACTACTCGTGTCACTCAGTGCTGGATGCCTCGTCATTATTTTACTCACCCCAGCACTGAGCGATCGAGACATTTTCATCATGTGTAGGCGACAGGTCGAGGCTTGGAGGGCACGTGGATCATGGACTCCGGTTGTTCGCGCCACATGACCGGAGATGCAAACTGGTTCTCCAGCCTCACCACAACCAAGCAAAGGGAACATATCACCTTCGGAAACAATCGAAGGAGTAGAGTGAAAGGTAAAGGTGTGGTAAGAATTAACACAAACTTCACTCTCAAAGATGTTGCTTTGGTTGAAAACCTGGGATACAATTTGCTGTCTGTATCTCAGTTGCTTGATGAGGGCTTCGAAGTGCGATTTCATCGCGATACTTCGCAAGTGCTCAATTCTGATGGCGTTGTGGTGTGTAAGATCTTTAGGGTTGGGAGAGTTTTTGGAGCTGATTTTTCAGAGTCATCTGGTTCTTCTCATTGCCTTGTTGCACATTCGACTTCTGAGCTTTGGAAGTGGCATAGGAGACTAGGGCATATGAGCCTTGAGTTGCTCGCTCGTCTGAGCGCCCTAGGTTTGATCCGAGGATTGCCCAAGCTCAAGTTTGAGAAGAATTTAGTTTGCGCTCCATGTCGACATGGAAAAATGATTGCCGCTTCGCATTCGCCAGTCACCACAGTGATGACTGAACAGCCCGGAGAACTTCTCCATATGGACACTGTAGGTCCTTCTCGGGTTAGTTCTTTAGGCGGCAAGTGGTATGTACTTGTTATTGTCGACGATTTCTCTCGCTACTCTTGGGTCTTCTTTCTTGCCAGCAAGGATGAAGTGTTTACACACTTTCGGAGCTTGGCTTTGAGACTTTTCACTGAACTCCCTGGTGCATTAAAATTCATTCGAAGCGATAATGGCACCGAGTTCAAAAATAGTCTCTTTGTTGACTTTTGCATGGAGCATGGCATAGAACATCAATTCTCTGCTCCGCGGGTTCCTCAACAGAATGGTGTTGTTGAGAGGAAAAACCGCACTTTGGTTGAGATGGCTAGGACGATGCTTGATGAGCATAGGACTCCTAGAAAATTCTGGGCTGAGGCCATGAACACTGCATGTTACATCTCAAACCGAATTTTCTTGCGCTCAATTTTAAACTTGACATCTTATGAGCTGCGTTTTGGGAGACAGCCCAAGGTTACTCATCTTCGAGTTTTTGGCTGTCGCTGCTTTATCCTAAAACGTGGTAACTTGGATAAATTTGAGTCGCGATCTTCTGACGGGATCTTTTTGGGTTATACTACTCATGGTCATTCTTATCGTGTTTATAATTTGGAAACTAACACTGTCATCGAGTCATGTGATGTAACTTTTGATGAATCAACCCCCTCTGTTAGTTCTGCTCTTGAACAGGCAAATGAACACGACATGGAACAGACTTTGTTCGAAGAAGAAGATCCCGGAGAATTCGAGGATGATCCCCTACTACCCTCGACATCAACCCCCGAAGCGGACCCCGCTTCTACTACTTCGGCACGTGGTCCCGAAGCGACTACCTCAACATCGGTCATCTTGGACCACTCCAACGCACAAGTTGAGGGGGAGACTGCATCCCGCCGCGAGGCTCCACATCATGTCCAAAGGATGCATCCTCCCGAGCAGATCATTGGTGAGCTTGATCAAAGGGTAACGCGGTCTCATGCTCATTTCACTAATGCTGCTTTTGTTGCTTCTTTCGAGCCCTTAGATGTTAGTCATGCACTTTCTGATTCTAGTTGGATCAATGCCATGCATGAAGAGCTTGAGAATTTTGAAAGAAATCAAGTCTGGACTTTAGTTGATCCTCCACCTAATGTTCATTTCATAGGAACAAAATGGATTTTTAAAAATAAACAAGGGGAGGATGGGACAATTGTTAGAAACAAGGCTAGACTTGTAGCTCAGGGCTTTTCTCAACTAGAAGGGATTGATTTTACTGAAACTTTTGCACCTGTTGCTCGCCTTGAGGCCATTAGGATTTTGCTTGCCTTTGCGACATCCCGGGGATTCAAACTCTATCAAATGGATGTCAAAAGTGCTTTTCTTAATGGCTTCATAGGTGAAGATGTTTATGTAAAACAACCCCCTGGTTTTGAAAACCCCAAGTACCCACATAAAGTCCTTAAACTTCATAAGGCTCTTTATGGACTCAAGCAGGCCCCTCGGGCGTGGTATGATAGACTTAAGTCTTTTCTGCTTGAGCGAGGGTATTTAATGGGCTCTGTTGATAAAACTTTGTTTACTCTCAAGCATGGCAAAGATTTCCTCCTAGTTCAGATTTATGTGGATGATATCATCTTTGGTGGCTCTTCTCATGCTTTGGTTGCCGAGTTTGCAGATACCATGAGCAGGGAATTTGAAATGTCGATGATGGGTGAACTCACCTTTTTCCTTGGTTTGCAAATCAAGCAAAGCAAACAAGGTACTTTTGTCCACCAGACAAAGTACACCAAGGACCTGCTCAAGAAGTTCGACATGTCCGATGCGAAGCCTCTCGCCACTCCAATGGCTACATCTGTAGCATTGGACCCTGACGAAGATGGAGAAGCCGTAGATCAGAAGGAGTTCCGAAGCATGATCGGCTCCCTCCTGTACTTGACTGCTACGAGGCCGGACATACACTTCGCAGTATGTCTGTGCGCTCGTTTTCAGGCTTCACCACGAGCTTCGCACCGCCAAGCGGTTAAGCGCATTCTAAGGTATCTCAAACATACCCTTGAATTTGGCATATGGTATTCATCGTCTTCATCTTTATGTCTTAGAGGTTATTCAGATGCGGATTTTGCTGGGTGTAGAATTGATAGGAAGAGTACCTCTGGTACTTGTCATTTTCTGGGTACTTCTCTGGTTTGCTGGTCTTCCCGCAAACAGTCTAGTGTTGCACAATCGACGGCTGAAGCCGAATATGTTGCTGCAGCTAGCTGTTGCTCTCAGATTTTGTGGATGGTTTCCACTTTGCGGGATTTCGGGTTAGATTATAAGAGTGTTCCACTTTTCTGTGATAACACTAGTGCTATTTGTATTGCAAACAACCCGGTTCAACACTCCAGAACCAAACACATTGATGTACGGTATCATTTTCTCAGAGATCACAATGAGAAGGGTGATATTGAACTTCAATATGTTGATACCCAACACCAGCTTGCCGACATTTTTACAAAACCCCTCGATGCTTCTCGATTTGCTTACTTGCGTGGGGAACTTGGCATTTGTCACCCTTACGGCATTTTGTGAGGGGGAGCTGATTTTAATTGTCTTGCATATGCTCATTATGTGTGGAATTGCACTTACATCTTTTGCTATTATATGCCTGCTTTTAATTCAAAGAAATCATGTCAGCTCGGCTCTATGAAATATGTCTGGAACATTGATTGTGCATGATGTTTTATTTTCTAAAATCAAAACTTGCTCACCGCATAATCTTGTATCTAGCTTGTTTAGGCTGGATTGCTTTTAGCTATCTTTTATCTACTTGACAGCAAGTCACTGTTCCTTGGATGCTAAAATGTGCAACTTGAAAAATGTGTTCTTTATTCATGGATACTCATCAAAATATTTCATTCATCTGAATCAAAATCAAAAATCCATGATTTGCCTGGTTTACATGAAAAGATCCAGGAGGGTTTGTTTGTCGCACTACTCTATTCTAGACTGCTTACCATTGCACTTTGGTCTGAACTGGGATAGTGTAGTGTATGCCAAAATCACCGCCTTAAGATTCAAATGGCTTCATGCCTAGGCTTGGCTTGATTGGAAAGTATAAGGTGGACAAACAAATAACCCCTGGCATTAAGAAAAAGAACAGCAAAATTAATTGCTCTTCAAGTCTGCTTTCATAGCTCCTTTTGACTAAGACTTGTCTGTCTAGGGTAGAATTTGTTAGCTTTGCGCAGTCCTTGCCTTCACATGTCTAGCTGCTTTGATAAAGTGGTGATGCTTTTACTTCAAAATGACAAAATCACATGCCATCATCTTGTTTCACAGATTGTTAAATTGAGCTGAGCACATGATCATTAGTTTTAATGTTGGCATATTTTTGCATTATATGTCCTTGCAATTCTATTCATGTCAAAGCTTTGCATCTTTTGACTGCTCCTTGATGCTTGCATTGCCAAAGGGGGAGAGCTTTGCGATGTTCTCTACCGTAAGAAGCATAATTTCGAAAAAGGGGAGAGATTTTTGACATAAAGGGGGAGAAAATTTTGCTCAACTCAGGGGGAGTTCTTATCAAGGGGAGATTTGCCAAAAAGGCTTTTACTCTTTTGAGAAAGGGGGAGAAAAATTCTTTTATCAAGTGACATGCTTTGGCTCTTTTCTGAGTTTTTATGGTCACTTGTGTGCTGAAAGCTTTTCATTTTTCTTGAAATTGGATTTGGTTGTCAATGCACTCATCAAGGGGGAGATTGAGAAACCAAGGGTGGTTTCGGTGTATGTGATGAGTGATTGACAAGATTATTTACCCCCTGTTCGAAGGGTACCTCCGGAGGGGCTTCGGAGATGGTACCTCCGAAGGGTGTTCGGAGGTGTGTCACCGGAGTGTGTTCGGTGTTTGCGTGCTGCAGCTGTGCAGCGGAGTGTGCTTGTCGGAGGGGTCCAGCAGTACGTGATGACTGGGTTCGTACCGTTGGCTTCGGTACTTTGGGCGGTACACCGGAGTGTGTGCCGGAGGTTGCTAACCCGGAGAGGTCTCCGGAGTACTGGATACACTTGTCTGCTTGTCGGTGGTGCGCAGGGACTTCGGAGGCGACGGACAGGGTTCGAGCCAGGTGAACCTGGGTCAAGCGGGAGGCTTGATGCCAGGGGAGCGGGGAGCTCCGTCACGGTGGCTGCGAAGGTGGTCCGGGTCGGTCCTCGGGTCGAGGCGTGCCAGGTGAAGGTAGAGAGTGCGGAGCGTGGCTCTGGCTGAAGGTACTCCGAGACAAAGTCCTCGGAGGTGAGGAACTTCGAAGGTACTCCGGATGGAGTGACTTCGGAGTTGGATGGAACAAGTCCTCTGCGGAGGCAAGGGTTCGAAGTGTGCTCCGGAGGGAGACACTCGAAGGTTGCCCAACGAAGGTCTCAGAAGTCGAGGCGCATCGAAGGCATGGTCCGGGTGAGGCTCGTCGAGGAGTGTGCTCGGGAAGAGGCACTGCGACGGAGTGCTCATGGAATGCTTCATGCGGAGGCCTTGGACGAAGGAGGGACTTCGAAGGGTGGTACTCCGAAGGTGGGGCTTCGGAGTGAGGATGACTTGTGGTGCTTCGGCCATGCATGGCTTCGGTACACGGACGGACGGTGTTCAAGCTCGGAGTAGCTGCGAAGCCGTGGTGATCCACTCCGGAGGTGGTGGTGCGAAGGCCCAAGGGGCTTTGACGGCTTCGGCTTAAAACCGTCACTGTATCGAAGGACTTCTTCGGCAGAGCGAAGGCCAACTGGCTGCAGGCTTCTCGCCGAAGCTTCCGCACCCCTCGCGTGCGAAGGGAGGTTCCAGAAGTCAACACTGTAAAGGCTGACACTGTCTGTTCTGAAAAAGGCTGACATTGTCCCCTCTGCAGCTGACAGAGAAGCCTCCAAAATAAAGGTGGACTACCTTTTGTACCCCTTAGTTCTGTAGAGACAAAATGGATGTAAACCCTAGGGGTAATGTAGTCACTTCCTTAGGATGAAGCCGTGGGCTATAAATATGGGGGCTCGGTAGGTAACATTTAACACTTTGAGCATTTACTGTTGAGCTCCTGTAGACAGACCTCGCTATATTCATTCTGAGTTCAATTTATTTTGTGTTCCTTGTTCAAGCGGCGAAGCCCTGCTTCTGTGTGCTTTTGCTTGAGCTCGTATTGCATACCTCGCTAGTTTTTAGTTCACCGAAGCCTGTTTTGGCGAAGGGTGTATTTCTTGCGAAGTGTGTTTTTCAGTGTGCTGTCGCTCTGTGTTACACGAGGCAATACCTCGCTGCTTACTAGCGAAGCCCTGATTGTTTCCCGTAGTGCTTCTTGTGTCGAAGCCCTTTGAGTAGTCCGTTTTGTGTGCGTGTAGACCTTCGCGTACGAAGCCCAGCACCAGTTGCTGCCGCCAAGTACTTGGTCGAAGTCCTCAGAGGGCTGTCCACTCGTGCGAAGGGTGAAGTGCGAAGCCTGCTCGGAGCACCTCGTGTGCGGAGCCTGCACTGACTTAGCAGAGTAGATTTTCGAGGGTTGTTAGTGGAGCGAAGTCTTCTTGGCTTCGAACTTTTGCTCCTGCGAAGCCTGTGTTCGGAGCTTTCGAAGTACCTCCGAACCAGACCTTCGAAGGTTGTGTTCGAAGCCTGTTCCGCAGAAGACAGAACAGAACCGAAGGCTAAGTTTTTAGCCCGAAATTTTTAAAGCTCCCATTCACCCCCCCTCTGGTCGCCGTTTCCGGTCCAACAGAAAACCACTCCTCCTGCCAAGAAAAATCCTCACAAGAAAACCACTCAGCAGAAGCCCAAGGAGCCTGTGAGAGTTGCTCCTGTGACCCATGAGAGTGCCCCTAGAAGAATTTTTCATTGTTCCTACTGTCAGCGAGCGGGTCATTTGGTTGGTTTCTGTTTTCGTCACATCAAGGATGAGCGACGCTCTCAGGCGATGAGTTACCAGGACATGCATTACCCATCTTTAGTTATGCATGAGTCTGTGTGTTACTATCATCCTGCTTTTGAGGCTCCTCGTGCTTCTCAGACAGGTGTTGCTCCTCGAGGTGTTCACCATGTTCCATATGGTGGTAGACCCCGGGCGAGTAGCTTTATACCTCGTCAGAGTAGGAGACCTCGACATGTTGTTCGATCACAGCATGTAGGTAGACCTCGCACTTTGCATCATTCAGATTATCATGTGCGTAGACCGTCTACTTTTACTGTGCCTACTACTCGTGTCACTCAGTGCTGGATGCCTCGTCATTTTTTCACTCACCCCAGCACTGAGCGATCGAGATATTCTTATCATGTGTAGGCGACAGATCGAGGCTTGGAGGGCACGTGGATCATGGACTCCGGTTGTTCGCGCCACATGACCGGAGATGTAGCTTGGTTCTCCAGCCTCACCACAACCAAGCAAAGGGAACATATCACCTTCGGCAACAATAGAAGGAGTAGAGTGAAAGGTAAAGGTGTGGTAAGAATTAATTCGAATTTCACTCTCAAAGATGTTGCTTTGGTTGAAAACCTGGGATACAATTTGCTGTATGTATCTCAGTTACTTGATGAGGGCTTCGAAGTGCGATTCCATCGCGATACTTCGCAAGTGCTCAATTCTGATGGCGTTGTGGTGTGTAAGATCTTTAGAGTTGTGAGAGTTTTTGGAGCTGATTTTTCAGAGTCATCTGGTTCTTCTCACTGTCTTGTTGTGCATTCGACTTCTGAGCTTTGGAAGTGGCATAGGAGACTAGGGCATATGAGCTTTGAGTTGCTCGCTCGACTGAGTGCCCTAGGTCTGATCCGAGGATTGCCCAAGCTCAAGTTTGAGAAGAATTTAGTTTGCGCTCCTTGTCGACATGGAAAAATGATTGCTGCTTCGCATTCGCCAGTCACCACAGTGATGACTGAACAACCCGGAGAACTTCTCCATATGGACACTGTAGGTCCTTCTCAGGTTAGTTCTTTAGGCGGCAAGTGGTATGTATTAGTCATTGTCGACTATTTCTCTCGCTACTCTTGCGTCTTCTTTCTTGCCAGCAAGGATGAAGTGTTTTCACACTTTCGGAGCTTGGCTTTGAGACTTTTCACTGAACTCCCAGGTGCATTGAAATTCATTCGAAGTGATAATGGCACCAAGTTCAAAAACAGTCTCTTTGTTGACTTTTGCATGGAGCATGGCATAGAACATCAATTCTCTGCTCCGCGGGTTCCTCAACAGAACGGTGTCGTTGAGAGGAAGAACCGCACTTTGGTTGATATGGCTAGGATGATGCTTGATGAGCATAGGACTCCTAGAAAATTATGGGCTGAGGCCATAAACACAGCATGTTACATCTCAAACCGAATTTTCTTGTGCTCAATTTTAAACTTGACATCTTATGAGTTACGTTTTGGGAGACAGCCCAAGGTTACACTACACATGGTCATTCTTATCGTATTTATAATTTGGAAACTAACACTGTCATCGAGTCATGTGATGTGACTTTTGATGAATCAACCCCCTCTGTTAGTTCTGCATTTGAACAGGCAAATGAACACGACATGGAACAGACCATCTTCGAAGAAGAAGATCCCGGAGAGTTCGAGGATGAACCCCTACTACCCTCGACATCAACCCCCGAAGCTAACCCCGCTTCAACCACTTCAGCACGAGGTCCCGAAGCAACTACCTCGACATCGGTCATCTTGGACCACTCCAACGCACAAGTTGAGGGGGAGACTGCATCCCGCCGTGAGGCTCCACATCATGTTCAAAGGATGCACCCTCCAGAGCAGATCATTGGTGAGCGCTATCAAAGGGTAACACGTTCTCATGCTCACTTCACTAATTCTGCTTATGTTGCTTCTTTCGAGCCCTTAGATGTTAGTCATGCACATTCTGATTCTAGTTGGATCAATGCCATGCATGAGGAACTTGAAAATTTTGAGAGAAACCAAGTCTGGACTCTAGTTGATCCTCCACCAAATGTTCATTTCATTGGAACAAAATGGATTTTCAAAAACAAACAAGGGGAGGATGGGACTATAGTTAGAAACAAGGCTAGACTTGTAGCTCAGGGTTTTTCTCAACTAGAAGGGATTGATTTTACTGAAACTTTTGCACCTGTTGCTCGCCTTGAGGCTATTAGGATTTTGCTTGCCTTTGCGACATCCCGGGGATTCAAACTCTATCAAATGGATGTCAAAAGTGCTTTTCTTAATGGCTTCATAGGTGAAGATGTTTATGTAAAACAACCCCCTGGTTTTGAAAACCCCAAGTACCCACATAAAGTCCTTAAACTTTATAAGGCTCTTTATGGACTCAAGCAGGCCCCTCGGGCATGGTATGATAGACTTAAGTCTTTTCTGCTTGAGCGAGGGTATTTGATGGGCTCTGTTGATAAAACACTGTTTACTCTCAAGCATGGCAAAGATTTCCTTCTAGTGCAGATTTATGTGGATGATATCATCTTTGGTGGCTCTTCTCATGCTTTGGTTGCCGAGTTTGCAGATACCATGAGCAGGGAATTTGAAATGTCTATGATGGGTGAACTCACCTTTTTCCTTGGTTTGCAAATCAAGCAAAGCAAACAAGGTAAAAAGATCCAGGTGGGTTTGTTTTGTCGCATTATTCTATTCTAGACTTCTTACCATTGCACATTGGTCTGAACTGGAATAGTGTAATGTATGCCAAAATCATTGCCTTAAGCTTCTGATGGCTCTCATGCCTAGGCTTGGCCTGATTGGAAAGTATAAGGTGGACAAACAAATAACCCCTGGCATTATGAACAAGCACAACAAAATTCATTGATCATCAAGTTTGCTTTCATAGCTCCATTTGACCTGGATTTGTATATCTAGAGTAGAAATTGACTAGCTTTGCGCAGTCCTTGCTTTTACCTGTCTAGTTACCTTGACTAAGTGGTGATGCTTTTATTTTAAAAAAATGATAAAATCGCATGCTGTCATCATGTTGTTTAGAGAATGTTAAATTGAGCTGAGCCCATGTTCATTGGTATTACTGTTGGCATACTTTTGCTTTATATGTCTTTGCAATTCTGCTCATTTCCAAGCAATGCATCTTTTTCCTGCTCCTTGATGCATGCATTGCCAAAGGGGGAGAAAGTGTTGAGTTCTCTGTTGCAAGGGGTATAATTTTCACAGGGGGAGAATTTGCCGAAGGGGCTTTTACTCTTTTTGAAAAGGGGGAGGAAAATTCTTTTGTCAAGTGACATGATTTGGCTCATTTCTGAGTTTTTATGGTCACTTGTGTGCTGAACTTTTTCAAATTTTCTTGAACTTGAATTTGGTTGTCAATGCACTCATTAAGGGGGAGATTGAGAAACCAAGGGTTGGTTTCGGTGTTTGTGATGAGTGATTGACAGGCTTTTTACCTCTGGTTCGAAGGGGTACCTCCGAAGGGGGTTCGGAGGATGGAACTCCGAAGGTGTTCGGAGGCTGTTTTCACCGAAGGGTTCGGTGGTGTGGTTGCTGCAGCTGTTTGCAGCGGAGTGTGCCTGTCAGAGGGGTCTGACAGTACACAAGGACTGGGTTCGTACCGAAGGTCTCGGTACTTTGGGCGGTACACCGGAGTGTGTGCCGAAGGTTGCTAACCCGGAGAGGTCTCCGGAGTACTGGAAACACTTGTCTGTTTGTCTGTGGTGCGCAGGGGACTGCGGAGGCGACGGATAGGTTCGTAGCAGGTGAACCTGGGTCAAGCGGGAGGCTTGATGCCAGGGGAGCAGGGAGCTCCGTCACGGTGGCTGTGAAGGGGTCTGGGTCGGTCCTCGGGTCGAGGTGCACCAGGTGAAGGCAGTAAGTGCGGAGCGTGGCTCCGAGTGAAGGTACTCCGAGACAAAGTCCTCGGAGGTGAGGCACTTCGAAGGTACTCCGAATGGAGTGACTTCGGAGTTTGGTGGATCAAGTCCTCTGCGGAGGCAAGGCGTTCGAAGTGTGCTCTGGAGGGAGACATTCGAAGGTACCCGACGAAGGTCTCAGAAGTCGAGGCGCATCGGAGGCATGGTCTGGGTGAGGCTCGTCGAGGAGTGTGCTCGGGGAGAGACACTGCGACGAAGTCCTCATGGAATGCTTCATGCTGAGGCCTTGGACGAAGGAGGGACTTCGAAGGGTGGTACTCCGAAGGTGGGGCTTCGGAGTGATGAAGGCTTCGGAGCGAGGCTAGCTCCAGAGCAAGGTTGACTTGTGGTGCTTCGGCCATGCATGGCTTCGGTACACGGACTGACGGAGTTCGAGCTAGGAGTAGCTGGGAAGCTATGGTGGTCCACTCCGAAGGTGGTGGTGCGAAGGCCCAAGGGCTTTGACGGCTTCGGCTCAAAACCGTCATTGTATTGGAGGCTAACTTCGATGAAGCGAAGGCCGTCAGGCTCAAGGCTTCTCGCCGAAGCTACCGCACCCCTCGCGTGCGAAGGGGGGCTTCAGGAAGGTCAAAGACTGCAAAGGCTGACACTATCTGCTCTGCAAAAAGCTGACGCTGTCCCCTCCGCAAAGCTGACAGAGAAGCCTCCAGAATAAAGTTGACTACCGTTTGTACCCCTCTGTTCTGTAGAGACAAAACTAGTGTAAACCCTAGGGGTAAAGTAGTCAATTCACTTGGGTGAACTGTGGGCTATAAATATGGGGGCTGGGTAGGTAACATTTAACACTTTGAGCATTTACTGTTGAGCTCCTGTACTAACCTCCACTTTGAATACATCCAGTGAGTTCATTTTTGTGTTCCTTGTTCAAGCGGCGAAGCCCTGCCTCTGTGTGCTTTTTGCTTGAGCTTGTTTTACATACCTCGCTGCATACTTCGTCCATTTGTGTGTCACCTTGAGTGACTTTTGACAGTGCATCGAAGCCTGTGTTGATGAAGTGTGTTGTGTGTGAAGTGTGTTTTTCAGTACGCGTTCGCTCTGTGTAACAGGAGGCTAGACCTCGCTGCTTTATAGCGAAGCCCTGATCGTTGCCCGTTTTGCTTTTTGTGTCGAAGCCCCTAGCGTAGTCTGTTGGTGTGCGTTTAGACCTTCGCAGTACAAAGCCCAGCACCAGTTGCTGTCACTAAGTATTAGGTCGAAGTCCTTAGAGGGTTGTCTACTCTTGCGAAGGGTGAAGTGCGAAGCCTGCTCGAAGCACCCTGTGTGCGGAGCCTGCACTGACTTAGCAGAGTTGTTTTCGGGGTTGTGGGTGGAGCGAAGTCTGCTTGACTTCAGACTTTTACTCCTTGCGAAGCCTGTGTTGGGAGCTGTCAAATACCTCCGAACCAGACCTTCGAAGGTTGGTGTTCGAAGCCTGTTCCGCAGTAGACAGAATTAAAAACCGAAGGCTGTGTTTAGCCTGAATTTTTGAAAGCTCCCATTCACCCCCCCTCTGGTCGCCGTTTCCGGTCCAACATTAATATTTAGTTTTTAAGTTTAGAATATTTTTATTTGAGTCAGGTGATTTTTTTAAGAATATTTTAGTAGTTTTCGGAATTTATTTTAGAGTCGGTTTATTTTACCCGAGGGTAAATTAGTCTTTTCATGTATTAGGATTTCCCTATAAATAGGCCCCTATCCCCCTAGGGATAGGAGAGTGTTTTTTAGATCAATCGGCAGTCCACTAGATATTTGATCGATCTCTGATTTTTCATCTTCGCTTCTGTTCCGTGGGCTGATTCCACCGGCGGTGACGTGCGCACGCAGGGAGCCACCGACTGCTTTTCGTTGCAGCGCGTGGCGTCTCTAGCGCAAAAGCTAGCAACGCGAAGGCCACGTCGCCATTTAAAGCACGTTGCAGGCGCTGGTTGAATCATCACGCACGTCTCGGCCGTTCTCACGCAAAGGCAGAAGGCACGTTTTCATATGCACAGGGTCCACACGATTGATCGTCCATGGCATAGCAAAAGCAGGGATCACGTGGGGTCCTCGACGGCAAGCTCAAGGCAGCCAAGGCATTGATTCGGCGCAAGAGAGCTGCGGAGGTGGTGCAGATTTTTGGTTCGCGTCACGAGGGAACAACAACTTTCGGCCATGATTCTCTGCAGCTTCAGGCGGATCGGCGACATGCAGGTTGGTTGACTAATTTCCTATTTTTTAGTAGATCAGTTTTAGAGATAATCATCTATTATTTAATTATCAAAAATTTGTTTAGCAATTTCGTGTTAATTTAATCTGCTTATACAAAAAGTAAAGAAAAGTTTATTAGTCGCAGTAGTATTTTTAATTCTAGTCTTTACCTGAAATATTTTTAGGTTATTTCTGAATTAATTTTTGGATGATCCATATTTTATTCAGTTAATTAGTATTTTATTTTTAGACTGCAATCTGAACATTTTATTAAGTTATTTAGTGGTTTTTATTACATCATTAAATATTCCTAGCACTCATTTTTATTTACTACAGTGATTCTTTTTAGTTTAGCTTTAATATCATTTTAATTAGGACACCGTTCATTTTTTTGACTAGACAACTTTAAATCCAGTAATTTGCTTTGCTAATATTATTTATCTAGTTAAGTTTGTTTGGGTGTTGGGATTAGCATATAGTTTAGTAAGAAATTTTTAGGCGCCGATTCACCCCCTCTGATCGCTACTTTCGGTCCTATAAGTGGTATCAGAGCGAGGTTAGGTTTTTCTAATATCTTAACCGATTCTAAACCTAGGTAGTGACCATGACATCTTCTGGCAAAATCCCGTCCCTAGAGGCTTTTGGCTACACTTATTGGAAGACTCGCATGCGAGCATACCTTATGAGCCAGAGCTCGGACATATGGGAGATTTGTGTTCATCCTAATTTCACCATAACGACTATTGTTGCGGATACTGCTGCTGATGTAATTACCCAGCATCAAAATAATAGTAAGGCAATGAATATTTTATTTTTTGGTCTAGGTCCTAGTGAGTTTGAGCGTGTTAGCCATCTCACCACTGCTCGAGAGATCTGGGCTACCCTCCAGGCACATCATGAGGGGACAGCTCAGGTCAATGCTAGGCTTTATCAGACCTACTGGCATGAGTATGAGAATTTCTCACAGAAGCCGGGTGAGACGGTTGAGGCTTTGTTTGGTCGTTTTCAATCGATCATTAACAAGCTTCGCGTTAACAAGGCCGAGGGTGATCAGCTGGTCTCAGATCATGAACAGGCGCTTAAGGTACTCCATACCTTAGACCCTAAGATCTAGGAGATCAAGGTTTCTTCTATTGTTGAGAGCGCATCCTATGATACCCTGACTGTCGCAGAGCTTTTTAGTAAGATCAAGGCCTCAGAGGTCGATATTCAGTTGAGATCAAATCTCACTGATTCTAGTTCCAAGACTCTGGCACTTGCGACACCGTCTGCTGATCCTAATGCCATGAGTTGTACTGCCTTTTCCTTGATGTCTATCTCCGAGGAACAACTTGATTCACTAGGAGATGATGATCTGTGCTTGTTTAACAACCGGGTGTGACGTGTTTATGATAAGCGAATGTTTAAGAGACACGGCACAAAATCCGGATGCTTTGAGTGTGTTGACCCAGGTCATTTTATCACCGACTGTCCCAAGCTCCTCGACGTAGAGAGAGGCTAGAGGCCAAGCCACGTCGTGTAGGTGGTGGTAGAGGAGACGGTTTTTATGATCGTGCACCGGAGGGTGGTTTCCGTTCCGGCAGAGTTCCAGATCGTTATGGATACGACTTTGGACCTCGTGGCCGTGATTTTAGGAAGAACAGAGGACCGCGCTTTGATCCACGTTTCGGTCCAGACTCATATGATTCTTTTTGCTTTCCTACATATGAGCAGACGGATCGACACTGGTTTAACACCTTTACCAAACCTCACGTTGGACCGTTTGTTCTCACTCGTGATTATTGAGCTTGATTTGGGAGTTGTGTATCCTTTTTGGGATACTTTGAGTCAGTTTTTTACTTTCTTCTTTTATTTTTTATTGAGTCTTTTTGTGTGTGTTCATATCATGCATAATCATCAATCACATTTTGAGCTTGCTTCTGTTATATGATTAATCTGCTTTACTTTCTCTAGCTAGTATATGCTTTTGATTACTTGTCGATGATAATGTTTTGTTTCAGTTCACATGATATATCTGATATTTGTCATATGTATGGCTTTTATGCTTTAAAATTGAAAAATGATCACCATTGCTTCTGGTAACTAGCATGTGTAGGCTGAATGCTTTCGCTATCTTTTACATGCCTTGTAGCTAGATCCTTACTTAGATGCAAATATGCAACTTGGACATTTATATGCTTCAAATATGCAAAATGTGCTATAAAAATGATAAAAATTCAGAAAAATGAAAAATTTACGCATTTTTATGATTATCAGAAAAGATCCAGGTGGGTTTTCTTTGTTGCATTGCATTGTTCTGGACTGCTTACCATAGCACTTTGGTATGAACTAGGACGGTGTAATGTATGCCGAGACCAATGTCTTAAGCTTCTGATGGTCCAGTTCTGGCCTAGGCTTGACTTGGTCGGTTAGCATAAGGTTTGACATGCAAATAACCCCTGGCAGAAATGAAAAATAAACAGAAAAAGAAAAAGTATGAAAAATTTAAAAAAGATGACAAGTTTGCTGAAGCACTTTGTTTTGGACAATGCTTATCTTGGTAGATATTAGTTAGTTTTTGCATCTCATGTTTTACCTTGATTGTCAACTAGAAAATGTGGTGATGCTTTTGTTTGCGAAAATAAAAAAATGCGTGCTAATGACTCTGCTTAGATATCATCTGTTGCACTAATCATGTCATGTATCTTAGACAGTATATCTTTTGCTATACCTGTTAGATGTTGTAATTGCAGTCAATCATATCTAAGAAGCATGCTTTTCACACTCCACCTGCACTCCATCTGCATTCATGGCATATTTTGAGGGGGAGCTGCGTTTTAGGGGGAGTTTGTGTCTATGTCTCTTTAGAGTGCATTTAGTCTCACTTGATGAGTCCAATTGTCAACAAGGGGGAGAAATTTTAGAGTTTAGGAAACATTTTTTAGCTTTCTCTGGGATTTATTTCAGGGGGAGTTCCTTGTTGGTAATTATGAGATTTGCACTTGTTTTTGAGTCTTTATTTTTGGTTAACCATAATGACCATTTTTCTTGCTTCTGTTTGGCTTTTGGTCATTAGGGTTAAACTTTTATTTTCCTTCTTCTATTTTCTTTTCTTTTGTTTTCTTGTTTCCACATGTTTTGCAGGTTCTGAAGATGAGCTGAAGAGGGTGTTGACAATGCACTCATCAAGGGGGAGATTGAGAAACCATGTTGAAGAATATGGTTTTGATACTCCAGATATGATGAGTGATTGTCAACGGAAGTCAAAGGAAGAGAGAAATAAAGACATGTCGAGTTTGAGGCGCGTGTGACTCAGGTACACGGGCAGTGAGCGACGACCGGGCAGAGGAGCTGTGGAGTCGGGCTGGTCCAATCCGGGTACATGGCTAGGAGCGGTAGATAATCAACTGGTCTGTTGACTGGGTTTGACTCAGGTACACGGGCGGCGAGCGATTGCCGGGCTAAGGAAGCTGTGGGGTCGGGTCGGCCCAATCCGGGTACCCGGTGCGAAGACGGTGGACGCTTTGTTAGTTTCGGCGTAAAATTGACAATCTATAATTAATTCGTTTTTAGGATATTAATATTTAGTTTTTAAGTTTAGAATATTTTTATTTGAGTCAGGTGATTTTTTTAAGAATATTTTAGTAGTTTTCGGAATTTATTTTAGAGTCGGTTTATTTTACCCGAGGGTAAATTAGTCTTTGCATGTATTAGGATTTGCCTATAAAAAGGCCCCTATCCCCCCTGGGGAAAGAGACTGTTTTTTAGATCAATCGGCAGTCCACCAGAAATTTGATCGATCTCTGATTTTTCATCTTCGCTTCTGTTCTGTGGGGCTGATTCCACCGGCGGCGACGTGCGCACGCGGGGAGCCGCCGACTGCTTTTCGCTGCAGCGCGTGGCGTCTCTGGCGCAAAAGCTAGCAACGCGAAGGCCACGTCGCCATTTAAAGCACGTTGCAGGCGCCGGTTGAATCATCACGCACGTCTCGGCCGTTCTCACGCAAGGGTAGATGGCACGTTTTCATATGCACGGGGTCCACACGATTGATCGTCCATGGCATAGCAAAAGCAGGGAGCACGTGGGGCCCTTGGCGGCAAGCTCAACGCAGCCAAGGCATTGATTCGGCGCAAGAGAGCTGCGGAGGCGGTGCAGATTTTTGGTTCGCGTCACGAGGGAACATCAACTTTCTGCCAGGATTCTCTGCAGCTTCAGGCGGATCGGTGACATGCAGGTTGGTTGACTAATTTCCTATTTTTTAGTAGATCAGTTTTAGAGATAATCATCTATTATTTAATTAGCAAAAATTTGTTTAGCAATTTAGTGTTAATTTAATCTGCTTATACAAAAAGTAAAGAAAAGTTTATTAGTCGCAGTAGTAGTTTTAATTCTAGTCTTTACCTAAAATATTTTTAGGTTATTTCTGAATTAATTTTTGGATGATCCATATTTTATTCAGTTAATTAGTATTTTATTTTTAGACTACAATCTGAACATTTTATTAAGTTATTTAGTGGTTTTTATTACGTCATTAAATATTCCTAGCACCCATTTTTATTTACTGCAGTGATTCTTTTTAGTTTAGCTTTAATATCTTTTTAATTAGGACACCTTCCGTTATTGCTGCTGGATTGGCCGTAGGGTTCATTTTTTTTACCAGACAACTTTAATTCCAGTAATTTGCTTTGCTAATATTATTTATCTGGTTAAATTTGTTTAGGTGTTGGGATTAGCATATAGTTTAGTAAGAAATTTTTAGGCGCCCATTCACCCCCCTCTGGTCGCTACTTTCGGTCCTACAACCAACAATATCCATATGTAACAGCTCTCCCGGGTACGAAGTCATCACTTGAGTCACAGGTGCATGATAAGCGGCAACCATTTTCCCATGATGACAAGGATGGCAAACTAGATCCTTCTCCATCTTAAGCTTGGGCAATCCTCGGATAAGGTCCATAGAGCTCAATTTGACTAGCAGATCAAAACTCAAATGACCTAATCTCCAATGCCACCTCCAGAGCTCAGAAGAGGATCCAGCAATCAAACAGCAAGAAGGGCCAAAAGAACTAGAGAAATCAATCCGAAAAACCTTACCGAAGGGTAAGATCTGACAAACCAAAGATCCTCTAGAATCAACAAGAGAAGGCATGCCCTTCTTAAATCGAACCTCTAAACCATCCTCAAGAAGTTGCGAAACAGAGACCAAATTAAAAATCAAGTTTTCAACCAAAGCAACATTCTTCAAAGAGAAATGATTAGAGATCCGAATTGAGCCAATGCCGAGTACCTGCCCTTGACCACTGTTCCTGAAAGTGATGTACTCCTTGGAGCTCGGGAAAGTGAGGCTGGAGAACCAGCTGCGATGTCCCGTCATGTGGCGAGAGCATCCTGAATCCATGATCCATACGTCCTCCAGTCCTCAATCCTGCACGATCAAAGGTCATAAGTGGGAGCAAACAGTCTGACTCCAAGTTTAGCAAAGGAGCTAAACCAATGTCGAGCCATCTGCTCAAAAGAAGGAAAGCATAATGAATCATAAGAGTCTGGACCAAAACGCGACTCAAAGTGCGGTCCTCTGTTCTGCCTAAAGTCATGGCCACGAGGTCTAAAGTCGTATCTAGAATGACCTGGAGCTCTGCCGGAGCGAAAACCACCCTCCGGAGCACGACCACGAAAGTCGTCTCCTCTACCACCACCTACACGACGCGACCTGGCCTCTAGACTCTCTTCGCGTCGAGGGACTCTCTATCTACCACCCCGCTAGTAGAACTGCTCCTGCTCACCTCGAGCTCTCTCTGCTCTCTCAACCCGCTTCCTCCTGAAGCAAAACTCCTCAAGATGCCCGTCTCTCTGACAGAACTCATAGTGATAGGTAGGCTTCTTGGGATGTGGTTGAGGCTTGGGGTTCTTGGGCTTGGTGGTGTTGGGTGTAGACTCTTTGGTGTGAGAGGGTCCAGGTAGAGAGTCAAGAGAAGTGTGGAGATGCTTGGGCTTTGGGATCTAGACAGGCTTCTTGGGTGGAGCTTTAGGTTGTTCTTGGAACACTCCATCCTTGGGCTAACAGGCCTGGAAAGACTCAGTGGAGTGAGTCTTGGGATATCTCTGCTCTGGAGTCATATTACTCCACTCCACTACACGACTAATGGCACTCTCAAAGTTAGCCTTGGTGTAGGTGTAACCTACCCCAAACCCATCCTGCCTCTTGAACTGCTAGATCATCATGCCGAGCTGTGGCTCTGGCACTCACCCAACTCAAGATCTAACGGAGGTAAAAGTTCTCATTCTGAGCATCAGCGAACTCCTCTCTCAAGGAAGCTAGCACCTCCACCTGAGACAAGCAGATCTCACACTCTCTATCAATTTGGACAGACTTCTCAGCTTTTAGCTTGATTAGTTCCAATCTCAGGGACAAACAGTTCTCACAAACAATGGGTTGAACTGACAGTGTCTCAAGCTCAAGCTTAGTCTGCTCTAGCTCAGCTTTGACTCTCGCTAACTTGCCTAGCTGCTCATCACTCTTGGCTCTCAGCTCTGCTAAACTAGGTAGATGGGATGTGCAGTCCACACAAGGCATGATGACAGTGGCATGAGCATCTTTCAGCTCCAGCTGAGCGCTCTTAAGCTCAGTGGCAAAGGCGTCTCTCTCATCTACCCTCTCTGTGTACCTGGACTTCAGAGTCATCAGGTCACACAACAGCACCTCACAGTTAGGGCAGTCACTGCTACCACCCAAGCAAGGGGAAGAAGATAGACTCTCAATCTTGCCATTGGCCATGGCAAGCTCACTCTCAAGATCATCTATCCTCTTCTTAGCCCCTCTAAGCAGTTTCTCCCGATACCTCAACTCCTAGCGGTTCTCTTCTAGTAAATCAATGACTTTTTATTCATACGAAGATACCTTTTCATCGTCGTCATCGTCAGAGTTGTCGGGGCAACCCTTCTCTTCCTTATCCCCAAGAGCCATTGAGCAGAAGCTCTTTCGGGATCTTCGGCTGTGGTGCAAGCGGCTCTTTGGCTTATCCCCGAAGGCCATGAAGCAGAGGCCCGCCGGATCATCCTTGTCCTTCCCCTTCTTGATCATGGTCTCCTCATCACTTGAACTTGATGAAGTGGAAGAAGAATACGACCTCTTGGAGTAGCTTCTCTCCATCTCGGCGAAGAAGGCCTTGTCTCGCTTCTTGTTCTCACGTCGGTAGTCCTTCAGGGCCTTTCGAAAGAACCTCGTCTTGGGCTTGCCATTTGTGAAGGTGGAATTGTCGTGCTTGCCGGAGTCGTAGGAGCCACCGCCGGTGCCCTTCTTGTGACTGTTCCACTTGGGGCAGTCGGTGATGAATTTACCTGGATCACCACACTTAAAGCATACGGATTTTGTGCCGTGTATTTTGAACATTCGTTTAACATAGACATGACACGCTCGGTTGTTAAAAAGACACAAATCATCATCTCCTAATGAATCAAGTTTGTCCTCGGTGATAGACATCAAAGAGAACGCAACACAACTCAAAGAGGAGGAGTCAGTAGAAGGTGTCGCAAGGGCCAGGGTTTTTGAGCCAGAACCAGTGAGATTTGATCTCAACTGGATATCAACCTCTGTGGCCTTGAGCTTATTGAAAAGCTCTGCGATGGTCAAGGTATCGTAAGAGGTGCTCTTAATAATAGAGGATACCTTGATCTCCCAGATCTTAGGGTCCAAGGTATGAAGAACCTTGAGCGCCTGCTCATGATCTGAGACCAGCTGAACTCCATCGGCCTTGTTGGCCCGAAGCTTGTTGATGATCGATTGAAAACGTCCAAACAAAGCTTCAATAGATTCACCCGTCTTTTGTGTGAAATTTTCATATTCACGCCGGTAGGTCTGATAGAGCCGAGCCTTGATCTGGGCTGTCCCCCCATGGTGTGCCTGGAGGGTAGCCTAGATCTCTCTAGTAGTGCTGAGATGGCTCACACGCTCAAACTCAGTGGGACCTAGACCAGAAAACAAAATGTTCATAGCTTTGTTGTTGTTATGATGCTGGGCGACTATCTCGGGGGAAGTGCGCTCAGCAACAGGAAGCACAGTAAAAGTCTCGTGAACACAAACATCCCAAATGTCCGAGCTCTGGCTCATGAGATAGGCTCGCATGCGAGTCTTCTAGTAATTGTAGCCAAAAGCTTCAAGGGACGAGACCTTGCCAGAGGAAGTCATGATCACTACCTTGGGTTAGAACCGGTTAAGGTATGGAAAAACCCTAACCAGACTCTGATACCACTTGTAGGACCGAAAGTAGCGACCAGAGGGGGGTGAATGGGCGCCTAAAAGTTCTTTCAAATCAATGGCCTTCTCCCAACACCCAACGCACCTCGACAGACAATAAGCAGAAGCAAAATAGATCACAGGTACTAAAAATAATCTAGCCTAAAAACGACCGGTGTCCTAGTCGAAAAGACACCAACACAGTGCTTAAAGGCAGATCAAGTTAACTCATAGGTCAAATGACAATTCTACAAATGATTCATCAAAGACACTGATAATCCATCAAGCATGTCCAAAACATCCACAGTACATAGGCAGTCCACAAATGAGAGAGACCACATTTTTAGTGCATTCAAACTAAATGCAGTATATAAAAAGTGCTCATAGATGATTCAAAGTGCACAAAGGAAACACAAATATATCAATGAAAAATCATCATGCAATTTAAATAATGTTTGCAGCTAATCATCCAGATTCTTAATAGACAAACAACAACAAATGAAGATGCACAGGAATCATGAATTAATTACTATTCGTGCATGTTCACTGTGTGTGTGGTCTGATTAATCTTCGTGCGTGCATCTCCGTGCGGATGAACAGCTCCTGCTGTTGTGCTGGCTCCACAACACACTGTTGCTGCTGGTTGAGCCCAGCTTTCAGCACTCCAACACCAAAAACTTGCCTCCATTTCTGCCGACGCTCGCGTAGGATTCCCTCCACGCCAAAGAAAATCAGCACGCCGCTTGAATGCCAAAGCCGCCAGACGCGCTGCTCTTTCGCGTCTACGCGCTGCGAGGCTTCGCCGCCTGGTGCTCAGCAGCGTTGGTGTTGCACGGACTCCAACCGTGCTGATATTTCTGCCTACCGTGCACGAGGACTGCAGCCGGTGGTGAAAAACCAAAAAGGGGACAATGGCGGTTGTGCTAGGAAGAAGAAGGAGAGAAAATTTCTGAACTCGGATTTTCAATTAATGAGTTAACCCTAACCCTAGGGGATTGGGGCCTATTTATAGGCAGCCCAATAAGAAGGGAAAAGACAGATTTACTCCTAGGGTAAATTACATAGACGCTGAAATAAAAATGGAAAAGACCGAACTGCCCTTAGGATTTTTACAGACTCGACTAACAAAATAGTAAAATCCAAAATAAAGATAACTTGTCCTGATGCGGAGCTTTCGTAGCAGCTACGGCTTCACTTCAGAATGGTCGGATCCAAGATCAGTAGTCGTCAGTTTTTGCTGAAACTGACAAAGCGTCCACCGTCTTCGCACCGGGTACCCGGATTGGGCCGGCCCGATTCCGCGGCTCCCTCAGCCTAGCAATCACTCGCCGCCCGTGTACCTGAGTAAATCCCGGTCAATAGACCAGTGGATTCTCTGCCGCTCCTAGCCCATGTACGCGGATTGGGCCGGCCCGACTCCGCAACCCCTCTGCCTGAGAGTCGCTCGCCGTCCATGTACTTGAGTCACATGCGGCCCAGACATGGCAGGTCTCGTCTTCTCTTCGTCTTCTGTTAACAATCACTCATCACATCTGGAGCCATGAGGCCCATGATCTTCATCATGGCTCCTCACCCCATCACTAAAGAAGTTAATCACCCGTCACTGATGACTCCCACTAATAAATAGGCAGGGCACCGAAGTGAATCATCACGCTTTCATTTTGCGCAACCCTAACCCTATACTCCCGCCACTGAGGTTGCCTTCTTCATGCTCCTCGTCGCTCCGTCACGCATGCCCTATGCAACTCGATTGCATTCTCATTGTATTATCATTCTCGTAAGTTTGTTCATGCTTACTATTAAATTTATCTGAAATTTGCTTATTGAATTTGTGAATTAGGGATATGGCAAGGATTCAAAGCGATCTACATGTACCAACCCATGTTCCTGATTGTTGCTTAATAATGATCAATCGTCTAGTTAATGGTAGGCGTCACTAGGTTTAATTATAGTTTTTGGTACATTACATGTTCTGTTTGTTGTGTTAACAAATTGAAGCGACATTTTCCTTACTGTTGTAGTATTTATCAAAAAGATTTTGTGAGGTAAATAACATTCGTGCTGACGATACCCTCCAAATAATGACAAGAGATGGGTGCACCACTTAGGTTGAGGTTGCGAGATGTGCGGGCAGCGGTAGGATATGCCTTCACAAAGGGTGGCCTGAATTTAGTCGAAGAGGTGACCTAACACAAGAGGACTATTTTGTAATAACAATGGAGCATGCCCCATTGAATGTTATAGCAAAATTCTACAGTAACTTTGGTGATGAGAAGACCCCAACGACCATCAAAGTGGTGGACAACGACGATAGTGATATACATAGAGAACTGACATTACTACACATGCACATATTTTGTTTATGTTCTTATCATGGTTTCTTATAATGTTAGGGGGAGGGTCCTAGAAATGTTGTAGATAGAAAGGGGAAGCGTATATCCAAGGAGGTCGATACCGACCAGATGGACCAATTGAAGCACATCTATTATTTTGGCAATCCAACAGATATAACTCTAGGAAGGAAGATTCTCCTGCAAGATATCTCGGTAGGTTTATCTTCCGAGAGTTGGTTATATGTCTGCACAATAAATAACACGATCATCAACAAGAAGTCGGTGGTAAATTATTTGCACATGTAGTTGGTCTATACAATTAGCCTTATCTAATAACTTTGTTTAAATTTTATTTTATAGTACTTTTCAAGGTAGTACTATGAAAAGTATATCACACCTCACCTACACCACCAGACCACCGAGATTCAGGTGGGAGCAGCAGGGTCTGAGGCAGTCCCAATTGCAGTGTATAAAGCGACGAATGGACGGTTCTATGTAACTAAAGGATTTGACCAATTTCTTAGCGACAACTCGTTAGAAGTTGGCACAGTGCGCGCCTTCATTTCAACATCAATAATGATGCAATTGAGGTTGTAATGTATGTACTGTAAAGGTTGGGGTATGATGTAATATTAGGTTATAAATCTTTTGTGATGAATGATCTGTATTCCGTGATAAATTGTCCGTGATGTATTTTGGAATGTTTGATATGTTGGCTGCCAAATCCTGGCTTTGATTTAGGTTGCAGCCTAAAAACTATTTTTTTCAAAATGACCATAACATTAGTGACAAGTAATAATATTCAACCGTCACTAAAGGTTGATCATGTAGTGACGAGTTTTATCTATACCCATCACTAAAGGTGGATGGTAATTACCACCCGTCACTGATGACTCCTCCCGCTTATAAATAGGCGGGGAACCGAAGTGAATATTCAGACTTTCATTTCTCGCAACCCCTAACCCTAACTCCTGCCGCCGCCGACACCTTTGTCATGCTCTTCGCCGCTCTTGGCCACATGTACCGTCGACCATGGCACCCACACCATCGACGTGCATGGCTGCCCTACTCATCACCACCTTGGTTACATCCTCCTTGTCCTCCTCCTCTTCTCCGTCCGAATGCATCGTCCGTCGTTGCTAACTTTGTTTTAATTTTATTGTTATAGGGCAAATTGACCTATTTCTTTTAGCCAATTTCTTCGAGATAATTGATGGTCTTAGCCAATTTCTTCGAGATAACACACTCGAAGTTAGCATAACCATTCACCGTGGTGGTGCTCCTGCTACTACCCATTGGGCTTATCCTCAAGCAATCCATGGTGGTGGTGGTACTTCTGCTACCCACGGTGCTTCTCCTCAAGCTGCCAATGGTGCAAGCTTGGATAGTGATAGGACACTATCCAAGCTCTTAATATCGCTATAGGTTAGCTATTAGTTAGAAACCATGAAACCATCTTTTATGGATATTTGTTTTAGCCATGTTCTTCGAGATAATGAGTTAGAAGTTAATATATGCAGTGTTCTAAAAATCGGGATTAGGCGGGCGCCTAGGCGGGATTAGGCGCTGGGCGCCACTCCAGCGCCGCGCGGAGCCTCTAGGCGGCGAGCTGGGCAGCCTAGGCGCCTAGGCGGTCAACAGCGGCGCTGGGCGGTTGACCGCGGCTCTAGGCGGCGCCTGGGCGGCGTGGCGCGATGGCGTCGTGGCCAGATCTAGTGACCGGCGACGAGCGGCGCGCGCGCGGCCAGATCCGGCGACGTGGCGCGATGGCGTCGCGGCCAGATTCGGCGACCAGCGGTGCGTGCGCGGCCAGATCCAACCTCCGTGCTTCGTCCCCCGGTCCAGCGCATCGAGCATTCGAGCTCCGGCCGAGCCGCCGAGGCCCGACGAGGCGGCGGGAGTCGCGCACACGACCAGATCCGGCGGCAGGAGGCATGCGCAGCTTGGATCCGGCCGTCGCCGCCGGTTGCAGTGCCGCCAGAGGAAAGCCATGCGGCGTGGGCAGGTGCAGCCAGAGGGGAAGGCATGGCCGGAGGGGAAGAGAGGGGAGGTGAAGAGAGGGGAAGGCAAGTGCGGAGGGGAAAAGAGAGGAGGTGAAGAGACATGGCCAACCTGGACTCTGTGAAGTTTTAACGCCTCTGGAGAAGAAAAGGCTTGCTGCCATTTTAGGTCTGGGAACTAGCAGCTGCCTAGGAACCAGTGCTACCTAGGAACCAGCAGCAAGACTTTGGGTGGGATGGAGTAGGCTTGGAAAATAAAAACATGGTAATAAATGCATAGGAACTAGAGTTGTACTTTAAAAATAAACACAGTTGGAACAGCTAAAACGAGGAGGAAATTGATGGCGCTAGGCGCTAGGCGCCGGGTTGCCGCCCGACTAGCGCCTAGCGCCTATTAGAACACTGAATATATGTGATACTAATTTGGTAATGAATCTTATGTGATGTGCTTTTGATGTTGGCTTCCAAATCCTGGTTGTGATTCAACATGCAACCTAAAAATTTATTATTTTTTTTGAAAATGGCCACATTATTAGTGATGGGTGATAATAATCACCCGTTAGTAAATAGCACATTAGTGACGGGTGTAAAGTACTCCTCGTCACTTAATATGACCTATTCAGGATACAACCTAAAATATATTTTTTAAAAATATGACCATAACATTAGTGACTAGTGGCATTGGTGACCCGTCCCTAAAGAACATAATAGTAACATTTGTAAAGTACTCCCCGTCACTAAATATTTCCTTCAGTGATAGGTAACCATGTTCACCCGTCACTAAAAGGGGCATGCCGGACGCGGTGTGGACCAAAGGGAGCCTTTAGTGACGGGTATTTACCCATCATTAATGATAAGGCTTTACTAACGCGATAAGGGAGACGATTGACATGCCCGTCACTAATGTATGTTATTACCTGTCACTAATGTATGTTTTTGTGGTAGTGACTCTACTTGGATAAGAGATGACTTGAGGAACAAAATGTGAAAAATTGCCAAAGTTATCTTGAAGCCTCAATGTGCTTGTGTTGTTTTCTTTTTTTGGTCACACGCGTGGCCTAGGAGATCTGCTTAAATCTAGTGCAGGTCCTATAATCTTAGAAAAAGAAGGTTCTGAGCATGTCAATTAGTTTGACCATGTAACTAATAAGGAACTAGAGAGAATAACGTTAGTAGCGACGCTGATTGGCTATCGAGCCAATGGTTGTGGCGAGAATAAAATAAACATGAATAAATGCATTGACTGCCCATAGGGTCGATGACCATGGCAATATTATCGGGCTGAACATGTTGTCGGTCGATAGGATGAAGTCCATGCGCATAAAGGCTGATGAGTGTCTCCTAGACAAGGGAAGAATATAACGTAGAATTAAAGATAACCTATTGGCTTGTACCATGATAGAAACTACACTCAGCATACCAAAACAACATATCCATACTATCAAATTACCGAAATCACAAGATTGGACCTAACCAAGACAGCTGCTAGTCACGATAAATTAATAATACTTTAACGCATCGGGCATACTTTATTTAGATGAATGGTATATAACATGAACTAGATACAATAGAATGAGATGTTGGACTTAACCGATGAAGCCTCAAACTATGACACCTCATTTACATCAATCTAAGAGATAAAGTGATGCAGCCTAAAGAGACCTAGCAAGATATACCAATATAAACCGACGATCACATTGACCAGGTCGATGCCTCAAGAGATCGATATGATGTAGCCTTGAAGAACATGGACCTAGTCGATGTGACCGTTGGGGTGGCGGGACTCACCTCTTCGCTGGAGATCGGAACGATGCAGCCCGATTCTGAGTGCCAGGTCCCACCGGGATTAACCTTGGAAACCCAAGGGTGGCGATGCGCCGAGAGAGTAGTTTGTTGTGGTTGATTGTGTGTCTTCTAAACCTAGCTAATTAGATACATATTTATAGTCCAGAGACTTGCCGTCCAAGTAACCTGTGTTGTAACCGATTCTGGATCATCTTTATCTTCTCTCACCTTCATCGGCTCATTCATATCCGGCCATGTTGTAAAGATATGGACGGGCTTCTTTGACCACCTTTGACCAGACTCCTTTAACTTTTGTTGACCATGCGACATCCTTAGTGGGCCTGGGCTTTACTAAATCATGGCGTCAACACATGCCCCATAGTTTTAGAGCATTAAAGTGTAACTGATGGTTCAAAATTATCGATCATCATCACCCTCTTCTATCACATCCTTTCAAGCGTCCATCTGTAATGTATTTTCAAACTCATTAATAGTAGCTGAAACCCTTCATCTTCAAGCACTTTATAAAATCATGCACACGGTATCGACTCCGTATCATATAACCCTTTCCTCTTCCTTTTTTCTTCTTCTTCTCCGGCAATTCACAAATGTGATGGATGTTGCTTGGTCTGATGCATCTACTTTTCTTTGTGGTGACGTCGTACCAGGTTTCATCCCACACAATTTTATACTAGTGCTCTTTAAACTCAAGATTCCGTTCCCCTAATCCCGGGTCTACAAAGATCTCAACGTTTCAAAAACTGTACACATGATTACCTTTTTGCTGAACATTGAAGGTGGTCCCACCAAATCCGACGAGATTGGCTTGACCCGATCGCCGAGGAGTTGTTTTTGCTCTATAAGTATCCCCGACAACTCCTCACCATTTCTTCACGCTTTTTGCATACTACTCTCGCTTTAGCCCTCAAGCTCACCGCCATCTTGCTTACAGCGCTCTTGCGAACCGTCGTGCTCACCATCTTCATCCTCCTCATCGGCCCTGCACTCAGGTAACCCTAGCGATGGCCACCACTAACGTGATTCCCGAGGTAAGTCTTCAACATTCTTTCTTTTTTTTTCTCACTGCTCTTTAGTTTTCTCGGTTCTTCCGTCACTTTTCTTCACACTTTCCTTTTCTCACTGTTTATTTTACCTTTCTTTTCTGTAGAACCTGAAGAACCGCGTTTTGAGTCACAAAGACAGCCATCCATCTTGCTTCTTCTTGGGCCATCTAGGTAACCCTGACCCTACAAATTTCATCAATGCCGAGACCAACTGAATTCCTTTCAAATACTCTCCTACGCTTTCCTCTGATTGGGATTCCATCTTTGAGTGTTTTCCTTCCTCTCTCCCTAGCTGGCGTAACTGGTACCTTAGGGTATCAGCCGTCTACCGTACCTTCTAGGATGAGGTTGACATTGGACACTGCATCGGCCTCTCCCTTGCTGAACCATACCAAAATGAGCCGATGCTGGCCACTGCCTGCTATTTCTGCTCCGATGCTTTGAATGCTTTCGCTTTGGGCCATGGGCCTATGATCCCACCCTGCTCGATGTATTCTTATTAACTTGTCTCGATATCGACTCATCGACCAACTATCACTCCTTCCGTTCTAAACCAACTCATCGCCTCGACACCAAATCCACCTATAGATGGGGCAGATATATTGCAAGTCACAATAAGAAAACTGGCCATATAGACATTCATGAACATGTAGCCTTTCTCAATCTTTTGTTAGAGAGGTTCATTTTTTGCATATCCGCATTAAGCCCAACCTTCTAGTTTCAATTTTTAGTTGAACAACTTGCCGCTCAAGTAAAAATTCCCCTTGGCCGATACCTCCTCGGAGCCACCTACGATCTTCTTCATCTTGTATCGGCCAGGCTATTGGCTGGTGATCCTGTCGGCCACCCTAATGGCCCTTGGTGGTTTCTTCAGCTTTGGCTCAACGTCTACACTGCCGATGTTGTTGGTGATCCTCCTCTTGCTTTAATGCATTTTCCCTTTGATTTTCTAGAATCGGCTGCTCCTATTTATCATCGATGTTGTTCCTTGGAGAAGCAGCCACATGCTATTCCATCTTTCTTATGTATCTTGAACCCTTAGCCGCCTATTTTAATGGTTTTTATCTTGGATTCTCCGACCGGACCGTTTGGTATCGCTATGAGCATTATTTGGAGTATGAATGCCCCCATTAGCTAACCTTTCCCGATGTGTTCCGGTACGAGGAATCTACCCATATTTTCAAGGCCGCGATTCTTCCTTGCCTCCAGCCTATCAATTTCAATATCGAGTATCCTCGGAAGGCCTCTTATGAGTTCTATCATCCATCGGTCTTCGCGAGGCAGTTAGGTTTCAGTCAACTTCCACCCCACCTATTTTTCGTCGATCAAATCCAAGTTCGTGGAGAAGTCAAGAATAGCGTGGAGTGGGATCGTCTCTTTCAGATGACCGATGAGATCCTTGTTGGTGACCTTGCCTCCTGTACGGCCTATCGAGCGTCCTCCACCGACATCCGCCGATGGTGGGGTGAACTAAAGCAACATCTCTTTAACTGCTCTTCACTGATCTATCGAGAGAAGATTCACCCGGGTGATGCTGACGCGGGACTCAAGGTGAATACTTCAGTTCGCCCCTTTACTTATTTTAGTCATCTTCTTTATATATGCTGACCTTTGCTTTTGCATGAGGATGACCTCGACGCCTCCTTTGTGAGTTTCAGTGGTCGGCCGATACGATACGCCTACGTGAGTGGGAAATGGTCTAAAGTCCTGGCGCACAAATGCCAGGCGCCAACCTTGGTCGTACGCCGATCCACCCGGGCCCAAACTAGTTAGACAAGTACATCGTCTTTGACTCCGCATGTAACACCCTGATTTTCGTCAGATGTTAAAAATAAAATAAAGAAATTAATAAATGAATTTCAAGAAAATGTTTTAGTGTAAAGCGATAAATAAGAAAGCTAAAAGATGGGCTTAAAAATTTCGTTCAAAAATAAATCATAGCTGGAGTATTTTTCACAAAATTCACCTTGCTCTAAATTGAGTCCCAAGAATTTTCTAGAATTTTTGGTGCAAAGGAATTAATTAAAGATATAATCAATATTATTTCATCGCAAAAATCTAAAGTTAAATTAATAAAATATGTTCAACAAGAATGTTGTGTGAATAAAATATATGATAAATCATTTCAATTAAAAATAATGTAAAACCAATTCGGCTAGAGGAATTTCTAGTAAATTTCTTCCAAATGAAATCAATTTAAGTTTTTATTAAGGACAGCTAGAATAGTAACCCATAATATTTTAATAAGTAACTTTAATTGAAAAGAAATTAAATTCCTATTTCTTTCTGGTCGAGTTTGAAATCTTCAACCTCAACCATATCCCTCAGTTTTCCTGTCGTAAATCCAGAGGAATCAATATTCTATTTTGGTCACGAAGTTAAAATTCCTTTTTTAATAGTGTGGTTTAAATTATATGAAAAATCCCTTTTGATTTTTTTTATATTTTGAATCCTCGAAAATAAATTCAAAGCCTTAATTTTGTGTTCATGTTCGAAATTTCTAATTTCAATGCGAATACAAAATTTATTGATTTTCCGAACCGCCGTTTATTCTTTGAAATATTCGCGTGTTATTTCTTTGAAATCCAAAATTTCTAAATTTATTTTAAATTCCAAACTATCCAAAAACTTATCACTTTTTTTCAAAAATACAAATTTGATTTTTTAGGAAATTATTTTTCCATTTTTATAATTATTTTTCCTTCTTTTCTTTTTCTCTTTTCTCCTTTTTCTTTTCCTCTTCTTTCTCCTGCTTTTCCTTCCCTCACTGCACGTGCTCCACTTTTTTCCCTCCCGTGCACAGCCAACCTTTCTTCCACCTCCAGCCGCACCTCCCCCTCTCTCCTCCATTTTTCTTTGCCGGAGCTTCTTAACTGGCGCCCCTCTCCTCTCTCTCTACCGCGCCGCTACTCCTCTTGGCGCGCTGAGCCCGCGCTGGCCTAGCTCCACCTCGGACCGCACCATGCCTCGTCTCCCTCTTCGCACTGAGCCTGACCCGGTCCATGCCCGTGTCGCCTTTGCCCCCAACCAGCATAGCCCTGCTTGTCGCACGTGCTATTCCTGCTTGTTAGTGCCCTCGTGCTGCCAAAAAAAGTTCAGAGCATGGTTCCCTTGGTGAGAATCATCTCCCCTCTCCCATCTTTTCCATCTTAGTTTCCTGTTCAAGTTAATTAGATGGTTATATGTTTAATCTTTGTTCCGGTTTAATGCATTTCTTGGTCATTTATATTCCAATATAATATCCTAGTGTTGTCTCTATGTCATTGTTCTAACCGAATCGATTATTCCGTTCGATATTCTTTCATCTAGATTAGATCAATCGCCTTTGGTTGAATTAATTCAGATTTGTCATTTTCAAAATCCGGCGATCCTGTTTCGATCTACTAACCCGGTGGTGTTGTTCTGATATAATCTATATTATCGTTGTTCACAATCTAATTCACGTTGAGCTATCTTCGTTAATATATCGTTCATTGATTCTGATATATTAACCCGACACTATCCTTGTTGATCTGGTGTTCCACTTTGTTCATTTGTGTTCCATCCCGAAGGTCATATCTGATCGACTGTGCCGGGACATAAGGCTGTTGCCGGCACGCTTCGGTCCGACCGACGGAGCTTGATCGGTTTGACCGGTGAAGCCTTGCACGCCCGTGCCGAAGTCCCATGACGTCGTGCGCGTCAGAGTCTGTGGTCCGATTGGATCCTACCCCGCGGTTTGACTAGACCTCGTGTTGATCTGACTGCCTGATCCCTCCGCACCGATTCACTATGCGTCGTAGCTCCCTTCTCACCGGACCCCTTCGTTGGTGCGCCCGTCGGTCTGACCGGGTCTCCACTGCCGGTCCGACCGACCGGTGCTCGTTTTGCACCAGAACACCAAGGCCACCCTCGGCGACCCCTTCGAAGGCGTTAGTCCGATCGGGGTACCTTCTTCGGTCTGATCGGCCAGTAGGCTGAAGCCCCCTTTTGGGATACTTCGGCTCCGTTGTCGTTTTCGGTAAAATTACCCCAACTGTGCGTTATGACCGGCTTGCCTTGGCCGGTCTGACCGATTTTTTTACTTTTTCTGTCCAATCGGCTTTAATTGGCCGATTAGATCTAACACTTTATTTTAGGTTAATTAGGTTATATTTTCAGAGATATAATTGAATTGTCTGGCGACTCTATTATTCCCCTTATCACGGTTTAAGGGTTGTTGGAACACGTCGTCAATGTCTCGCGATGTTTTTGGATTGTCGAACCGACCCAAGTGCGGGGCACGTTTTCGTGTCAACACACTTTTTGGCGACTCCGCTGGGGACAATGCCAACATGACGAGTACATCTACATCGGCTGCTAGTACCTCTACAACGACTACTATGTCTACAACACCGATGAGTACCATGGGGGGCACGGAGATCGACAACCGCAACATCATGGCGCCCACCCTTACAGATATCCCCGAGGAAGGTTGGGCGGAGATCGAGGTGAAGATGAAAGAACTCCAAGATCTCATGCTCGGGAGCTACGTCAAGACACGCGTGAGCTTCATCAAGCGCGACGTCAACATCCCCGACCTAGCCCGAACTCAGGTAACAACATTATCGCCTCATTTATCTTCCATAGAAATTGAACAGAAGATAGCCGCGTTTGTAGACCAAGCCGTTAGCTCTTCGCTAGCCAACCATCTAGAGTCGGCGGTTAACTCTCAAGTAGAGGCAATGTTTAGAAGGTTCAACTTTACCGAGGTCTTTCCTCCAACTCCAATCACTAGCATACCCCCGATAAATCGCATTTATAGCAAAACTGATGGTAGTACTAGCAAAGCTATTGCGTCTACGGCCCCAACGTCTATGGCCGAGACCAACCACTACACTTGCAGCCAGGCTAGCGTTGCTTATTATGCACCGCCTCTACCTACACCTGTGCCAGTTTTTCCCGCCCTGCCCGCGCCGCACGCTCCTACACAACCACATAGGCCCAAGCACGACATATACCCTGAGCCAGTACAAGAGGAGGAGCCCCGCGGATGACACGCCGACATACCACCTCGTATCCCTCTCTCGCACGAAAGACGCACCCTGGCAGGAGGCTAGGACGACATTGAGGAGCGGATCCGCACGCTGTTTAGAGAGTGTACCTGCTTCGCGCCTCGGGATCAGGCTAGGGTTTACCGAAAGTCGTACCCCAGTCACTTTGATACAATACCCTACCCTCGCGGCTATAGAGTTCCTGAATTCACCAAGTTCAATGGCGAGGGTAACAAAACCACACTAGAGCATGTTAGCCAATTCTTAGAATAATGTGGCGAAGCTAGTGGGTGGGATGCGCTAAAGCTTATATTATTCTCTCTTTTGCTTTCCGGCACTGCTTTTACTTGGTTTTCAGCGCTGCCGCCGAACTCCGTCCAAACGTGGGCCCAGTTAGGAAAGAAATTCCATGAATATTTTTATACGGGCGAGACAGAACTTAGAGTTTCACACTTAACGTCGATCAAATAGAAATCTAGTGAGAGTGTCTCTGAGTACGTCAAATGCTTTAGGGACACCAGAAACTGATGTTTTAGTCTCAATATTTCAGAAATAGATTTGGCAGATCTAGATTTTAATGGATTGCGTTCTGAAATTAAAGAGAGGCTAGACAACCAAAAATTTTTAGAGGTCAGCTTAGTCCAGTAGTAGGCTCTGGTCCAAGAAGGCCGGGCCATGGATAAAAAATTCATTAAAACGTTTAACAAACCTAAAGCTGATGTTCACATCATGGAGCACTCCGACGAGGAAGAGTCAGAGGAACAAGATGATTCGATCGATATGTATGCGGCCGAATGGGCCTGGAACACTAAGACCAAACCTATCACTTTCTCCGAGCTACGACCATCTCCCACTAAGAGTCAGCCCAATGAGGTTAAATACTATTTTGATGTGACTAAATGCGACAAAATATTTGATTTTCTCTTGAAGAGTCAACTTCTCAGGTTGCCCAAGGGCCAGGTCATCCCAACCGCCGACGAACTAAAAAAACGCCCCTAGTATAAGTGGCATGATTCGTATTCCCATTATACTAACGATTGCAATGTTTCCATCGGCAGGTTCAATCGGCCATAGAAGAAGGACAATTGAAAATAGATTCTAGTCCGAAGATGAAGCTAGACAAAGACCCCTTTCCCATGAACACCGTCACCCTCGACGAGAAGAAGGTGTTGATTTGGCCGGAGCAGGCCGAGTCATATAAAGGGAAAGCGGTCATTATTGGAGAGCCCCACACACGCACACTCGTACCGAATAAAGGGAAAGTGGGAGTGTGGAAAAAGAACATCGATACATCATCTTCGGCTGGTGCTCACAACAAGCCAAAGGTAACATACCAGATGCTGCCGAACAAACACCAGAAGAGGGTGGAGAAAACAAACACTCAGATGAAGTTGCCAAGACGGCCGGACCCTACAAGAGTGTCGAGCCCATCGCATTGGCTGAACTCACCTTCGCAATGGCCGAGGTATCCGGGCTGGTGGGACCCTTCGTTGATATGTTCCAACATCCCTTCGACATGGTCGAACCTTTTTCTGAGTAATGGGTTGGGCCCACAGTGGACGAAGCCACTAGAGGCCCCAATGCCTATGTCATACCATTAGACAGTGTCCCCGTGGGCTCCGAGCTGTGCTTCACCACCGGAGTACCCTTCGCAGTATGGTGTCACCCCCTTTTTCCTCTAGAGTACTATGATTGTCAGGGGCAGATAGATGCGGTGAAGGGGAACATTTTTCACTGGATACCTGTGGTACCTCAAAGCCGACGCGCGCAGAACGAAGCCAAGGAAGACGGTCACAAAGGGGTAATTAAGAGCGACTCCAAAGCTATCACCATCAAGGTAGGGTCTCAAGAGGTCCCAATCCTGAAGGCCCCCTCACTGGAGCAAGACGGAGGTAAGCCCCTAGGGCTAGCCGAATCCACCATCGGTGCCCAGTCCGATCAACCTACTATGGACAGTCCGACCAGCCTATCCCAGATGACCGACACCGAGCGGTTCGACCAGACCCCCATGGCCAGTCCGACTGACACAGTCCGGTCCTACCATCCTAGTGAGGCCGGTCCAACCGACAAGATGCAAAAAAATGTTTTCGCCAAGCGCAAAAAGGCTGAGGCTGATCCGGGCAATTCCCGTTCGGCAAAAAATCCTAGGAGCAAGCTTGTGGCACCTAAAACATAGAAGAGATGCCTGCAATGTCTGCGATCATAGGAGATGCGTGAGAAGAAGGCCGAGGATGAGCAAGACGCCATCTTCGAGGAAATCCACCCTTGGCTAGTCGTGAAGCAAGTCTGGAAGCCCAAGACGGTTGAGGCGAACAACCCGGCTCCCATTCCAAGCGACGACAATGACGACATGCTTAACAACGACTTGGTTGACGACGACTACATGACCATCTCGGAGGGACCCACACCTCAGGAAATGGACATAAATGTCATCATGCTTCCCGCCGAGTTTGTTCTACCACAAGATGAGGCCGAGGTCTCTCAATTGAGCATCAACCCACGGGATGCTATTTTTGAGAAGCCTGAGGATACGACTCATCACATGAAGCCTCTTTATGTCAAGGGGCACATTGATGGGAAGACGATCTCTAGGATGGTGGTTGATAGATGTGCTACTGTTAACTTGATGTCGTACTCTCGCTTGAAGAAGCTCGGCAAAGACTAAGAAGTTTTGAAGAAGACCAACTTGACGCTCAATGGCTTCAACGACGAGAACTTCGAGGCCAAGGGCGTACTTTCTTTGGAGCTGATGGTGGGTAACAAGACGTTGTCGAAGATGTTCTTCATCGTCGACATGCAAGGTAACTACAGCGTATTACTTGGGTGTGATTGGATCCACGTGAATTGTTGCATTCCGTATACCTTGCACCAGTTCCTTATTCAGCGGGACAGCGATGCTGTGGAGGTTGTACCAGCTGACACTTTGGCCAAGATTGCTTTGGCTAATGTGTCTATCGACAACGTCCACGATACAGTAGAGTGTCTATCAAGTAGAGATCTCTCAGACTATGACTTTGTTAACGTGTCCAAGGGACGTTTTGTTCTAGTGTGTATAAAGTCGACTGGTGTAGCACGACTATCGTTAAATTATTAGTCATGTATAGTAAGAGTAATCTTGATTGGCTAAAGTCTCGTGTAGAGCAATATCGGTCTTCTAAATACGCTATTGCCGAAGCCATTGAAGATTTTAGCGAAGTAGAAAAGTTAGGTCAAGGTTTTGCGTCAGCCGACCCTCTAGAAGAGGTCGATATAGGCGATTGTATTATTCCAAGGCTGACTTTTGTAAATAAAAATTTGTAGGCTAATGAAATGGCCGAAGTAATAAAGTTGCTTCGGTTGTATGTCGATTGTTTTGCATAGGAGTATAGTGAAATGCCCGAACTAAGCCACGAGCTCATGGAGCATCGGCTGCCCATCAAACTCGGGTTTAGGCCTTATAAACATCCCCCTCATCGCTTTAATTCGGTCGTGTATGACTGAGTTAAAAAGGAGATAGAACGATTACTCAAGGCTGAATTTATTAGGCCATGCAAGTATGCTGAATGTGTTACTAACATTATGCCTATAGAGAAGATAGGGAGCGGCAAAATACAAGTTTGTATTGATTTCAGGGATATGAACAAGGCCACTCTAAAGGATGAGTACCCCATGACGATAGCCGACATATCGATCAACGATGCTTCGGGACACAAGGTACTAAGTTTTCTTGATGGCAACGCTGGTTATAATCAAAATTTTATGGATGAAGAGGACATCTACAAGACAACCTTTTAATGCCCCGGTTTTGTTGGCTTGTTTGATTGGGTTGTTATGACTTTTGGTTTAAATAATGCTGGCACTACATATCAATGTGCAAAAGTTGTTAGGAAAGATGAATTATTTGCGCCGATTTATATCTAACTTGTCTGGCAAGATTGATGCTTTTGTCCCCATACTTCGGCTAAAGAACGAGGCCGACTTCACTTGGGGGGCAAGTCAGCAAAACACCTTCAAAAAAAATCAAAGAATGCTTATCATCACCACCAGTGGTGAAGGTGCCCAAGGCTGGAATACCATTTCGACTATATGTCACCGTGGAGGAGAGCGTGATAGGAGTGGTGTAGACTCAAGAGGTGGAGGGAAAAGAATATACCATCACCTTTTTTAGCCGCCGCTTGTTGGACGCCGAGAAAAGGTACGTGTTTGTGGAGCGTTTGTGTTTATCACTTTATTATGCATGCACCAAATTATGTCACTATATTCTCCCTAGCACATGTATTGTTACTTGTCAAACCGATGTCATAAAATACATGTTGCAAAAGCCGATTCTAAGTGGTAGAATCGGAAAGTGGGCTTATGCTTTGATTGAATATGATTTGGCTTATGAACCTTTGAGAGCTATGAAAGGCAAAATCGTCGCTAACTTTATAGTTGATCACAACGTAGATGTCAATTGGGGTAGCGATGTTGCTCTAATTGAGGTAGTGCCATGGAAACTTTATTTTGATAGTTCGACTTGCAAGAAAGGCCAATGTATTGGAGTGGTTCTCACATCACCTAATGGTATGCACTTTGAGACCTCGGCCCGTTTAGAATTTCCTTCTACTAATAACCAAGCCGAATATGAAGTTTTATTGTTAGGACTTGAACTGCTAGGTTCCATGGGTGTTAAACATGTTCATGCATATGGTGACTCTCTATTAGTTGTGCAACAAGTAGCTAAATTGCTCAATGTTTTAATGGTTTGCTAAATAGCTACTTGGATAAATGTCTAGACATAATTTCCACTTTTGATGTTTTTGAAATTTCTCATGTGTCTAGAGAAGCCAACTCATTAGCAAATGATTAGGCTCAACAAGTGTCCCACTATCAAGTGAAAAGAGGCAAAATTTTCGCACAAGAAAATTCGATGCTTGAAAGTGTGGTGTCAACCGAAACAGGAAGTTTCCATCTGACCGAGCTGACAAGGCCGGTCCAACTGTAGGCGAGTTGTCGGTCTGACCGTCCCTTGTCAGTCGTTCGGCAATAGGTGGTCTGACCAGCCCACCAAGGCCGGTCAGACCGACATATGTCAATATGACTTAGGGCTTGGGGGGAACTTCGAATTTATGATTCAAACACCAATTCGAGTGGAGAATTGGTGAACACTGTTGTAGTCCACAAGGATGATTGGAGGATTCCAATTGTCCAATATTTGAAGAATCCTAGTCAGTCGTTCGGCAATGGGTGGTCTGACCAGCCCACCAAGGCCGGTCAGACCGACATATGTCAATATGACCTAGGGCTCGGGGGAACTTTGAATTTATGATTCAAACACCAATTCGAGTGGAGAATTGGTGAACACTGCTGTAGTCCACAAGGATGATTGGAGGATTCCAATTGTCCAATATTTGAAGAATCCTAGTCAAAGGGTTGATCAGAAAGTTCGGCGACAAGCGTTTAAATTTGTATTGCTTGACGATGTATTTTATCACCGAACTATTGATGGAGTACTTCTAAAGTGCTTAGATGTCGATCAATCTAGAGTAGCTATAGGAGAAGTCCATGAGGGACTTTGTGGTACTCATCAGTCGGCCCAGAAAATGAGTTGGATGCTCAAAAGAGCGGGGTTTTATTGGTCGACTATGACCGAGGACTGTTTTAAGTATTATAGAGGTTGTGAAGCATGTAAAAAGTTTGGTAATATCTAGTTGGCTCTTGTGTCACTACTTAACCATATTATCAAACCATTGTTGTTCTGAGGTTGGGGCTTGGACTTCATCAGCCAGATTTATCCTCCCTCTTCAAAAGGACATCGGTTAGTGTTGATGGTGACGGATTACTTCACCAAGTGGACCAAGGTTGTGCCTCTCAAGAACATCACTTATAACGAGGTAATTGATTTCGGCTTGAAGCACATTATACATAGTTTCGGTATTCCCCAAACTCTCACTATAGATCAAGGTACTTCATTTATTACTGAAGAAGTGAGAGACTTTGCCAAATTTTATGGTATTAAGTTGATAAACTCTTCACCATACTATGCTCAAGCCAATGGTCAAGCCGAGTCTAGTAACAAAACTGTAATTAAGCTCATTAAGAAGAAAATTGAAGAGTTTCCTAAAAGGTGGCATGAATTGAAGTTCTTTCTGAGAAATTATGGGCTTGTAGAGTTGCAAATCATGGTGCTACCAAAGTTTATCCATACGATCTAGTATATGGACAAGATGCCATTCTACCAGTATAGGTAGATCTTGGCTCGTTAAGATTTCTTAAGCAAGATGGCTTATCGGTCAGTGAATATGAAACTCTTTTGAAGGAAAATTTGGAAGAAGAGATCGATAAGAGGTTGAGGGCTCTAGAGGCTATAGAAAGAGACAAGAGGAGAGTAGCTAGAGCCTACAACAAAATAGTCAAAACAAAATCGTTTCAAGTTGGTGACTTGGTTTGGAAGACGATTTTGCCTTTAGGCACTAAAATCCCAAAATTTGGTAAATGGTCGCCTAGTTGGGAAGGTCCTTTTAAGATAGCTAAAATTTTCCTAGGTAATGCATACTTGTTAGAGTCTCTGAAAGGAGAGCGATTTCGGAGAGCTTTAAATGGTAGGTATTTGAAAAAGTGCTTCCCAAATGTGTGGCAAAGCGCTTAAAGTGTCAAAAGGCCGATATGGAGTATATCGCCCTTAGCCTGTTATTCTTTTAGCTCACTAAGTTTGCTTAATGGAAGAGGGGCATGTGTTGATAGCAAAAAATGGCATTAATGGTAAAAATTGACGAAAAGTCAATTTTGGTAATTTGGGCCGAAAATATGTTGTTTCTTGGCACAGGCTTATGCAACCAGCCATGGTCGGCTGGTCCAACTGGCCATGTAGGCCCGGTCATACCGTCCCTAGTCCGAAAATTAGAGATAGAGGTAGTTTTAGGCTGTTTTGATCTCTAATTAAATTGTAAAACTTTTTGGCCAAATCCTAATAAGAGTAGGCGCCAGGGAACTTGAGACCAACCCCTATAAATATAGGGGTGAGGCCAATTCAAAGGGTATCTTCACAGATCAACACTTCAAAACCTAGTTTTGAATCGTACGTCTACTTTTCACCTACTTTTGTGCCTTAGGTCAGTACATATTCGTGGGTTTGCGCTGAAATCCCTCCGTGCATGCATCATGTTGTAACCGTGGTAAGCCTTGTTGATTCGCTTGTGAATCACCCATTTAATCCACGTAACGAATTGTTACTAATTTTATCGGTTTTCTTGCTATACTTGGAAATTCGGTTTCTTGGTCGAATTGGCACTTGACCTTGGTATTTTTTGTAGGTTTATATCTTCAGCTTCACTAGCCAAATCCTCTACACGAAACCATCTAATTTGTTGAGGACACCAGCGAAACCGAATAGATACGAACGGTATTGTTGGTCTCACCAGCGGCAAATACTCGGTCTGATCGACCATGCCATGTCGGACCGGAGTCTGTGGTCCGATCGGAGCCAAGCCTGTGTTCTAACCGGTCCTCGTGTTGGTCTGACTACCTGATCCCTCCGCACCGATTCACTCCACGCTGGAGCCCCCTTCACACAAGAACCCTTCGTCGGTGCGTCCTTTGGTCTGTCCAGGTCTCCGTTGCCGGTCTGACCGCCCGTAGCTCGCTTCGCACCAGAATGCCAAGGCCACCCTCGACGACCCCCTTCAAAGGCGTAGGTCCAACCGGGGTCCATGCTTCGGTCTGACCGGCCAATAGGCCGAAGCCCCCTTCTGGGATACTTCGGCTTCGTTGTCGTTTTTGGTAAAATTACACCAACAGTGTGGTCTGACCGGCTCGCCTTGGCCGGTCTAACCGATTGTTTTACTTTTTTCTATCAAATCGGCTTCAATTGGCCGATTAGATCTAACACTAATTATGTTCAGTTGATTAGGTTATATTTTCAGAGATATAATTGAATTGCATAGCGACTCTGCTATTCCCCTTATCACGGTTTAACGGTTGTCGGAACGCGACGTCAATGTCTCACAACGTTTTTGGATCATCGAACTGGCCCAAGTACGGGGGCACATGTTCGTGTCAACAAAACCATTCGACATGGTCGCTAAGGCTCGATCGGTTAAGCCTTTCCGTGTAACTTTAGTCGATTGTCTCTTTATCCTTAGTCGAATGGACTAGGTTGTTCAATGGTCGCAACCTATTCCGGTCCTTTGACTAAATTCCATTTATACCCATTCATTTCGATCCATTCATCATATTCAATTCAACTCACCCTTTTTTTCAATCGAATTATAATCCATCGATCTACCCTTGTCTCAACTCAAGATTAATCATTCTATTTCATATTACCTAAGTGAGTGTGTTGATCTTGTGTCGGCCGTCTCATTTAATCCGAAGGAATAATGTCGTGGTTATTTCTTTTCTTTTTAGAGTTCTTTTATTTTATGTGAATGAATCCAAATTTCTAAAATTGATATCTTCTCCATTTGAGCTCCAAATTGATCCATTCAACTTCTTAAATTCATTTAGAATCGTGCTCTACTTGAATATGTACTTGGACCATATCGCTCGTACATCATTCAAGGTCATCTTGTCCTATTTTAGAGGAATTTCACAAGAAGTGTCTCATCATTTCATGCGATCTTCTAAATTCAATATCTTTCCGATCCTATCTCCGATTCACTCCATTCAAGTTTCATAATTCTTCTTAATCAACACTTTAACTAATAATAATATTTTATTTCCTTGTTTATATGTTTTTCTTAGATTTTATATCTTGTTTTGTGTGCCGTGTAGTTTCTTGTGTTCCTGAAGTTTTGAAGCCCTCGCGCAAGTCCCGGAAGTCTTCATTCAAGAATTAAAAGGTTCCAATCGCAAGAGGCAAGTCACATCCCCTACCTTGAACATATTGAACCCATGTTTTCAAATTAGTTATTGCTATAACACATAGGAATTAATTGCCTTAGTATAATTAAAACCTACGGTTATAATTATTTAGATCCCTTGACCCTTTTGTGCATACCCAAGCCATGCTTTTGATCCATTTTACCTTGTCACATGAATATTATAATATTAGTTAGTGCCCAATGAGGAGCCATGCTGAATAGCGTGGGCCTCATGGCTCCAGAAGTGATGAGTCATTGTCAACGATAGTCAAAGAGGACAGAAGAAGAGAAGAGATCTGCTGTTTCATGGGCCGCGTGTGACTCAGGTACACGGGCAGCGAGCGACTGTCGGGCAGAGGAGGCTACGAAGTCGGGCTGGCCCAATCCGGGTACATGGGCCAGAAGCAGTAGAAGACCCACTGGGCTGTTGACCAGGACTGACTCAAGTACACGGGCGGTGAGCGATTGCCGGGCTGAGAGAGCTGCGGAGTCGGGCCGGCCCAATCCGGGTACCTGGTGCAAAGTCGGTGGAGGATTTGTCAGTTTCAGCGCAAAACTGACAACCGTCGATCTTGTATCCGACTGTCCAGAAGAGAAGCCGTAGTCGCTACGAAAACTTAGCTTCCGGATAAGTCATCTGTAACTCTAGGCCCACAGTCAGTCAGTCGTGTCTGTAAAATTTCCTAAGGGCAGTAGAGTCTTTTCCTTTATTTTTGAGTCTGTAAAAACCCTAAGGGGCTGGTAGAATATTCCTAGTGTTGGGCTGCCTATAAATAGGACCCCAATCCCTAGGGTTTGGACTACCCTTTTGGCTGAAATCTATTCCACTCTATTGGGTCACTTTTTGTCTCTTGCCTTGCCTCTCTCTTCTCCTGTTCCTTGCTTGCGCCGCCAGGGAGTTTTTGCCCCTGTGGTTATTGCCTTGCATTTAATGTTGCAGTAAAGGCTCTATTTTGTTGTGTGCAGCATCTGCAAAGTTTTTAATGGCTACATTTCATTAGCATAGCAAGTTTTCCCATGATTTTTGAGGCCTTGGAAGCTTCGGCTGGGTGTGTTCTTCACGATAGTAGTACTAGTTCTTGCTGTTGCAAGTAGTACTGCTTTTCTGTAGCTACAGTGTTCTGTGCAGCTTTTTACCTTCTACTGCACAGCTTTTTGATCGAAGCTGACAGGCTCTATCACCTTTTCTGGCTGTGTTTCTGGCGAAGCCCTTCTCTGTTTGAAGCCCCTCAGCTCTGTGAGGCAGGCTTCGATCTATTATCTTCAAAGGCTTCGTTCAAACTTCGAACTTCGGTTTTTGTGTCCGAGTTGCTAGCTTCGAAGTATTTTCTGAACAGACAGCATCGCATACTTCGAACGACGTTGCGAAGGTACTCCGGCCCTATCTGTTCGAAGTGCACACTTCGTTAGGTTTCGAAGTTTGCTTCGAAGTTTGTCTTTCTGCTAGACTTCGCTTTTGTTTTCTTTGTGGCGTGTCAGCCTTCGCTTCTCGGTTCGAAGCTTACTCCTTTCGAAGGTAGAGCTTAGGCTTCGAATTTGGTTTTCTGTCGTGTGACAGGCTTCGCTTTTTTGTTCGAAGGTAGTCCGTCTGTTTGTTGCATTCGAAGTTTCCTGTTCGAGGGTTTAGGTTCGAAGTGCTCGGTCCGAAGCTGTGTCCGAAGCCTTGCCTTCGAAGTACATACTTCGAGGCAGGCTCCGGCTCTGTCATACTTCGCTTCGAAACATACTTCGCATCTTGTCACTTCGAACTAGGCTAGACCAAAACACCTTCGGCATCTTCGACATGCTTCGCAACTGACCTCCGAAGCAGGCTTCGTCACCAATCTCCGGAGCAGGCTTCGACCAGCGAAGCAGTCTTCGTCAATCATCTCCGAAGCAGACCTCGACGGGCGAAGCAGGCTTCGCCAAGTTCCGAACAGTAGACAAATTTGGACAGTAACTTCTCATTTCACCTTACATATATTTAGATCATTTTCATTGGGAAGTTCAGGCCTGTTACACAGTGTTCATCTGCCTAGTTGCACATCTTTAATAGTTCTCGGTTTGTCATCAGTTGCTTCTAGGTTAGATACTTTTAGACTTAGGCCTTCTGTTTATTCTCCGCTGCTTAGTCTGCTGAGGTGCCTTGGGTATTGGGAACAGGCCATTGATTCGAAAGAATTTTTAAGGCGCCCATTCACCCCCCTCTGGTCGCTACTTTCGGTCCTACAAGTGGTATCAGAGCGAGGTTAAGGTTTTTCCATACCTTAACCGGTTCTAAACCCCAGTAGTGACCATGACGTCTCCTGGCAATGTCCCGTCCTTGGAAGCCTATGGCTATAATTATTGGAAGACTCGCATGCGAGCCTATCTTATGAGCCAGGGTTCAGACTTTTGGGATATTTGCGTTCACACCACGTTTGTCATATTGCCAGTTACTGAGCAGGGTACTGCTGGTATCATTGCTCAGCATCTGAGCAACAGTAAGGCTGTGAACATTCTGTTTTCTGGTTTAGGTCCCACTGAGTTTGAGTGTGTGAGTCATCTCTCCACTACGAGAGAGATCTGGGCTACCCTCAAGGCACACCATGAGGGAACAGCACAGGTCAAGGCTCGGCTCTATCAGACCTACCGGCGTGAATATGAGAATTTCACATAGAAGCCGGGTGAATCTGTTGAGGCTTTGTTTGGTCGTTTTCAGTCGATCATAAACAAGCTTCGAGACAACAAGGCTGAGGGTGCTCAATTAGTCTCAGATCACGAGCAGGCGCTCAAGGTTCTCCATACCTTGGACCCAAAGATCTGGGAGATCAAGGTATCCTCTATCGTTGAGAGCACTTCTTACGATACCTTGACCATTTCTGAGTTGTTTAGCAAGCTGAAGGCCACTGAGGTAGATATCCAGCTGAGATCAAATCTCACTGGTTCTGGATCAAAATCCCTGGCCCTTGCTACACCTTATGTTGATCCCTCTTCTGTGAGTTGTGCTGGGTTCTCTTTGATGTCTATCACTGAGGACAAGCTAGAGTTACTGGGAGATGATGATTTGTGTCTTTTTAACAACCGGGTGCGTCGTGTCTATGATAAGAGAATGTTCAAAAGACACGGCACAAAATCCGGATGCTTTGAGTGTGGTGATCCAGGACACTTCATCGCCGACTGCCCCAAGTGCAATGGATACAAGAAGGGCACCGGTGGCAGCTTCCATGACTCCGGCAAGCACGAGAGCTCATCCTTCAACAAGGGCAAGCCGAAGACTCGATTCTTCAAGAAGGCCCTGAAGGACTACCGGCGAGAGAACAAGAAGCGCGACAAGGCCTTCTTTGCCGAGATGGAGAAAAGCTACTCCAAGCAGTCCACGTCTTCTTCCTCTTCATCGAGCTCAAGCGATGAGGAGATCGCCGTTAGGAAGGGGAAGGACAAAGACGATCCGGCGGGCCTTTGCTTCATGGCCTTCGGAGACAAGCCGAAGAGCCGCTCACACCAGCGCCGAAGATCCCGCAAGAGCTTCTGCTCAATGGCTCTTGGGGATAGGGAAGAAAAGAGCTCCTCCGACGACTCCGACGACGACGACAACAAGGTATCATCTTATGAGCGAGAAATTGTTGATTTACTTGAGAGCAATCGTCAGGAGTTAAAGTATCAGGAGAAACTGCTTAGGGGGGCTAAGAAAAGGATAGACGAATTAGAGAGTGAGCTTGCCGTGGCCAACGGCAGAATTGAGAGTCTATCTTCTTCCCCTTGCTTGGGTGATAGCAGTGAGTGCCCGAAGTGTGAGGTGCTTCTGTGTGACCTGTCGACTCTGAAGTCCAGGTACACAGAAAGGGTTGATGAGAGGGACGCTTTGGCCACTGAGCTTGAAAGCGCTCAACTGGAGCTGAAAGATGCTCAAGCCACTGTCGTCGCATCCTGTGTTGATTGCCCATCTCATTTAGCTGCCTTAGCTGAGCTGAAATCCAAGGGTAATGAATATTTGGGTGATTTTGAGAGGTTGAGAGCTGAGCTTGCCCAGACTAGGCTAGAGCTTGAGACACTGTCAGTTCCACCCACTGTTTGTGAGAACTGCCTGTCCCTTAGAATGGAATTAATTAAGCTGAAAGCCGAGAAGTCTGTTCAAGTAGAGAGTGAGTGTGAGACCTGCTTGTCTCAGGTGGAGGTTCTAGCTTCCTTGAGAGAGGAACTAGCAGATTCTCAGAATGAGAACTTTTATCTCCGTTCTATCCTGAGTTGGATCAGTGCCAGAGAGCCACAGCTTGGCATGATGATCCAGCAGTTCAAGAGACAGGATGGGTTTGGGGTGGGTTACACCTACACCAAGGCTGACTTCGAGAGTGCCATTAGCCGGGCAGTGGAGTGGAGTAAAATGACTCCTGAGCAGAGATACCCCAAGACTCACTCCACTGAGACCTCCCAGGCTTGTCAGCCCAAGGATGGAGTGATTCATGAACCACCCAAAGCTCCACCCAATAAGCCTATCTGGGTTCCTAAGCCCAAACACCTCCACTCTTCTCTTGACTCTCTTCCTGGACCTTCTCAACCCAAGAAGACAACACCAAACACCACTAAGCCCAAACAACCCAAGCCTCAACCACATCCCAAGAAGCCCACCTATCATTGTGAGTACTGTCAGAGAGACGGGCATCTTGCGGAGTTCTGCTTCAGGAGGAAGCGGGTTGAGAGAGCAGAGCGGGCTCGTAGTGATCAGGAGTAGTTCTACCAGCAGGGTGGTAGACTGCGTGTTCCTCGGCGCGGAGAGAGGCTGGAGGCCAGGCCGCGTCGTGTAGGTGGTGGTAGAGGAGACAGTTTTCTTGCCCGTGCTCCAGTTGGTGGTGTCCGTTCCGGCAGAGTTCCAGACCGTGTTGTCTACGGTTCTGGACCTCGTGGCCGCAGGGTTAGGCAGAACCGAGGACCGCGCTTTGAGCCGCATTTTGGTCCAAACTCTTTTGATGGTTTTCGCTTTCCATCTTTTGAGCAGATGGCTTGACACTGGTTTAGCTCTTTTGCTAAACCTGGTGCCGGACCATTTGCTCCCACTTACAGACACTGATTGTGCAGGACCGGGGACTAGAGGATGTTTGGATCATGGACTCAGGATGCTCTCGCCACATGACGGGACATCGCAGATGGTTCTCCAGTCTCACTCCCCCGAGCTCCAAAGAATACATCACGTTCGGGAACAGCGGTCAAGGGAAAGTAAGTGGCATAGGCTCAATTCGCATTTCAGATCATTTCTCTTTAAAGAATGTTGCTTTGGTTAAAAATTTGAACTTTAATTTGATTTCTGTTTCGCAACTTCTTGAGGATGGTTTGGAAGTGCGTTTTAAGAAGGGCAATTCTTTTGTGGTTGATTCTAGAGGGTCTTTGGTTTGTCAGATTTTACCCTTCGGTAAAGTTTTTCGAATTGACTTCTCTAGTTCTTTTGGCCCTTCTCGTTGTTTGATTGCTGGATCTTCTTCTGAGCTCTGGAAGTGGCATAGGAGATTAGGTCATTTGAGTTTTGATCTGCTAGTCAGGTTAAGCTCTATGGACCTCATCCGAGGATTGCCCAAGCTTAAGATGGAGAAGGATCTAGTTTGTCATCCCTGTCGTAATGGGAAAATGGTTGCCGCTTCTCACGCACCTGTGACTCAGGTAATGACTTCATATCCGGGCGAGCTTTTACATTTGGACACTGTAGGTCCATCTCGGGTACGCTCAGTCGGTGGGAAGTGGTATGCACTTGTAATTGTTGACGACTTTTCTCGATTCTCGTGGGTTTTCTTTTTGGAGTCTAAGGATGAAACTTTTCAATTTGTCCATGACCTGATTTTGAAGCTGAAGAATGAGAACAATGGTCGGATGCGAGCAATTCGCTCCGACAACGGCTCTGAGTTCAAGAACTCTCAGTTCGTCAGCTTCTGTAGTAATCAGGGTCTGGACCATCAGTTTTCTTCTCCTTACACTCCCCCACAGAACGGCGTTGTGGAACGAAAGAACCGCACGCTAGTCGAGATGGCCAGGACGATGCTCGATGAGCACAGGACTCCTAGGCGTTTTTGGGCTGAAGCCATGAACACGGCTTGCTATCTGGCCAACCGCATTTTTCTTAGAGCTTACCTTGGTAAGACATCATATGAGTTGCGGTTTGGCAGACAGCCCAAGGTGAGCCACTTGCGAGCGTTTGGCTGCAAGTGCTTTGTGCTCAAGAAGGGAGGGCACTTGGACAAGTTTGAGTCTCGTTGCTGGGATGGTGTTTTTCTTGGTTATGCATTGCATTCTCGAGGCTTCCGTGTTTGGAACCTCGAATCCCAGCTGCTTGTCGAGACTTGTGAGGTTTCTTTTGATGAGTCCTTGCCTTCTTTGACTCCTTCTTTTGAGCTTTCTGGTGATGATGAGCTCGGAGAGTCCATCTTCGAGGAAGATGAGGATACTCCAGCTGCTGATGAGGGTGGGCCTTCTGCATCCCCCGCAGAGCCCACACCTTCTGAGACGTCGACTGAGGATGAGGGCGGACCTCTGATCACTTCTTCCACTACGATCGAGCCCCCTCAGTCGAGTCCAGAGGTGCCAGCCGCTGACTTCGGTGAGGTGACTTCGGATCACCAGGGAACCCGAGCAGTTCAGCGTGATCACCCCTCAGAGCTCATCATTGGTGATTTGACTGAGAGAACTTTGCGTTCTTCTACCTCTCTCACTGTGTTTGCTGAATCTGCGTTTATTGCATCTTTTGAGCCCAGAGATATTTCTCATGCTCTTTCTGATTCTAATTGGATTAATGCTATGCAAGAAGAGCTTGAGAATTTTGTCCGCAATCGGGTTTGGATACTAGTTGAGTCGCCACCAGGATGCAACCCCATAGGCACCAAGTGGGTATTCAAGAACAAACAAGGTGAAGATGGGGTTGTGGTGCGCAACAAGGCTCGATTAGTTGCCCAGGGTTATTGCCAGAAGGAAGGTATTGACTTTGAAGAAACCTTCGCTCCTGTTGCCCGTCTTGAGTCCATTCGTATTCTTCTAGCTTTTGCTGTTTCGAAGGGTTTTAAGCTTTTTCAAATGGATGTTAAGAGTGCTTTTCTGAACGGGTACATAGAAGAGGAGGTTTATGTTAGGCAACCCCCCGGTTTTGAGAACCCTAAGTTTCCTCGACATGTTTTTAAATTGCACAAAGCTTTATACGGGTTGAAGCAAGCCCCCAGGGCTTGGTATGACCGATTGAAGCAATTTTTGTTGGGGAAGGGCTTTGTGATGGGTTCTGTGGACAAAACTCTTTTCCTGCTCAGAGATGCTTCAGACTTCTTAGTCGCTCAGATTTATGTGGACGATATTATCTTTGGCGGTACTACTGATTCTCTTGTGTCCAAGTTTTCTGAGCAGATGCACAGTGAGTTTGAGATGAGCCTCATGGGTGAGCTCAAGTACTTCTTAGGGCTCCAGATCAAGCAGACCAAGGACGACACCTTCATCCACCAAGGTAAGTACACTCGTGATATGCTTAAGAAATTTGACTTTGGTGGTGAATTGAAGCCGCAGATGACCCCGATGGGCACTTCTGGGGGTCTGGACAAAGATGAGAGCGGCGTCAAGGTCAATGAGAGAGAGTTTCGAGGGATGATCGGTTCACTGCTGTACTTGACAGCAACGAGGCCAGATATACAGTTCGCCGTGGGACTTTGCGCGCGTTTTCAGTCTTCACCACGCGCGTCTCATCGGCAGGCTGTCAAGTGCATCTTCAGGTATCTCACTTATGCGCCCGATCTCGGTCTTTACTACTCTGCATCATCATCTCTTGATTTATCTGGCTTTTCGGATGCCGACTTTGGTGGGTGCCGGTTGGATCGCAAGTCGACTTCCGGTACTTGCCAGTTTCTTGGTTCTTCTCTTGTGTCTTGGTCTTCTCGAAAGCAATCTGGAGTTGCTCTTTCGACCACAGAGGCTGAGTATGTAGCTGCTGCTCACAGTTGGTTTGGATGATTTCCACTCTACGAGATTTTGGGTTGTTCTTTCCTACCAGGGTTCCATTGTTTTGAGACAGCACCAGTGCAATTAGTGTAGGGAAAAACCCATGTCTCCATTCAAAAACCAAACACATTGATGTGCGCTTTCACTTCTTGCGGGATCAATATGAGAAAGGTGTCATTGACCTTGTTCATGTTGATACCCATCATCAGTTGGCTGATATTTTCACCAAATCCCTAGATTAGTCTACTTTTGAGCGTTTACGAGGGGATTTGGGTGTTGTATATCCTTTTTAGGATATTTTGCGTCAGTTTTTCTTTATTCTTTACTCTTTTCTTGAGTCTTTGTGTGTGTGTTCATATCTTGCATATTCACATATCACACTTTTGAGCTTATTTCTGTTATATGATTGAACTGCTTTACTTATTCTAGCTAGTACATGCTTTTGACTACTTGTCGATGATCATGCTTTGCTTCAGTTCAAATGATATGTCTGATATCTGTCATATGCATGGCTTTTATGCTTTAAAATTGAAAAATGATCACCATTGCTTCTGGTAACTAGCATGCGTAAGCTGAATGTTCTTGCTAGCTGTTACATACCTTATAGCTAGTTTCTGACTTAGATGCAAATATGCAACTTGGACATCTGTATGCTTTAAACATGGAACTGTGCTATAAAAATGATGAAAATTCGAGAACAATGAAAATTCCATGCCTTTTTGTGCATAACTTGAAAAGATCCAGGTGGGTTTGTTTTGTCGCATTACATTTGTTCTGGACTGCATACCATAGCACTTTGGTATGAACTAGGACAGTGTAGTGTATGCTAAGACCAATGTCTTAAGCTTCTGATGGTCCAGTTCTGGCCTAGGCTTGACTTGGTCGGTCAGCATAAGGTTTGACATGCAAATAACCCCTGGCAAAAATGAAAAAGCGAAAAGAAAAAGCTTGAACATTTAAAAGATAACAAGTTTGCTGAAGCACCTTATTTTGAACAATGCTTATCTTGGTAGATATCAGTTAGCTTCTGCATCTCATGTTTTACCTTGCTTGTTTACTAGAAAATGCGGTGATGCCTTTGTTTGCCAAAACTGAAAAATGCGTGCTAATGACTTTCTTTAGATATCATCTGTTGCACTGATCATACCATGTGTCTGAAGACAGTATCCTTTTTGCTATACTTGTTAGATGCTGTAATTGCAGTCAATCATATTTGAGAAGCATGCTTTCTACACTCCTTATGCACTCCAGTTGAATTCACTGCATATTTTGAGGGGGAGTTGCATTTCAGGGGGAGTCTGTGTCTCTTTTGAGTGCTTGATGAGTTCACTTGTCAACAAGGGGGAGAAAATTTGGGATCAGAGTTTAAGGGGGAGTTCTTACTCTGTTGATATCCTTGTTGTTCTGAAATCACACTCATTTTGAGCTTTTACGTTTTGGTTAATCATAATGACCGTTTCTTGCTTCTGTTTGGCTTTTGGTCATTAGGGTTAAACTTTTACCTTATTTTTCTTCTTCTTTGTTTTCTTGTGTTTTGTTTTCGTGTTTCCACATTTGTTCGCAGATGCTGAAGAGCTGAAGAAGAGGAGTGTTGACAATGCACTCATCAAGGGGGAGATTGAGGAGCCATGCTGAATAGCGTGGGCCTCATGGCTCCAGAAGTGATGAGTCATTGTCAACGATAGTCAAAGAGGACAGAAGAAGAGAAGAGATCTGCTGTTTCATGGGCCGCGTGTGACTTAGGTACACGGGCAGCGAGCGACTGTCGGGCAGAGGAGGCTGTGAAGTCGGGCTGGCCCAATCCGGGTACATGGGCCAGAAGCAGTAGAAGACCCACTGGGCTGTTGACCAGGACTAACTCAGGTACACGGGCGGTGAGCGATTGCCGGGCTGAGAGAGCTGCGGAGTCGGGCCGGCCCAATCCGGGTACCTGGTGCAAAGTCGGTGGAGGCCTTGTCAGTTTCGGCGCAAAACTGACAACCGTCGATCTTGTATCCGATTGTCCAGAAGAGAAGCCGTAGTCGCTATAAAAACTTAGCTTCCGGATAAGTCATCTGTAACTCTAGGCCCAGTCGTGTCTGTAAAATTTCTTAAGGGCAGTAGAGTCTTTTCCTTTATTTTTGAGTCTGTAAAAACCCTAAGGGGCTGGTAGAATATTCCTAGTGTTGGGCTGCCTATAAATAGGACCCCAATCCCTAGGGTTTGGACTACCCTTTTGGCTGAAATCTATTCCACTCTATTGGGTCACTTTTTGTCTCTTGCCTTGCCTCTCTCTTCTCCTGTTCCTTGCTTGCGCCGCCAGGGAGTTTTTGCCCCTGTGGTTATTGCCTTGCATTTAATGTTGCAGTAAAGGCTCTATTTTGTTGTGTGCAGCATCTGCAAAGTTTTTAATGGCTACATTTCATTAGCATAGCAAGTTTTCCCATGATTTTTGAGGCCTTGGAAGCTTCGGCTGGGTGTGTTCTTCACGATAGTAGTACTAGTTCTTGCTGTTGCAAGTAGTACTGCTTTTCTGTAGCTACAGTGTTCTGTGCAGCTTTTTACCTTCTACTGCACAGCTTTTTGATCGAAGCTGACAGGCTCTATCACCTTTTCTGGCTGTGTTTCTGGCGAAGCCCTTCTCTGTTTGAAGCCCCTCAGCTCTGTGAGGCAGGCTTCGATCTATTATCTTAAAAGGCTTCATTCAAACTTCGAACTTCGGTTTTTGTGTCCGAGTTGCTAGCTTCGAAATATTTTCCTAACGGACAGCATCGCATACTTCGAACGACGTTGCGAAGGTACTCCGGCCCTATCTGTTTGAAGTGCACACTTCGTTAGGTTTCGAAGTTGGCTTCGAAGTTTGTCTTTCTGCTAGACTTCGCTTTTGTTTTCTTTGTGGCGTGTCAGCCTTCGCTTCTCGGTTCGAAGCTTACTCCTTTCGAAGGTAGAGCTTAGGCTTCGAATTTGGTTTTCTGTCGTGTGACAGGCTTCGCTTCTTTGTTCGAAGGTAGTCCATCTGTGTGTTGCATTCGAAGTTTCCTGTTCGAGGGTTTAGGTTCGAAGTGCTCGGTCCGAAGCTGTGTCCGAAGCCTTGCCTTCGAAGTACATACTTCGAAGCAGGCTCCGGCTCTGTCATACTTCGCTTCGAAACATACTTCGCATCTTGTCACTTCGAACTAGGCTAGACCAAAACACCTTCGGCATCTTCGACATGCTTCGCAACTGACCTCCGAAGCAGGCTTCGTCACCAATCTCCGGAGCAGGCTTCGACCAGCGAAGCAGTCTTCGTCAATCATCTCCGAAGCAGACCTCGACGGGCGAAGCAGGCTTCGCCAAGTTCCGAACAGGAGACAAATTTGGACAGTAACTTCTCATTTCACCTTACATATATTTAGATCATTTTCATTGGGAAGTTCAGGCCTGTTACACAGTGTTCATCTGCCTAGTTGCACATCTTTAATAGTTCTCTGTTTGTCATCAGTTGCTTCTAGGTTAGATACCTTTAGACTTAGGCCTTCTGTTTATTCTCCACTGCTTAGTCTGCTGAGGTGCGTTGGGTATTGGGAACAGGCCATTGATTCGAAAGAATTTTTAAGGCGCCCATTCACCCCCCCTCTGGTCGCTACTTTCGGTCCTACACCCAAGTATTGGCACACATGCGTAGTATTGCTATAAATTTGTCGTAGACTAGAGTGGCTACTTTCTTCTCATTTATATGTCCCCAGATATGTCTCTTCTCATGGTTCTAATAGTTGGAAGTAAGTTTGGAAAATGACTAAGTGAATGGTAAAGGTGGGTTTTTGGGTGCAAGCGAGTGTATTGGTTGGTAGCACCTGGGGACCTATATATAATGACCGGTCTGCTGGATCTGTTGCAAAGCATTTCCGAACAATTCACAAGTCTAGTGGGTAAGGCCTAACGTAGCGTATAGGTCGGTTTAGCAGGATGCACCGAGCGGCTGGTCCGGAGAGTAAAGAAGAAAGGATGTCTTGTTTCATTTTTATTGGCTAGACGTGAGGCACAAAAGGGGGTCTATGTAATCCAAGTATTGGAGCATCGGCGAAACCTAGTGTGGTTGTCCTTTTGTTGAGACGATCTATGTCAAAGGTTTTGGAAGGATTTTGGTTATTGCAAGCTGATTTCTTGCCTTGTGGGTAAATTTGTACACCTCTAATTAGAATATAATCTTTTTAAAAAGTCGTGCCTACGGTTATGTGCAATGCAAAGTGATGTTCTCCAAAGCTAGTCTAAATAACTTGAATGTGAATGATGACTAGTTTTCAAGGACTGTTGTGTGAGTGAGTACAGTTGTGCTACTCGAGGTAGAAGTTGTTCTTTATATCATTTACTTTCTGTTGTTTAAACTTGATCACCATAATTTCTTAATTACAAAATGTGCTTTTTTGCAAAAGCAAGCCATATGCCTATCATTTGATATTATCCTTGCATTATGTTGCAGTTCGGTGGCTTGTTGAGTATGTTTTTTACTCACCCTTGGTGATTAAACTTTTTAGAAGCTGAGTTCGTTGAAGACGAAGGCCTGGAGTAGCTGTCCTAGTCAAGGAGTGATTCTTATAGCAAGATGTTTGTCAGTCTTTTTATTATTTTATCTTCAGTGTAATAATGTAGCCTCTGAGCTATATTTTGTTTTGTTGTAAGACGTCGTCACTTGATGAATATTTTGTAAGTTGATTTTCTTAAGGAAATTCAATGAACTCGAAATTGTGATACTTCGGGGTGTTACAAGATGGTATCAGAGCTTACTTGACCATAGGAAGCCAAACATACCGTCTTTAGTACTTATTTGCAAAAATTAAAAAACTAGTATTTGCGAAAAATTATTCTATTGCTTTGTATCCTTGACTCCATCCCACTTAATTTTCCTGAGGTCTTTTAAAAAAATAGATGCTGATTTTGGAGCGCAGTTTTGTCGAGAGTAAAAAGGATTCATTTAAGAGCTTCGAAGTTTGACAAAGTTGCTTAGCTTTTCGCAAGGACAATAATTTCAAGATGGATTTCAGAAGGCGTTCCAAGAAGCAATCCTTAGCGTCGTTCGTGGAGTTCGTCAAGTATAGAAGTCCCTAGATATTGTTAGTTTCATAACGAGTTGCTTGCTTGTTGTTGACACGAAAACATGCCCCGCACTTGGGTCAGTTCGACGATCCAAAAGTGTGCGGATACTTAGGAACAATCCTAAGCGTAACACAACACTGACGTCGCGTTCTGACTACCCTTAATAGTGGAAAGGGGGTGGAGTCACCAGGTAACTATATCACAAGCAAATAATCCAATTAGCTGAAACATATAGATAAAATAATCCAATCGGCCGAATGGAGCCTGATTGGTAAAAAGTTTTACCGTGTGAATGGGTCACCGAGGGGGGCCTTCGGCGTTTGGTGAGAAGGGTTTGCCGAAGGTAGCCTTCGACGTTTGGACTGATTTGGCTGAAGGCAGGCTTCAAACAGATCTCTGACGTGAAATCACCTCTGAACGACATGGTTCGGTGCGAAGTCTCTGACACACCAAAAAATACTCCAACGCAACGTGCTAGCACGACTTCATACGATGCAGAGTACTGGTGTGACGAAGCCAGGTGCGACGAAGCCTGATGTGGAGTGCTCTGGTGTGCGGGCTTGACTAGACCGACAACAGCGTGACGAGTCTGGCATGGGTAGTCGAAGTAGGGTTCCGCCGAAGGGTGTTCTGGCAGCCTCCGAAAATAGTCTTGTTAAACCAAGTGAGGTCGCACTGTGGTTTTTGTTTGTATGGTGAGTGATTGACAAGGTTGATTGATCTAGAGTGATGAGTGAGTGATTTGATGGCTTGATTGCATCGATGGGATCGATGTGTGGATATGGAGAGTGTATGCCGAGGGGATCGGTATGCGTCACGTTTCATGTTTTGGCTTGTCTCATGTGTGCCGGGTGGAGATGCTAACCAACTGTCAACGGCGGGTGATCAAGGGTCGAGCGGGGAGCTCGATGCCAGAAGATCAAGGATGCCGAGTGAAGTTAGAGATGATCTTAGGAGTGCACGAGGAGATAGAGCAAGACATGAACGGACGGAGGGTTGAGATAGGGTGATGGTCAAGTCAGCGAAAGGGAGGCCAGTGCAAGTGATCAGGAGGCTCGAGGGGATCGAGAGCGGGAGAGACTTGCTAGCAGTCGAGTTCGTGGATTGGCGTCACATGTCGACGATCGAGGAGGCTTTGTCGGTTTTTGCTAAAAACCGTCTCATCTCTAAATGTTTTTTAAATTCCAATAATTAGGAGTTTATTTTCATTTAGTAATTTAGATTGAGTGTAAACTTTTATTATTTTTCAGAATTTTCAAAATTCTAAAAATATATTAAAAGTATAGGGTCAAAGTTGTAATAAATTAGAGTCAACATTTGAGTACTTTTCAGAATGTGTTATTCTGAAAATACTCCATGGTCTCTTTACTATACTGAAAAAATCCAAGGGTACTTTTGTAAGTTTCCCTCCTAGGTTGGCCTATAAAAAGGGGACCAAGCCTAAGGGGGAGCGTGACAACTTTTGAGAGATATTCCAGCCTAAATTTTTCCTGTCTAACACCATGGTTCTATTCTAATTTCTTGAGCATTTACCTTCTATTGTGAAGTGTTTGGAGTGCTGAACATCTTATCCCAGATGGTGAACAGTACGTGAAGAACCTCCTGGTTTGTCTTCTGTTCAGAGATTAAGTTTGTTCTCTTTTGGTTGTCTTTGTTCATTGCCATTGGATTTTTACCTCAATCATGTCTTCAATTTAAGGATTTATTTTTCTGCTGAAGTTGTGTGCCAGTTGATCTACAGTGTGCTTAATACTTCCCATGTTCTTTTTATCTTAGTTTCTCCCTGATGTTCTATCACTGTTAGTGTTGTTCTGTGATAAGGAAGTAATACTGTTTTTGACCTTCTTTCATGTTCTGAATCTCGTAAGAAGCAATATCATTCTTGAAAAGTTCTTGCAGTTTTGTAGTTGTGTTTATAAGAAACTGATTCTTGCTTCTATAATGAACTATTCTTGAGGTTGGAAAGAATATAAGCAAGGTTCAGATTTCTGGTTGTTTTATTGTTCAAGGTTGATTTGGTTCATTTGCTTTCTGCCATTAACAGAAGATGTTTTTAAGAGCAATTCCTGACATCTCAGAATTCTGTTCATGTGATGATCCGAATAATCTTTGTGATTAGTTAGAGTCATGTGTGTTGTTGTAAAGTGAAATGAAATGCCAGTGAACACCAGAAATTGTTCAGGATCTGGAAAGAAAAAGCTGAGTTTATTTGCTCATTCTGTCTCTTAAAAGGTACTTTTTGCTGAAAAGTAAAAGTAATGTCTACATGCTATTGGTATATGCCTGAACCTGGTTTACCTTTTGGTGATTCTTGTCCAACTACTTTGGGGTACTGACATCAGATCCAGACTTCACTTTTTCATCAAGATGTTTGTTCTGTTTACAACTTGTTGTTCTGGTTAGCTCATACATGTTAAAAGGTATTGCCTGAATTCAGGCAGTGTTTCATGATCTTTCAGCATTCCAAAAAGGCATGACTAAATTAATGTTTCCTGAATTGATAATTGTGCTGAAAGAAAGTCTGAACTGATTTCCGAATTACTGCTGATTGGTATGAATACTGAGTTATTTTCAGGTGGTTTCATTAACTAGGGTGATACTAATTTTTACTGAATTCAGTGAGCTGTTATGTCCTGAAGCTATTGTCTAAAATATAACTGATGTACTGTTATTCAGATCTGCTGAAGATATTTGAGTTACAAACTTCAATATGAAATCTTTGGTTTCTTCTGAAAAGAGTTCAGAAATGTTATCTGTATGAAAGTGACTTGATCCATTTCCTTGGAATGATTTCTTGAAAGTGACACTTAATCTGTTTTGGCTGTAATCCTCTGTTTGTACTTAAACAATGATTTTGTTGCACTGTTTTGCCTCAGTTTATACAGAATTCCTGAGAAGTGCTAGATGATTGTTGAACTGAAGTTTTTATTGGAGGTGGTCTATTCTTGAGAAATTTGAAATCTATACTATTGAATTGAGAAAACCTGTTCTTGCAAAGTGAACAAGTTTATCACAAATATTACTGAAATTTTTTTTTATGTGTGTGTTCATATTCTGAATTTTCACCTTGAGTCTCAGTTCAATATGAATTGACATTATCAGGACATGATCTAGTACTGTTCATTTTGATTTGATAAATTATGTGTGACAAATATTGATTCAAAGGGACAAGTACTGGTGTTAAAGAAATTTTCTGATTTTCTGGTCTTTGTCGGAATTCCAACAGTCGAAGTACTTTTGTCGACCAACCATTTGCCGAAATCCTTACTCTATTTCGGAGATCCAGTTGCCGACAATGTCTGTCGACTGATCAATCTCCGATCTAGGTTAAGTATTGCATTTGTAATTGATATTTGTTATGAAAGTGTTCTGATTGGTCTGAATTGTAATTCTAAAGTTTTTGAAGGTGTGTTGGGTGTACTGGTCAGGCCATCCTATTTGCAAAAATTAGTTGAGGCGCCTATTCACCCCCTCTAGTCGCAATTCTGATCCCACAAGTCTGCTGGCTCCGGACACCTTCAGTGAAGGGGACTCCGAGCGTAGAAACCTGCAACAGAACAAAGATCAAGTGCCAATTCGGCCTAGAGACCGAATTTACTAAATGTTGTAGTAGGGAAACGAAGGTAGCAATCTGTTACGTAGATTAACAGATACTTCACATGAAAAGTAACAAGGCGATAGCAATCTGTTACGTAGATTAACGGGTACTTCACGAGTGAAGTAGAAAGGCTTCTCACAATTTCGAAGTGGCCGGCGGAGGGCTTCCAGGCAAACCCACAAAGGTTGTACAGAAAAGTGAAGGAAAAATAAAGGTACGGTTCAAAGCTAGGGCTTTGTGGTTGAAATGTATTGGGGGGTCTGATGAACCGGCCTCACCCCTATATTTATAGGGGCTAGTCTTCTTATCTCTAAAGCTAATTTGGTAGGACTCAGCCTAATCAAGTTTAGGGATAAAAACAACCAGAATCAGGCTCGAACTCTATCTCCCGAAGCCAACCCAAAGTGGGCCTTCGATAGGCCTGCCGAAGCCTGCTCCTCGGGCCGAAGCTTCGGCGAGGCAGACCTCCGAAGGGCCCTCGGGAAGAAGCTAGTAGGCCGTTAAAAGTCCTCCGAAGCCCAATGTTCGATGGGCCTTCGACCCTATAAGGATTCATCCTGATCTAGGACTTGTGTATTTTTGGCCCAAATTACAAAAATTGATATTTTGACAATCTTGACCATTAACATCATTTGTTTCTATCAACACATGCCCACTGCCTTTTAGTGAACTAAGTGAACTAAAAGCATAACGGGCTAAGGACGATACCTTCCATATTGGCCTTTCGACACTTTCAAGTGCTTTGCCACACACTTGGGAAATACTTTTTCAAATACTTGCCATTCAAAGCTCTTTGAAATCACTCTCCTTGTAGATATTCTATAAAGTATGCATTACCTGGAGCGATTTTGACTACTTTAAAAAGACCTTCCCAACTAGGTGACCATTTACCAAATTTGGGGCTCTTAGTGCCTAAGGGCAAAACCGTCTTCCAAACCAAGTCACCAACTTGAAATGATTTTGGTTTGACTCTTTTATTATAGGCTCTAGCTACTCTCCTTTTATCTTTCTCTATTGCTTCTAGAGCCCTTAACCTCACATTGGTCACGTCTTCTAGATTATCCTTCAAAAGAGTTTCATATTCATCGATCGATAAGCCATTTTGTTCAAGAAATCTTAAAGAGCCAAGATCTACTTCTACTGGCAGAATGGCTTCTTGTCCATATACTAACTCATATGGACTAACTTTGGTAGCACCATGCTTTGTGACTCTACAAGCCCATAACGCTTCTGAAAGCACTACATGCCACCTTTTAGGGAACTCTTCGATTTTATTCTTAATGAGTTTAATCATAGTTTTATTACTAGACTCGGCCTGACCATTGGCCTGAGCATAGTATGGTGAAGAGTTTATCAACTTAATACCATAAAATTCAGCAAAGTCTCTGACTTCTTTAGCAACAAATGAAGTGCCTTGATCTGTAGTGAGGGTTTGGGGAATACCGAATCTCTCTATAATGTGCTTCAAGATAAAAATCAGTTACCTCATTGTGAGTCATGTTCTTGAGAGGCACGACCTTGGTCCATTTGGTGAAGTAGTCCGTCGCCATCAGCACAAACTAATGCCCTTTTGAAGAGAGAGGATGAATTGGGCCGATGAAGTCTAAACCCCAACCTTAAAATGGCCATGGCTTGATAATAGGATTAAGTAGTGATGCAGGAGCTAACTGAATATTACCGAACCTTTGACATGCTTCACACCTTCTATAGTATTTGAAACAATCCTCGGTCATAGTCGGCCAGTAGAAACCTGCTCTTTTGAGCATCCAACTCATTTCCTGGGCCGACTGATGAGTGCCACAAAGCCCCTCATGGACCTCTCCTGTAGCTACATTGGATTGATCGGAATCTAAGCACTTTAAGAGTACTCCATCAATAGTTCGGCGGTATAATACATCATCTAGCAATACAAATTTAAACGCTTGTCGCTGAAATTTTTGATCAACCCTTTGATTGGGATTTTTTAAATACTAGACGATTGGAATTCTCCAATCATCCTTATGGATATCCGGAGGGTTTGCTAACTCATTTCCTAGAATAATGTCTAAAATGCTAACTTCGGAGTGCCCCCCGGGCCTCTCCTGCTTCTACCGAAGGCTGACTGGATCGGCCGTGCGGAGCTGATCAGACCGAAGCCGTCTATTGGAGGGGTTTGGCATGCAAGTACTTCGGTTGCCCAGAAATTTTCAGCATGAGGGCTCCGGCGTGCAGGACCCTTCGGCGGATGAAGGGCTCTGGCATGAGGACTACAGCATGCAACACCCTCCGGTGGTCAACAGTGAGACCTCTGACAGACCTCGCACCCGCCTGAAGTTTCTGTCTTCGGCAGTGAGACCAAGCATTGGCTTTTCCTGTACAGAAAATTTTCCTCTCCTGACCTGATAGCCATATGCTTGCTGAGCCAAATAATTTGCAATTGAATTTGCTTCTCTTGATACGTGAGAAATTTTGAAGTCGTCGAAAGTAGCAACTATGTCTAAACATTTATCCAAGTAACTATTTAGCAAGCCATTAAAACATTGAACACTTTTAGCTACTTGTAGTACTACTAACAGAGAATCACCATGCGCATGAACATGTTTAGCACCTATGGATTCTAGCAATTCAAGTCCTAGCAATAAGGCTTCATATTCAGGTTGGTTATTAGTAGAAGGAAATTCTAAACGGGCTGAGGTTTCGAAGCGCATGCCGCTAGGTGATATGAGAACTACCCCGATACCTTGGCCATTCTTACAAGCTGAAGCATCAAAATAAAGTTCCCATGGCACTACTTCAACTAGAGTAATATCATTACCCCAATTGATATCTACGTGGTGATCAACTATAAAATTAGCGACAATTTGGCCTTTCATAGCTCTTAGAGGTTCGTAAGCCAAATCATATTCAGTCAAAGCGTAAGCCCATTTTCTGATTCTTCCACTTATGATCGGCTTTTCAACATGTACTTTACGACATTGGTTTGACAAGCAACAATACATGTGCTAGGGAGAAGATAGTGACATAATTGTGTACATGCATAATAAAGTGATAAACACAAATGCTCCACAAAAACGTACCTGGTTTCAGCGTCCAGCAGGCGACGGCTCAAGAATGTGATGATGTACTCTTTCCCCTCCACTTCCTAAGTTAGCACGACTCCTATTATGCTATCTTCCACAACGATGTATAGTCAAAACGGAATTCCGGCCTTTGGCGCGCTCACTACGGGTGGCGATGACAAGCAATCTTTAATTTTCTCAAAGGTGCTTTGCTGACTTGTCCCCCCAAGTGAACTCAGCTTCATTCTTTAATCGGAGTATAGGGGAAAAGCATCGATTTTGCTAGACAAGTTAGATATAAAGCGACACAAATAATTCATCTTGCCTAGCAACTTTTGCACATCTCTTTTGCATGTCGGCTCTTTAAAGTTTTTAATCTTTTCAAGCCTCTTAGGATCAATTTCAATACCTCTTTCATGAATCATGAACCCTAAGAAATTGCCTGTCGACACGCCAAAAGCACATTTGAGCGGATTCATTTTAAGCTATATTGGCACATCCTATCAAAAGCAACTCTCAAATCGGCCAGGTGGTTTCCCATAGTGTCTGATTTGACTACAACATCATCTATGTAAACTTATAACATGACTCCTAGCAAGTCATGAAAGATCAAGTTCATAGCACGTTGATATGTAGCGTCAGCATTCTTTAAACCAAAAGTCATAACGACCCACTCAAACAAGCCGACAAAACTAGGGCATCGAAAGGCTATCTTGTAGACGTCCTTTTCAGCCATAAAAATTTGATTATAAACAATGTTGCCATCAAGAAAACTTAGGACCTTGTGTCCTTAAGCATCATTGATCAACATGTTGGGTATTAGCATGGGGTACTCGTCTTTCATAGTGGCCTTGTTCAGATCCCTGAAATCAATACAAACTCGTATTTTTCTGCTCCCCTTCTTTTCTACAGGCACAATGTTAGTGACCCATTAAGCATACCTGCATGGCCTAATAAACTCAGCCTTGAGTAATCGTTCTATCTCCTCCTTGACTCTGTCATAGACGGACGAATTGAAGTGACGAGGGGGCTGTTTATAAGGCCTGAACCTAGGTTTAATAGGTAGCCGATGCTTCACGAGCTCGCGGCTTAATCCGGGCATCTCGCTATAGTCCCATGCGAAGCGAAACAATCAACGTATGACCAAAGCAGTTTTATTACTTCGGCCTTCTTATCAGCCTGTAAACGTTGGTTTACAAAAGTCAGCCTTGGAATTCTACCATTGCCTATATCGACTTCTTCTAAGGGATCGACCGACGCAAAACCTTATCCTAACTTTTCTACTTCGCTAAAGTCTTCAATGGCCTCGTCAATACCGTATTTAAAAGACCGATATTGCTCTATGCGCGACTTTAGCCAATCAATATTATTTTTACTAGACATGACTACTAATTTAGAGATAGCCGTGCTACATAGGCCGGCTTTATAGACACTAGTACGAAACGTCCTCCGGATACGCTAATGAAGTCGTAATCCGAAAGGTCTCTTCATGATAGACATTCTACTTTGTCATGAATGGCGTCGATGGACATATCGGCCAATGCTACCGTGGCCAAAGTGTCCGCTGGTATGACTTCTACGTCATCACCATCCAATTGTATCAGGCATTGGTGCAAAGTAGAAGGAATACAACAATTTGCGTGAATCCAATCACGCCAACTAGCACACCGTAGTTACCTTCCACATCAACAACGAAAAATGCTATCGGCAATGTTTTGTTACCCACTGTTAACTCCAAGGATAGTATGCCTTTTGCTTCGGAACTCTCACTGTTGAAGACGTTGAGCATCAGGTTGGTTCTCTTTAAGTATTCCTCGCCCCTGCCAAGCTTCTTCAAAAGAGAGTAAGGCATTAGGTTGACAGGGGTGCCACCGTCGACAAGCATTCTGGAGATTGGCTTCCCATCAACGTGCCCCTGACATAGAGAGGCTTCAGGTGACGAGCCGTATCCTCAGGTTTCTCAAAAAGAACATCTTGGGGGCCAAGGTTCAACTGAGCGACCTCGGCCTCGTCTCGTGGTAGGGCGAGCTCAGTAGGAAGCATGACAACATTGATGTCCATCGCCTGAGGTGCGGGCCCCTCAGAGAGGGGCGTGTAGTCATCGTCGAGCATGTCATCATCGTCGTCGCTCGGAACGGGAGTCGGGCTCTTTGTCTCCATTGGTTTAGGCTTCCATACCTGTTTCACGATTGGCCGAGGGTGGATTTCTTCAAAAATGGCATCTCGCTCATCCTCGGCTTTCTTTTCACGCATCTCCTATAATCGCAGATGTTGTAGGCATCTTTTCTGTGATTTGGACAAGCCCGGAGGTGCCCAAGATGGTTGTGGCTTTGTACCAGGTGCCACCACCTTACTTCTATGATTTTTGGCTGAAGGGGTGTTACTCGGGTTGGCCTCGCGTGTCTTATACTTGGTAGGCACCATGCTGCTGACCCTGTCAGTCAGACCGGCTTCGTTTGGCTGGTCAGACTGGGCTTCAGCACTATCCTCAGCTAGGCTAGGGGACTTACCTCCGTCAGGCTTCAGCGAAGGGGCCTTCGAGATTGGGACTTCCTGAGACTCTACCCTGACTGTGATGGCTTTGGACTCTGTAACACCCCAAATTTTCAAAACAATAAATATATTATTAAATTCAATTTCTGGGATTATATATTTCTGAAAATACTTTTAATACTCTTTTATACACTTTTGAACTACAACATAGAATATATGGCCAAACCAGTAGCTGAAAATTTTTGTATAGACTCCCAAGGCCAAGAAATGTTTTTGAGAATTTTTGCAAATTTTTACCCACTTTGGAAATGCCCCAAAAGGTTTAAACTATTTTCTGCAATTATTTTAATCAGAAAATCTTGAAAAACAGTAATGGGCTCCCCTCCCCTCCCCTCTTCTCCCTCTCCCGGCCGGCCCAGCCCACTCCCCCTCGCGCGCGCCACCTGACAACCGGGTCCCACCCGTCAGTGACCTCCTCTCCGCACCGTCGCCCGGCCCCACCTGTCGGCACCAGCCGTTCCCCCTCGCGCCCGAGCCCGGCCCCACCCGTCAGTCGCCACCCTCGCTCACCCGCGCCCGCTGGCCAGTGGCCCCCGCCTGTCAGACCTGTCGTCTACCTCCCGCCTCCGCCCCCAAATCCCGCCGGCCGACGACCCCCGCCTCGGATCCGCCTCGCTGGCCCCTCCCGCATTAAATTGGCGCCATTAAACAGCTCCCCGCGCCCGGCCGACTGTTTCCCCGCTTAAATCCTCGCGTTTAAGCCCCAGGGATCACGCTGCGCGTGCCTGGCCGAGCCATCGCCGGCGAGTAAAACCTCCCCCTCGGCTTTCCTTGCATGCGACCCTCACCGACGCCACTATTTATACCTCTGGCCTCCACCGCGTTCGACCCCCACGCTCAATCGCCACGAGAACGAACAGAGCACCCACGATTCGCCTTTTTGCGCACTCCCTCCATTTCTCCTCCGGCCACCTCTCGCCGTCACCTCGGACCACCCCGGCCCGCGCCTCCGCCACCGTCGTGACCGCAAGGACGTCCCCTACCTCGGCCACGTCTCCACTGGTCAAAGAGATCGTCGGAACACCATCGCCGACGAGGAGCCCGAACCGCTCCGCCGTCTACCCTCGTCGCCGGCCACGCCCCGTCATCCCCGGACCACCTCCAAGGTACCATCGTGACCGCCGTAGTGCCCTCTTTCCGTTTCTAGGCTTAGCTAGAGCCGCCGTCGCTCGCCGTGGCCGCTGGCCCACTCGCCGTCGTCGGAGAAGACGACCGGCACGGGTGGAGTACCCGTGCCGTGTCGGATCTGATCCCGACCGTGCGATCGCGATCGGACGACGCGCGTGAGCCCACGTACGTGATCTAATCCGCACCGTTGGATCTGGTCAAAGCGTTACGTTTTGATCTCACGCGTTCGTTTTCATTTAAAACCGGCGTGCGATCTCGTGCATCCACGTGGTACCCCTTCGCACGTTTTAATCCTGACCGTCCGTCGTGACTTACGTGCCCCGCCTCGCCCTCGCGCGTCGGATCTGGATCCGACGGTCCAGATCGACCCGGCGCACGCGCACAGTGCGCGGGTTCACCGTGGGCCTGGCTCACCGTGGACCCGAGGGGTTTAAAATTTGAAAATAAATTCCAGAAAAGGTTTAAAACTTGTAAAATTCATATCTGGCGCGTCTGAACTCTAAAAATTGCCATTCCAATTTTAGAAAATTCATAATATTATTCTCTACATGTTTATGCAATAAAAACAGTAGGTTTACATTGGACATTTCATGATTATTTAAATGAATGTTTAAATACCCTTAGGTTAAAAATGTAAAATTTAATTATTTAAATTCCAGTAAAGTTTATATTTATTTATTTCCTGTTGATATGAATAAATCACTAGGTTTCCTATGGAACCTTCAATTTTAAATTTATTAAAGGACTTAAAATTGAGAATAACCCCTTTTAGAACCCCTCTCTAAAAAGGACTACTTTTTAAATTCATTAAAAATTTCTTTAGGAGATAAACCACAGAACCTTAACAATTGAAATTATTTTATTTATAATCAAACCAACTTTAACTTATGTGTTCATAATGTAATGTTATATTGTTTGATTGAATGTGTTCTTTTTATTTTACTTTATATTAAAAAGACTACGACGTCGCCGAGGAGCCGGAGTACTTCCCCGAAGTCCCTCCCTCTCCTTTTGCTGAACAAGGCAAGTCACCAAACAATTCTTTTGAACATATTGAACCCATGTTTGAATTGACTATCGCTAAAACACATAGGTTATTTATGCATTAGTCAAACGAACCCTTACATTATATTTATTTAGGATCCCCCGACCTTGATGTGCAACCCAAGCCATGCTATCTCGCCTAACCTCCTTGTCACCATATGATCAATGATATTAGCTAGTGTCCAATGTATTGACACGGCCGCTATAGGATAAAAATGAGTCGTAGCAAAATGGTTCTATTATATGATCCCCGTTACTTCTTATCCTTGGAAATTCTGTTGGTGATGAGTCATGGTTGTGAGTGTATGCATGGTGGGTTCCGGGTGCAAGCTAGGGTATTGGTTGGTAGCACCCGGGGCACTATAAGGACCAGTCTGAGGGATCCGTTGCAATACACTTACGTACTAACCACAAGTCTAGTGGGTAAGTCCTAACTAAGGTATGGGTTGTTCCAAACCGAGGCCACCATTTGGAGATGGGTCAAGTTGCACCTGCGGGTGACTTGTATCAATGTGGCGCAAAAGGGGGTGCGACGTTAGCCGGGATGCGGCCCGGCGCGCCGGCGAAACCTAGAGCGGGTGGTTATCGCTTGGAACATCTCATATTAAGGTTTTGGCACGAGTTCCCGTGAAATGGGTCATCTCGTTTGGGATGAGTGCGTGCCTTGTGGGTACAGTAGTACATCTCTGATCAGAGTCTTAAACCTTTTCGAAAAGCCGAGCCCACGGTCAAGGGCGGGTTGTGTGACATCCCCCAGTTAGATTACTTTGAATATGTATGTGCATGATGGATTGACATGTAAGGACTGTTGAGCGAGGTGGGGCTGACTGTACCCCTCGAGTTAGTTGAGGTTGATGATGTTCATGTTTACTTTCCGCGTGATTAAAATATGATTACACTAAATGCAATAACTGCAACTGCATTATTCTGCAATGTTAGCCATTATCCTTCCTTGTTTATTACCCTACATTATTATTTGCATTTGCGGTGGCTTGTTGAGTACTTTTTGTACTCATACCCGTTGGACCCCACAGAGGATGCTTACTTTGAAGACGGTCTGGAGTAGCGACCCAGTCGAGAAGAAAGATCCTGGAGAAGATGTTCGTCATGCCGTTTTCTAATTATTTCACTTTACTGTTTTTATTAAAACAATGATGTAATAAATATGGTCTGTGTACCATGAACATTGTCGTATGTACGATTGTCGCATGATGAACCTCTTGTATTATTGTTTTTCTTATGAAATTCAATAATGTCTCGATTTGTTAAATCGGGGCGCTACAAGATGGTATCAGAGCCGACTCGACTGTAGGAAGCCAAACAGACCCGCCTAGCCATTAGCCGCAGGAAATTATTTCTCGAAAATCTACTTCATAAACTTTGTTCCTCTCCTCACTTTTATTCAACTTACTGTTTTGTAGATGCCGGTCTACCAAGTCCACAGCTACTGCCGCCACTATGAGGGCTTCGTCCGGGAGCTCCGTATGATGCTCACCTTCCTCGGGTTCATCTTCGAGCCCGAATTTCAAGGAGTGTACCCCGACGAGTTCGCCGGGCCTTGCGACGTCTCCCTCACCGTCCACGGCTCCGTAGAACACCTGCCACCCTACACCACAGCACTTGGAGGCCCGACTTTTGACGTCGCGTGCCAACGAGTCGCTCTCCAGGCCCTCATGGAGCTGAGGATGATCTACGACGATCGTCTTCAGAACTCGTCCTTCCGGCTCGTGCCGAAGCGCACTCCCGGAGCCCACCGCAGCATCTACCTCGGAGTTCACTCCGTGCGTGATCCGGTCATGGCCCGGCAGTCGCGTCTTCTGCAGGCCATGGATGATCTCCACACCGAGGCGGTGCTCGACGCCGACGAGCACCATGAGGCGGTTGAGTTCCTTCGTGAAGAAACGAAGAACTTGATCCAGCAGAACGGCGAGTTGCAGCGCAAGATTATGCAGCTGCAGAAGGATATCGTGGAGATGGTTCCTCTTCTTCCAAGGAAGAAGAAACCCATCCGTGAGCCCCTCCCTCGCCCCAAGAGGATCCCGCCACGACCCTCCCCTGCCAGGCCCTCCACCAGCGCCCCTCCTCCACGCCCCGGCCTCGTCTCCGACTCCATCATCGAGAATTTTCTCGAGCCCACCATCTCTCTGGAGCCGCGCACTCGTGGTTCCGAGAGCACGGAGACCGCCTCCGGTGGCGAGTAGGCGTTAGGAGTCGCTATTTAAAATAAAAAGCATTATTTTGTATGTGGTGCTACCCACGACGAGTGTGTTGTGGGTAGAATAAGAACTTGATTGTAATGAACATTTTTACCACTTAATTTATATGCTTGAACTATTCTTATTAATTGTGTTGTCAACTTTTTTGCCTTATAACCTTATGAATTCAGAAGATGGCCGACCACCAGAACACCGGCTCCAACAACGGAGCAGGAGGAAGCCGTGACGCGCCTGAGGGTGTTGTACCCAACTGGGGTGCAACGGGCCCACGTCAGTCTGGGTCGCCTTCTGCCAACCACCCCACCTTGGCGGAGATGATGGTGAATCAGAACCACCTGATCACCGCCCTCCTCACCCAAATGCAGAACCAACAGGCTCAGTTGGACCGTCTGCAGAACGGGGAACCCGCCCCTCGCGCACCAGCACCCGCGCCCGCTCCGCAACTCTCTGAGTTCCTGTGCGTGCGCCCGCCCATCTTTTCAAGCACCACCAACCCGATGGAGGCCGGAGATTGGCTTCGCACCATCGGAAAGAAGCTCGACCTCCTCCCCTGCACCGACCGGGAGCGGGTGGCCTTCGCCACTCACCAGCTCCAGGGTCCCGCCGCGGAATGGTGGGACAACTACCGTGAGTCCCAGCCAGAGGGCCACGTGGTGACTTGGGCGGAGTTCACCATCGCTTTTCGCGCCGCCCACATCCCCGCCGGTGTCATCGCGGTAAAACAGCAGGAGTTCCGCGACCTGCAGCAAGGCAACAGGACCGTCATGGAGTACCTCCATGAGTTCAACCGCCTCGCCCGCTACGCACCGGAGGAAGTGTGCACCGACGCCCTCCGCCAAGCCAAGTTCCTCAGGGGACTTAAGGATGAGCTGTCCATCCAGCTCGTCACCGCCGACTTCGCCGACTTCCAACGGCTGGTCAACAAAGCGCTCATTCAAGAGACTGAGCAGAACAAGCTGGACCTCAAGAAGAGGAAGATGATCGCCTTCAAGCATCAGCAGGCAAACTCTCAGAGGCCCCGCTTCGTCCCTCCGCCACCAGCGCCTGCCTACCATCCTCGGCCCGCCTACAGGCCGCCTCACGCCGCCGGTGGATCCAACGCCGGGCATCCTCGCCCCGCTCCACCAGCTCCGGCCGCCCAGCCGACACCAGCCGCCAAGGCACCGGTCTTGAAGGATCGCCAAGGAAGGCCGGTCGTCTGCTTCAACTGCCGCAAGGAAGGGCACTATGCACACCAGTGTCCTCACCCCAAGCCAGCTCAGGGCGCGGCACCCAACCAGGCGGTTCGTGCCCGCGTCAACCACATCAGCGCGGAGGAAGCTCAGGAGGCTCCTGAAGTCGTGCTCGGTACGTTTACTGTGAATTCCGTATCGGCCGTCATATTATTTGACTCTGGAGCAACCCACACCTTCATCTCGGAAAATTTTGTGAAAATAAACGGACTGGACGTGCTCCCTCTACCCATTCCCATGGTGATTGCCACCCCCGGCAATAGGACCTCAGCCCGCTTATACAGCCCTAAGGTTCAAATTGATATCCAAGGAGTACTGTTTCGGGCCGAGCCTGTCCTCATCCAATGCACCGGACTCGACCTTATACTAGGGATGGATTGGTTGATGAAGCACAAGGGAGTGATCGACTGTGCCAACAAGTCCGTCAGGGTGACCAACCCTGAAGGCGCAACCGTCACCTTTCGGATGACCAGTCGCAAACCACTCGGAGCATCCCTTCGCTCGATAGCTCTTGAAGAGGTGCCTATAGTCAAGGAGTTTGCGGATGTCTTCCCTGAAGATCTACCCGGAATGCCTCCCAAGCGGGACATCGAATTCAGAATCGAACTTGTCCCCGGGACCACTCCAATCTCCAAGCGCCCGTACCGAATGGCCGCCAATGAACTAGCTGAAGTCAAGAGCAACATCGAAGACCTAGAGCAGAAAGGGTATATCCGACCGAGTACCTCACCCTGGGGTGCACCGGTTATATTTGCCATGAAGAAGGACAAGACCAAGAGGATGTGCGTGGACTATAGAGCCCTGAACGACGTGACCATTAAGAACAAGTACCCATTGCCTCGGATCGACGATCTGTTCGATCAGCTAAAAGGATCCTCTGTGTTTTCCAAGATTGACCTCAGGTCAGGTTATCACTAGTTGAGGATTAGAGAAGAAGACATACCCAAGACTGCCTTCACCTCCCGCTATGGACTCTACGAGTACACCGTGATGTCGTTCGGACTCACGAATGCCCCGGCCTTTTTCATGAACATGATGAACAATGTATTCATGGAGTTCTTGGACAAGTTCATCGTGGTATTCATCGACGATATCCTCATATACTCCAAGACAAAGGAAGAGCACGAGACTCACCTCCGTCTGACCCTCGGAAAGCTAAGGGAGCAACAATTGTACGCCAAATACAGCAAATGCGAATTTTGGTCGTCTGAGGTGAAGTTCCTCGGCCATGTCATATCTGCCGGAGGAATAGCAGTGGACCCAACCACCGTTGAAGCAGTAACCAACTGGCTGCAGCCCACGACCGTGACCGAGATCCGGAGTTTTCTCGGATTGGCCGGATACTACCGCCGGTTCATCGAGAATTTTTCCAAGATCGCCAAGCCCATGACCAGACTTCTGCAGAAGGAAGTGAAGTTTGAGTGGACCCCCGACTACGAAGAAAGCTTCCAGACCCTCAAGAAGAAGCTGGTGTCAGCTCCTATTCTGACTCTGCCAGACATCCGGAAAGACTTCCACGTCTACTGTGATGCCTCTCGTCAAGGATTGGGATGCGTCTTAATGCAAGAAGGGAAAGTGATATCCTACGCCTCCCGGCAACTGAGACCGCACGAGCTGAACTACCCAACCCATGACCTGGAATTAGCAGCCGTGGTTCATGCCTTGAAGATATGGAGACATTACCTTGTGGGAAATCGGTGTGAGGTCTTCACCGACCACAAGAGCCTCAAGTACATATTCACCCAACCAGATCTGAATCTCAGGCAAAGGAGATGGTTGGAACTGATCAAGGATTACGACTTGGGCATCCATTATCATCCGGGCAAAGCGAACGTGGTGGCAGACGCCCTTAGTCGAAAAGGGTACTACAATGCCATCATGATTCAAGACCAAGCACCTTTACTGTATAAGGAGATGGAAAGGCTAAACCTAGGGATCACCACTCGAGCGTACCTCGCTGCCTTGGAATCTCGGCCTGTCTTAATAGACCAGATCCGAGAAAAGCAGAAGGAAGATCCGGACATCCTGGAGATCCAGCAGAACATGAGGAAGGGTAAAGCCCCCGGATTTTCCGAGGACGAGCATGGTACCATCTGGTTCGGAAACCAGATCTGCGTACCCGACAGACCTGAGTTGAAGACCCTCATCCTTCAAGAAGCCCATGATACATTATACTCCATCCATCCCGGGAGTACAAAGATGTACCAAGACCTAAAGGAAAAATATTGGTGGGTCAGCATGAAGAGAGAAATAGCAGAGTATGTGGCCAAGTGCGACACATGCCGACGAGTCAAGGCAGAGCATCAAAGGCCTGCCGGACTTCTTCAACCTCTCAAGGTCCCTGAATGGAAGTGGGAAGAGATAGGAATGGACTTCATCACAGGACTGCCCAGGACCCAAGCTGGTCACGACTCTATCTGGGTGATCATCGATCGACTCACCAAGGTAGCTCACTTCGTTCCGGTCAAGACAACTTACACCGTCGCCAAGTTGGCTGAGTTGTATATGACCCGGATCGTGTGCCTCCACGGAGTTCCTAAGAAGATTGTATCTGACCGAGGGAGTCAGTTTACCTCCAAGTTTTGGAAGAACCTTCAAGAGGAACTCGGCACCCGGCTGAACTTTAGCACCGCCTATCATCCACAGACCGACGGTCAAACCGAAAGGGTCAACCAAATATTGGAGGATATGCTTAGAGCTTGCGCTCTAGACTTTGGCGGAATGTGGGACAAGAACTTACCATATGCGGAGTTCTCCTACAACAACAGCTATCAAGCCAGCCTGCAAATGTCCCCGTTCGAAGCACTCTATGGACGTAAGTGCAGAACGCTGTTGCTCTGGGACCAGACCGGAGAGTCACAACTGTTTGGGACTGATTTATTAAGAGAAGCTGAAGAGAAGGTTAAGATCATAAGAGACCGATTGAAGGCAGCCCAATCAAGGCAAAAGAGCTATGCCGACAACCGTCGAAGCGACCTGGCCTTTGAGGAGGGCGATTATGTCTATCTCCGAGTCACTCCCCTCCGTGGCACTCAGAGGTTCAACATGAAAGGCAAACTAGCACCCCGCTACGTCGGACCTTTCCAGATCCTCCGACGACAAGGAGAAGTGGCATATCAACTTGAATTGCCTCCATCCTTGGCAGGAGTTCATGATGTGTTCCATGTCTCTCAGCTGAAGAAGTGCCTCCGTGTACCCACCGAGCAAGCCGACCTTCAACAGCTTAATGTCCAAGAAGACCTGACCTACATAGAGAAACCCGTCAAAATCCTGGAAACCAAGGAAGGAGTAACCAGAAGTCGCGTTGTCCGCTTCTGCAAGGTCCAATGGAATAACCATCCCGCCGAAGAAGCCACTTGGGAAAAGGAAGACGAACTGAAGGCCCATTATCCCGAATTATTCGAGTAACGTTCCAATCTCGAGGACGAGATTCTTGTAAGGGGCATAGGTTTGTAACACCCCAAATTTTCAAAACAATAAATATATTATTAAATTCAATTTCTGGGATTATATATTTCTGAAAATACTTTTAATACAATTTTATACACTTTTGAACTACAACATAGAATATATGGCCAAACCAGTAGCTGAAAATTTTTGTATAGACTCCCAAGGCCAAGAAATGTTTTTGAGAATTTTTGCAAATTTTTACCCACTTTGGAAATGCCCCAAAAGGTTTAAACTATTTTCTGCAATTATTTTAATCAGAAAACCTTGAAAAACAGTAATGGGCTCCCCTCCCCTCCCCTCTTCTCCCTCTCCCGGTCGGCCCAGCCCACTCCCCCTCACGCGCGCCACCTGACAACCGGGTCCCACCCGTCAGTGACCTCCTCTCCGCACCATCGCCCGGCCCCACCTGTCGGCACCAGCCGTTCCCCCTCGCGCCCGAGCCCGGCCCCACCCGTCAGTCGCCACCCTCGCTCACCCGCGCCCGCTGGCCAGTGGCCCCCGCCTGTCAGACCCGTCGTCTACCTCCCGCCTCCGCCCCCAAATCCCGCCGGCCGATGACCCCCGCCTCGGATCCGCCTCGCTGGCACCTCCCGCATTAAATTGGCGCCATTAAACAGCTCTCCGCACCCGGCCGACCGTTTTCTCCGCTTAAATCCTCGCGTTTAAGCCCCAGGGATCACGCTGCGCGTGCATGGCCGAGCCATCGCCGGCGAGTAAAACCTCCCCCTCGGCTTTCCTTGCATGCGACCCTCACCGACGCCACTATTTATACCTCTGGCCTCCACCGCGTTCGACCCCCACGCTCAATCGCCACGAGAACGAACAGAGCACCCACGATTCGCCTTTTTGCGCACTCCCTCCATTTCTCCTCCGGCCACCTCTCGCCGTCACCTCGGACCACCCCGGCCCGCGCCTCCGCCACCGTCGTGACCGCAAGGACGTCCCCTACCTCGGCCACGTCTCCACTGGTCAAAGAGATCGCCGGAACACCATCGCCGACGAGGAGCCCGAACCGCTCCGCCGTCTACCCTCGTCGCCGGCCACACCCCGTCATCCCCGGACCACCGCCAAGGTACCATCGTGACCGCCGTAGTGCCCTCTTTCCGTTTCTAGGCTTAGCTAGGGCCGTCGTCGCTCGCCGTGGCCGCTGGCCCACTCGCCGTCGTCGGAGAAGACGACCGACACGGGTCGAGTACCCGTGCCGTGTCGGATCTGATCTCGACCGTGCGATCGCGATCGGACGACGCGCGTGAGCCCACGTACGCGATCTAATCCGCACCGTCGGATCTGGTCAAAGCGTTACGTTTTGATCTCACGCGTTCGTTTTCATTTAAAAGCGGCGTGCGATCTCGTGCGTCCACGTGGTACCCCTTCGCACGTTTTAATCCTGACCGTCCATCGTGACTTACGCGCCCCGCCTCGCCCTCGCGCGTCGGATCTGGATCCGACGGTCCAGATCGACCCGGCGCACGCGCACAGTGCGCGGGTTCACCGTGGGCCTGGCTCACCGTGGACCCGAGGGGTTTAAAATTTGAAAATAAATTCCATAAAAGGTTTAAAACTTGTAAAATTCATATCTGGCGCGTCTGAACTCTAAAAATTGCCATTCCAATTTTAGAAAATTCATAATATTATTCTCTACATGTTTATGCAATAAAAACAGTAGGTTTACATTGGACATTTCATGATTATTTAAATGAATGTTTAAATACCCTTAGGTTAAAAATGTAAAATTTAATTATTTAAATTCCAGTAAAGTTTATATTTATTTATTTCCTGTTGATATGAATAAATCACTAGGTTTCCTATGGAACCTTCAATTTTAAATTTATTAAAGGACTTAAAATTGAGAATAACCCCTTTTAGAACCCCTCTCTAAAAAGGACTACTTTTTAAATTCATTAAAAATTTCTTTAGGAGATAAACCACAGAACCTTAACAATTGAAATTATTTTATTTATAATCAAACCAACTTTAACTTATGTGTTCATAATGTAATGTTATATTGTTTGATTGAATGTGTTCTTTTTATTTTACTTTATATTAAAAAGACTACGACGTCGCCGAGGAGCCGGAGTACTTCCCCGAAGTCCCTCCCTCTCCTTTTGCTGAACAAGGCAAGTCACCAAACAATTCTTTTGAACATATTGAACCCATGTTTGAATTGACTATCGCTAAAACACATAGGTTATTTATGCATTAGTCAAATGAACCCTTACATTATATTTATTTAGGATCCCCCGACCTTGATGTGCAACCCAAGCCATGCTATCTCGCCTAACCTCCTTGTCACCATATGATCAATGATATTAGCTAGTGTCCAATGTATTGACACGGTCGCTATAGGATAAAAATGAGTCGTAGCAAAATGGTTCTATTATATGATCCCCGTTACTTCTTATCCTTGGAAATTCTGTTGGTGATGAGTCATGGTTGTGAGTGTATGCATGGTGGGTTCCGGGTGCAAGCTAGGGTATTGGTCGGTAGCACCCGGGGCACTATAAGGACCGGTCTGAGGGATCCGTTGCAATACACTTACGTACTAACCACAAGTCTAGTGGGTAAGTCCTAACTAAGGTATGGGTTGTTCCAAACCGAGGCCACCATTTGGAGATGGGTCAAGTTGCACCTACGGGTGATTTGTATCAATGTGGCGCAAAAGGGGGTGCGACGTTAGCCGGGATGCGGCCCGGCGCGCCGGCGAAACCTAGAGCGGGTGGTTATCGCTTGGAACATCTCATATTAAGGTTTTGGCACGAGTTCCCGTGAAATGGGTCATCTCGTTTGGGATGAGTGCGTGCCTTGTGGGTACAGTAGTACATCTCTGATCAGAGTCTTAAACCTTTTCGAAAAGCCGAGCCCACGGTCAAGGGCGGGTTGCGTGACATCCCCCAGTTAGATTACTTTGAATATGTATGTGCATGATGGATTGACATGTAAGGACTGTTGAGCGAGGTGGGGCTGACTATACCCCTCGAGTTAGTTGAGGTTGATGATGTTCATGTTTACTTTCCGCGTGATTAAAATATGATTACACTAAATGCAATAACTGCAACTGCATTATTCTGCAATGTTAGCCATTATCCTTCCTTGTTTATTACCCTACATTATTATTTGCATTTGCGGTGGCTTGTTGAGTACTTTTTATACTCATACCCGTTGGACCCCACAGAGGAGGCTTACTTTGAAGACGGTCTGGAGTAGCGACCCAGTCGAGAAGAAAGATCCTGGAGAAGATGTTCGTCATGCCGTTTTCTAATTATTTCACTTTACTGTTTTTATTAAAACAATGATGTAATAAATATGGTCTGCGTACCATGAACATTGTCGTATGTACGATTGTCGCATGATGAACCTCTTGTATTATTGTTTTTCTTATGAAATTCAATAATGTCTCGATTTGTTAAATCGGGGCGCTACAGACTCCCTCTCCTTTGCCTCTTGGCACCCATATTCCTTGGCTCTATCTTGTGCGAGTCGATTTGGAGGTACTACAAACAGCCTGTGGAAGACATCTCCCTTCGCTGCATCTGTTTGTTCCTGCCAATCATAATACTCTGAAGGAACACAGGAGGCAATGTTACATTGTGAAGGGTACTCCCGGGGTGAGGTGTAGTTTGGAGCCCATGGGGTTCCTGCCCAATTGTATGGCGGAGGCATTGGTGGCTCCAGTGGCTTTGCCCACTACGAGCCGAATCCATTACTCGGAGGGGGGTTCAGCCACGTCGAAGGTATTTCAGACCATATTAGCGAAGGGTCCTACTAGGCCGTAGGTATACTTGGCCACTGTGGGCCGAAGCCTCCCACCGGAGGGTTCGCCAAGAGTGGAGCTGACTTTGTTCATTAGGGTCCGATCTCGTTTTGCGAAGGGTTCGACCATTGGGGATTGAACTCGTTATTCGGAGGGTTCGACCATTGCGGTCCGAACTCACTGTGTGGAGGGTTCGACCACTCGGGTCCGAACTCACCCTTCGGAAGGATCGGCTACTGGTGTCCGAACTCACTGTGTGGAGGGTTCGGCCATTGGGGACCGAACCCGCTGTGCGAAGGGCTCGGCCACTGGTGTCTGAAGCCACCCTCTGACTACCTTGGCCCCTTCGGCTGTCTTAGCTTTTTTGGATGGGGGCCTGTTTCCTTGGCTTATTTCTGGTGTTTGCTCAACAATATCTGGTATGCCACCTTTGGTTTCTTGCGAGCACTAGCCGAAGGCGACGTGTTGACATTCCTTTTCCACACTCCTACTTCAGGGTTCTTTGGTACGAGTGTGCATGTGCACGATTCTCCAATAATGTCCGCTTTCCCCTTAGCTGACTTGGCCTATTCTGGCCGAATCACCACTTTATTCTCGTCTAGGTCGATGGTGTTCATGGGAAAGGGGTCTTTGTCCATCTTCATCTTTGGACTGAGGTCTATTTTCAATAATCCTTCTTCTATGGTTGATTGAACCTGCCGACGAAAAACATTGCAGTCGTTAGTATAATGAGAATGCGAATCATGCCACTTACAGTAGGGGCGCTTCATTAGCTCGTCGGTGGTTGGAATGATTTGGCCCTTAGGTAACCTGAGAAGCTAGCTCTTCAAGAGGAAATCAAATATTTTATCACATTTAGTTATATCAAACGAGTATTTGACTTCGCTAGGCCGACTCTTAGTGGGAGACGGCCGTAACTCGGAATAAGTGATGGGTTTGCTCTTAGCATTCCAAACCCATTTGGCTGCATATATGTCAGCCGAATCTTCTTCTTCCTTCAATTCTTCCTCGTCGGAGTGTTCCATGATGTGGACTTTAGCCCTAGGCTTGTTGAATGTTTTAATAAACTTTTTATCTTTGGCTCGGCCTTCTTGGACCAGAGCCCGCTGTAAAACTTGGCTGACTTCTAAAAAGTTTTGGTTGTCTAGCTTCTCTTTAATCTCAGAACGCAATCCGTTGAAAGCTAGATCCACAAAATCCCTCTCTGAAATATTAAGACTAAAACATCGGTTTCTGATATCTCTAAAGCGCTAGATATACTCGGATACACTCTCGCTAGATTTCTGCCTAACTGATATCAAATGTGAAAGCCTAAGTTCTGTCTTGCCTGTATAAAAATAGTCATGGAACTTTTGTTCCAATTCGGCCCATGTTTGGATAGAGTTCAGTGGGAGCGCCGAAAACCAAGTGAAAATGACCCATGTTTTAAAGCATCCGACCCACTGGCATCTCCACTCTATGCTAAGAACTGGTTGACATGCTGTAGTGTGGTTTTGTTACCCTCACCGTCGAACTTGGTGAATTCTGGGACTCTATAGCCACGAGGGTATGGTGTAGTGTCGAAATGATCGGGGTACGGTTTCTGGTAAACCCTAGCCTCACCCCTAGGCACGAATCCAGTGCATTCCCTAAACAGCGCGTGGATCCACTCCTCAATGTCGTCTTGGCCTCCTGCCTACATGCGTCTCTCATGCGGGGGCGCGTCACGCGGTGGTATGTCGGTGTGTTCGCCATGGGGATCCTCCTCATGTGCTTGCTCGGGATATATGACGTGCTCGGGACTATGCGTTTGCGTGGGAGCATGCGGCGTAGGCAATGCGGCAAAAGCTGGCGCATGCATAGGTGGCGTGCAATAAACAGGGTTGGTTTTTCCATGGACATAGTGGCTTGTCTCGGCTATATATGTTGAGGCTAGAGACGTGATGGTCTTGCCATTACTACCATCGGTTATGCTATAGATGCGATTTATCGGGGGTACACTAGCGATTGGAACTGGAGGAACGACCTTAGTAAAGCCAAACCTTCTAAGTGTCGCCTCTCCTTAGAGCTAACTACCGAATCTAAACGGTTGGCTAGCGAGGCGCTAACAGCTTGATCTACTGATGTGGCTATTTTCTGCTCAATCTCTAAAGAAGATAAAGGAGGTGATATTGGTGTTACCTGAGACCAAGCGAGGTCGGGGACGTTGACGTCGCGCTTGATGAAGCCTGTGCGTGTCTTAACGTAGCTCCCAAGCATGAGGTCTTGTAGTGCTTTCATTTTTGCCTCGATCTCTGCTCGGTCTTCTTCTGGGATATCTTCAAGGGTAGACGTCATGATGTTGCGGTTGTCGATATCTACGCCCCCCATGGTATCCATCGGTGTCATAGATGTAGTAGTCGTCGTAGACATACCCATGACCAATGTAGATGTACTCGTCATGTTGGCGTAGCCATCCCCAGCGGAGTCGCCAAAAAGTGTGTTGACACAAAAACGTGCCCCCGCACTTGGGTCAGTTTGATGATCCAAAAGTGTGCGGACACTTAGGAACAATGCTAGGCGTAACACAGAATTGACGTCGCGTTCTGGCTACCCTTAACAGTGGCAAGGGGGTGGACTCACCAGGTAATTAGATCACAATAAAATAATCCAATTAGCCAAAACATATAGATAAAATAATCCAATCGACCGGACAAAGCCTGATTGGTACAGAATTTTACCGTGCGAAGGGGTCACTGAAGGGGGCCTTCGGCGTTTGGTGTGAAGAGTTCGCCAAAGGTAGCCTTCGGCGTTCAGACTAATATGGCCAAAGGCAGGCTCCGAACAGATCTCTAACATGAAATCACCTCCGAACGATAGGGTTCGGTGCGAAGTCTCTAACACAACAAAAAATACTCCAACACAACGTGCTGGCACGACTTCATCTGGTGCGGAGTACTGGCGTGACGAAGCCTGCTGTGGAGTGCTTTGGCATGCGGGCTTGACTAGACCGACAATAGCGTAACGAGTCTGGCACGGGTAGTTGAAGCAGGGTTCTGTCGAAGGGTGTTCTGGCAGCCTCCGAAACCAGTCTCCTATCTCCGGACACCTTCTGCGAAGGGGGCTCCGAGCGTAGAAACCTTCAATAGAACAAAGATCAAGTGTCAATTCAGCCTGGAGACTGAATTTACTAAGTGTTGCAGTAGGGAAACGAAGGTATCAATCTGTTACGTAGATTAATGGATACTTTATAGGCGAATTAACAAGGCGATAGAAATCTATTACGTAGATTAACGGGTACATCACGAGCGAAGTAGCAAGGCTTACCACAGTTTCGATGTGGCCGGAGGAGGGCTTCCAAGCAAACCCACGAAGGTTGTACAGAAAAGTAATTGAAAAATAAAGGTAGGGTTCAAAGCTAGGGCTTTGTGGTTGAATTGTTAGGGGGTATGATGAATCGGCCTCACCCCTATATTTATAGGGTCTAGTCTTCTTATCTCTAAAGCTAATCTGGTAGGATTCGGCCTAATCAAGTTTAGCGATAAAAATAACCAGAATTAGACTCAAACTCTTTCTCCCGAAGCCAGCCCGAAGTGGGCCTTCGGTAGGCCTGCCGAAGCCTGCTCCTCGGGCCAAAGCTTCACCAAGGAAGGCCTCCGAAGGGCCCTCGGGCCAAATCTAGCAGGCCGCTAAAAGGCCTCCGAAGCCCAATGTTCTATGGGCCTTCGGCCCTATAAGGCTTCGGCCTAATCCAGGACTTGTGTATTTTTGGCCCAAATTACCAAAATTGATATTTTGACAATCTTGAACATTAATGCCATTTTTTGCTATCAACACTTGTTTTTTGTGTAGTGTATGGTCTACATCTTCTCTTGTGATGTAATGATACTAGGTTGTTTGCTTTAATCAGAATGATTGACCACTACACACATCGGATCAGTAAATAAAGTTGGTTAAGGTCCTATCTATAGTTCTGATCCTACTCTTTCCTATTCTTCATTTCCCTTTTCCTATGAACCTATCGGATGTCTATTTCAAAAAGAGAAAAGGTCACCAAAGGCTCTCGTTTAGAGTTTGATACAATTGTTCAAAGTGGTAGTGCTGCCCCTCAGTCTCAACCTGAATAAGAGATTCTGCCACAAGTTTCAACTCAACATAGTCCTCTCAATGTCATTTTGCAAGTTCAACTCCAACCGCGATGTAAGAAGCAAAGGATTATAAGGAATCGATACTTTTTCTATACCAGTAGTGAATGCACAAACCAACAACTCAAGTATCCAAGGTCTAGTCATTCAGAAGTCTTCTTCGAGAAACAATAGTGAACCATCAACTAAAGTTGTTGTAGTAGAGGTATTGAAGCCTACTTCATCAAACATGAATGTGCAAGCCGAATTTCAAGCTTGTCCTCAATCAACAAGAAATAAAAAGAGAAAAGAAAGGTTTATCATAAAGGAAGATATAAGTGATATGGAAATTTTCGAAGGAAAGTGACTCCCAATAAGGATTAATTGGAAAGTCATGCTATAATTGTGGTCAATTTGGACATATTGCAAGACAATGCAAGCGAAGTGAACTCCAAGACCTGATGATTATATCCTTTGATAAAGACTCAAGTCAAGATGAAACCGCTATAAATGAGCAATCGGTATACAAGACTTCTAGTAAATGTGGAGAAATTAGACACCATGCTAGTGAATGCAATGCCAGTTTTTCAAGATATACAGAAGATCATCCACTCAGATAGTACCTCACTAGTGAGATTACTTGCTATTTGTGTCAAGGAAGTGATCATGTCCCCAAGTATTGTCACGTGAGTTTGTCACTGACCAAGGTCTCTGATGTTCAACGGATAAGTTTCACCTCGCTGATCAATATATGTTATATGGTCATGCAAGTAACAGGGATAAACCATCTCGTTCCAACCATGATCCTACTCCGAAGCCAACCAACAAGACATTGTCAAAGGATCACCGTGAAAACCCCATGTTTTTCTTCTAGTACCAAAAAGGACATTATGCCAGTAAATGGCCAGAGCGTAGAAACGTCATCAAGAAAGTCATCAACAAGTCAAGTTCAATCCCCGAAGGTGCAGTCTTGAAGCCTTCAGTTTTAAGAAGTAATTCAAGAAAAATTGAAGCCTATCCAGAACCTTCCATTTCTAGCGTCTCAAAATCTCAGGGCAAGATTCTTGTTAAGGGGGTTAGAGTTGTAACACCCTGATTTTCGTCAGGCGTTGAAAATAAAATAAAGAAATTAATAAATGAATTTCAAGAAAATGTTTCGTTGTAAAGCGATAAATAACAAAGCTAAAATATGGGCTTAAAATTTCATTTAAAAATAAATCGTAGCCGGAGTATATTTCCCGAAATTCTCCTTGCTCTAAATTGCGTGCCAAGAATTTTCCGGAATTTTTGGCGCAAAAGAATTAATTAAGATATAATCAATATTATTTCATCGGAAAACTCTAACGTTAATTAATTAATAAAATATGTTCAACAGGAATGTTGTGTGAATAAAATATATGATAAATCATTTCAACTAAAAATAATACAAAACCAAATCAAATTTAGCGAGAGGAATTTCTAGTAAATTTCTCCTGCCTGAAATCAATTTAAGTTTTTATTAAGGATTTGGCAACTAGAATAGTAACCCATAACATTTTAATAAATAACTTTAATTGAAAATAAATTAAATTTCTATTTCTTTCTGGTCGAGTTTGAAATCTTCATCCTCAACCATCTATCTCTCTTTTCCCGTCGTAAATCTGGAGGAATCAATATTCTATTTTCTTTCGCAAAGTTAAAATTTCCTTTTTAACAGTGTGGTTTAAATTCTGTAAAAAATCCCTTCTGAAATTCTTTTTATATTTTGAATTCCCAAAATAAATTTAAAACCTTAATTTTGTGTTCATGTTCGAAATTTCTAATTTTGATGTGAATACAAAATTTATTGATTTTCTGAACCGCCGTTTATTCTTTGAAATATTCGCGCGTTGTTTCTTTGAAATCCAAAATTTCTAAATTTATTTTAAATTCCAAACTTTCCAAAAACTTTTCACTTTTTTCTAAAAAATACAAATTTGATTTTTAGGAAATTATTTTCCATTTTTATATTATTTTTCCTTCTTTTCTTTTCCTCTTTCCCTCCTTTTTCTTTTCCTCTTCTCTCTCCCGCTTTTCCTTCCCTCGCTGCACATGCTACCCTTTTTCCCTCCTGTGCACAGCCAACCTTTCTTTCACCTCTAGCCGCACCTCTCCCTCTCTCCTCCATTTTTCTCTCCCAGAGCCTCTTAACTCGCGCCCCTCTCCTCTCTCTATGTCGCGCCACTACTCCTTCTGGCGCGCTGAGCCCGCATCGTGCCTCGTCTCCCTTGTCTCCATTGTATAAAACTGCGCCTCCCTCCGTCACCATGCCGCAACGTCGAGAGCGCCACTGTGCCCCCCAACCGTGCCGCTCCACCCTGCCACGCCCCTGCCGCTGCCCTGCTGGACTCCCGCACAGCCTCGCTAGTCGCACGCGCTGTTCTTGCTTGCTAGTACCCTCGTGCTGACAAAAAAAGTTGGGAGCATGGTTCCCTCGGTGAGAATCATCTCCCCTCTCTCATCGTTTCCATCTGTGTTTCCTGTTCTAGTTAATTAGATGGTTATATGTTTAATCTTTGTTCCGATCTAATCTATTTCATGGTCATTTATATTCCAATCTAATATCTCGGTGTTGTCTCTATGTCATTGCTCTAATCCAATCAATTATTCCGTTCGATATTATTTCATCTAGATTAGATCAATCGTCTTCGGTTGAATTAATTCCTATTTGTCATTTTCAAAATCCGGCAATCCCGTTTCGATCTACTAATCTGGTGGTTCTGCTCTGATATAATCTATATTATTGTTGTTCATGATCTAATTCATATTGAGCTATCTTCGTTAATTTATCGTTCATCAATTCCGATCTATTAACCCAGCATTATCCTCGTTGATCCGGTGTTCCACTTCATTCCTTTGTGTCCATCCGAGAGGTAATATTTGTCATGAGATGTTTATCGTCGTCATTCCGTTTTTTAAACATCGATTATTTGTATCGTTAGTTACCATGCATCACCGAATCACGTCGATTTAATCTAAACTATTCGACATGGTCGTTAAGGCTCGATCGGTTAAGCCTTTCCGTGTAACTTTAGTCGATTGTCTCTTTATCCTTAGTCGGATGGACTAGGTTGTTCAATGGTCACAACCTGTTCCGGTCGTTCAACTAAATTCCATTTATTCCCATTCAGTTCGATCCATTCATCGTATTCAATTCAACTCATCCTTTTTTCAATCGAATTATAATCCATCGATCTACCCTTGTCTCAACTCAACATTAATCATTCTATTTCATTCTACCTAACTGAGTGTGTTGATCTCATGTCGACCGTCTCATTTAATCTGAAGGAATAATCTCACGGTTATTTATTTTCTTTTTAGAGTTCTTTCATTTCATGTGAATGAATCTGAACTTCTAAAATTGATCTAGAATCGTGCTCTACTTGAATGTGTACTTGGACCATATCACTTGTACACCATTCAAGGTCATCCTATCCTATTTCGGAGGAATTTCACAAGAAGTGTCTCATCATTTCATGTGATCTTCTAAATTCAATATCTTTTCGATCCTATCTCCGATTTACTCCATTAAAGTTTCATAATTATTCTTAATCAACACTTTAGCTAATAATAATAGTTCATTGCCTTGTTTATTTGTTTTTCTTAGAGTTTTTGTCTTGTTTTGCATGTTGTGTAGTTCCTCATGTTCCTGAAGTTTTGAAGCCCTCGCGCAAGTCCCAGAAGTCTTCGTTCAAGAGTTAAAAAGTTCCAATTGCAAGAGGCAAGTCACACCCCAACCTTAAGCATGTTGATCCCATGTTTTCAAAGTAGTTATCGCTATGACACATAGGAATTAATTGCATTAGTCCAATTAAAACCTACAGTTATAATTATTTAGATCCCATGACCATATTGTGCAAACCCAAACCATGCTTTTGATCTATTTTCCCATGTCGCCTCAATATTACAATATTAGTTAGTGCCCTAATATTGGCACACTTGCTTATTATTGCTAAAAATGAGTCGTAGACTAGAATGGCTACTTTATTCTTCTATATGTACCCAGTTATGTGAGAAACCAAGTGAGGTGTTAACCGTAGTTTTTATCTTGATGATGAGTGATTGACAAGATTGTTTGTTTGATTTGTCTAGTTGTATGAGTAATGGTATGGGTTGCATGGAGTTGCGTGTTTTGCTTGTCTCATGTGTGTAGGGTTGAGATGCTAGTCAATTGTTGATGGCGGGTGATCAAGGTCAGGAAGGGAGCCTGATGCCAGTTGGTCGAGGAAGTCGGGAGAAGTTGAAAGTGATCTCAGGCATACACATGGAGATGAGGCAAGACATGGATGAACTGATGATCAAGACAACGTGTTGACCAAGTCAGTGAAAGGGAGGCCAGTGCAAGTGACAAGGTGGCTCGAGAGATTGAGAGCGGGATTGACTTGCTGGCAGTCGAGTTCATAGACGGGTGACACATGTCGAAGATCTAGAAAGCTTTGTCGGTTTCAGCTGAAAACCGTCATATCAGAGAATGTTTTTAAATTTCAAGAAATAGGAGTTTATTTTTCTATTTAGTCATATAGATTAAGTGTAATATTTTAGTATTTGTCTGAATTTTTTATTCTGAAAAAATACTAAAAGAATAGGTTAAATAATGTAATAAATTAGGTGTAAACTTTTATATATTTTTTAGAATTATTAATTCTACAAATACATAAGGGCATTTAGGTAATTTCTTGGTAATTAAACCATAATGGCATTTTGGGAAATACCTTGATAGACTTGCCTATATAAAGGACCCCATGCCTAGGGGTTTAGGAGAACTTTTTGCTGAACTTTTGGTGGCTGAGAATTACATCAAGAATTTTATTTTTCCCTAAGTTTTTTTGCTGTTTTTTTCTTGCTTGCACTGTTCTTCGCTACAAATCATTTCCAACGCGGTTTGCCGGATTGACTACAGGAGAATCGTCTCGCCAGCGACGGCCGCCAGACAGCGCCGATTTTTGTCGACCGCACATCATCTTCTTCGGTAGCCGCCAGTTCTTTTCAAGCGCAGCCGAAGCATCCATAGCCGTAGGCCAATAGGTACACATACTGTGTATGGTTTTTTTGAGAAGTACTATGGCTGGTTTTATTAAGAATTTACTGGTTCTAGTTGTTTTTGTCTTGCCAATGAATTGCTTTGATTTTTTCCGCTGGAATTTTTATCTGCCATGAGTTCTTGCAGTGCCACCGTGCCAGGCTGCCGTATGGTCGTACTATTGATGGTTTGGTACACTGTACAGGTTCTTTGAGAAATTACTGTGCAATCAATTTTTATTTCCTTTTGTGGTTTTGTGCACCGCTCAGCCGGATAATACTATGCACGATTTTCTCTTTGCCCATCAGCCAATAATTGTTGTGCAGCATCTTGTGGACTAAAGCAATTCCATGCCACAGTATGAGAAGTAGTGCATCTAATTTGTTTTTCTTATTGAACTATCTTGATCCATGAGCGTGAGTTTTTGTTCTTTGTGAGGGCTTAATTTGCTATTGGTTGTTGTTTGCTTTTTAATCTAACACTATTCTGATTAAATTTTATTTTCATCAGTAGTATGTTTTAATATATGTTCTCTTGTTGCTTCTCTGGAGTTGTTTCTACTCAAATCAAGAGATCAGTGATTTCCACGAGGCTAGTCTTCTGGATTTGATCAAGCGGTGTTAGAGAACTTGTTTCATCTCTATTCTACTTGTGCTTGAGGAAAATCATGTCCTGTTCTGCTGCCTTCTAAGTATGTAGTTGTTTCTAGTCTTTGTCCGCATGTTCATGATTTTAAACTAAAGTGTGCGTTGACCTATGATAACTGCATTTGTTCTTCTCAGTTAATGTTTCAAAGTGAGCCAAACAAACAAATTGTTAAGCCTAGTCTGTCTGTCTAAATTCTGATTTCAGTCGAACTTTCAGATACCAACTGAAAGAAGTCGGCGTGTCAACGATCGACTGACTAGAAGCAGCCAGTGTTCAAATGTTGATTAAGACTAGGTTGTTTTGGTAAAATTGTTTCAACAAGTTGTTCAAGCTCTTTTGCCATTCTAAGTGATTTTGTTCATTGAGAGGAGCGTTGGGTGTTTAGAAAAGGCCATCAATTCATGAGAATTTGTTTAGGCGCCTATTCACCCCCCTCTAGTCGCCTACTCCGATCCTACATTATGTCTCTTCTCATGGTTCTAAAAGTTGGATGCAATAATGTTTGGAAAATGGCTAAGTTAATCATAAAGGTGGATTTCTGGGTGCAAGCGAGTGTAATGGTTGGTAGCACTAGGGGCACTATAAAGACTGGTCTGTGGGATCTGTTGCAAAGCATTTCCGTACAAGCCACAAGTATAGTGAGTAAGACCTAACTTGGCATATAGGTCGGTTCAGTAGGATGGCCCGAGCGGTGGGTCAGGAGAGTCAAGAAGAAAGGACGCCTTGATTCCTTTTTATTGACTATGACACGAGGCACAAAATGGGGCTCGACATAATCCAAGTGGTGGAGTGCCGGAAAAACCTACATGGTTGTCCTTCTACTGAAACGGTCTATACCAAATGGTTTTGGCAGGAATTTGGTAATGATCTGTTGAATTCTTGCATTGTCGGTAAATTTGTACACCTCTGATCAGAGTATAATCTTTTCAAAAAGCTTTGCCTACGGTTAAAGGTGAGCTAAGTGATGTTCTCCACAGTTAGTCTAATTAACTTGAATGGGAATGATGAGTAGTTCTCTAAGGACTGTTGTGCGAGTTAGTACAGTTTTCTACTCGAGGTAGAGGATGTTCTTCATATTATTTACTTTCTGTTGTTTAAACTTGATCACCATAATTTCTTAATTACAAAATGTGCTTTTCCGCAAAAACAAGCCATATGCCTATCCTTTGATATTATCATTGCATTATGTTGCATTCGGTGGTTTGTTGAGTATGTTTTGTACTCACCCTTGTTGGTTAAACTTTTTAGAAGCTAAGTTCGTTGATGATGATGGTCTAGAGTAGTTGTCCCAGTCATGGAGCGATTCTTGGAGCAAGATGTTCGTCAGTCTTTTTATTTTATCTTCTATGTAATAATGTAGCCTCTGAGCTATATTTTGTTTGTCGTAAGACATTGTCGCTTGATGAACATTTTGTAAGTTGATTTTCTTAAGGAAATTCAATATACTCAAAATCATGAGATTTCGGGAGTTACAGCGGGCGAGGTCATCGGCCCTATGGCTGATCGACGCGTTTATTCTTGCTTATTTTATTCTCACCATAGTCATTAGCTCGATAGCTGATCGACGTTGCTACTAACGTTATTCCTTCTAGTCCCTTAATAGTTGTAGGATCAAATTGATTGGCACACCTAGAACCTTCTTTTTCTTCTAAGATTATAGGACCTGCACTGGAGTTAAACATATCTCTTAGGCCACGTGTGTGACCAAAAATGACACCAGCAAGTGGTAAGTGCCATGATCTACAAAGATTAAATGCAAGGTTTAGCACTATACAATGTTTATCTTCTATCCAATAAAAGATTATCCACTATGTAAAAATAGTCACTTTCCCTCTAATGACTAATAATGGCTCAAGATCCATTGTCATTCTAACTATGTTGGTGTATTTTTTGGGACACATGTGGCCTAGAAGATCTTCTTAACTCCAGTGTAGGTCCTATAATCTTAGACAAAAAGAAGGTTCTGAGGATGCCAATTAGTTTGACCCTGCAACTGATAAGGAGTCATAAAGAACAAAGTTAGTAGCAACGCCGATCAGCTGTCAAGCCGATGATTGTAGCAAAAATAGAATAAACAAGAATAAACGCTATCGGGCTAAACACTCTATCGGCCGAGAAGATAACATCTTTGTGCATTAGGGCCGATGAGTGTCTTCTAGACGAAGATGAAACATAGCGTGGAAACAAAGATAACCTATCAGCTTTTACTCAATTAGAAACCAAACTCAGCATGTGAAAAAACATATTCCTATCATTAAGTCACGTCAACTACAATATCATACCTAACCGAGATAGTCGCTAATCATGATAAATCAATAACACTTCAACACATCAGGCATACTTTATTTAGATGAATGGTACATAGCATGAACAAGATACAATAGAATAAGATTTCAAACTTAACCGATAAAGCCTTAAACTACGACACCCATTTCACATCAATCTAAGAGATCAAAACTGATGCAGCCTTAGACCTAGCAAAATATACCAAGATAAACCCGGCGATCACACCAGTCAGGCTGACACCTCAAGAGATCGATACGATGCAGCCTTGAGGAACACCAACCTTAATTGATGTGGTCATCGGGGTGATGGGACTCACCTCATCACCGGAGATTGAGACGATGCAGCCTGATTCCATGTGCAAAATCCCACCGGGATTAACCTTGGGAATCCAAGGGTGGCGATGCGCAAAGAGTAGTAGTTTATTGTGGTTGATTGTGTGTGTAAACCTAGCTAATTAGATACATATTTATAGTTCAGAGACTTATCGTGTAGGACCGGAACATCCGACTAGGGGGGTGAATAGGTGCCTCAACAAATTCTTGTGAATTGATGGCCTTTTCAAAACATCCAACGCGCCTCTAAAAATATACTAATGTCCTAATTGAAAAGACACCCAATCAAATCATTTAAGGCAGATTTAAAGGGACTCACAGACTAGACATGCAGAGCATCAACTGTGAAATGCTAAAATCAACACATGATTCAATTACCTGTTGTAACAGATGAATATGTTACAATAGATTAAAAGTACCGTGGATTAGAAGCACTCCCTTGAAGAACCAACAAGCGACATATTAATTTGTTGTGAAACAAAACGCAACGGGGAAGAACACCGGAGCAAAAAATCACAGGCATACAAGCACTAAACATCAGAGGTTAGTGATTCTAGAAAAGCCATGCTTCCTTGGGTATTCATTCGGTGGGAACATACTAGGTCCTACAGCCTTGATGCATGCAGACATAAGCATGAATGCATCAGGCAGATGCCAGAACCAAAACCCAACCAGCAGGATGCAACAGCAAATAACTTTGCATAGGAACACACGAAAAGAAAACTAGCAACAAGAAAACAAAAAATCACGCTCTAGGAAAAATCATGGCCGAGAGTCACACGTGGAGCCATGGACATCAAACAAATTTCTAGCCGGTAAAGCAGTCAGAGCATTGACACTGAACTCTGGTGAAGCTCTGCCTGGCGACACAGAGAAGGCGGAAAGAAGTCACGATGGTGTAGAGAACCAAAGCAGAAATCCAGTAGTGAAATGAAAAACCGGCCAAATAGTTGTTTCTCAGGAAAACCGAGGCACAGTACCAAGTGTACCTAGCGCCTGACGCTCCGGTGGCGGTGGCGAAAAAGGAGCAGTAGTGGCGCTCTGGCTCGTCAGGAGTGAAACAAAAAGGAGAAGACAAATTTCTGAATTGGATAACTCTCCCCAAAATTCCAGCCTAAAAAACTCAACATAAACCCCAAGGCATGGGGTCCCTTTTATAAGCATCCCTAAAAACGAATTCCCCAAAATGCCCCTAGGGTTTAATTACACGGAAATACCTAAATTACCCTTTGTTATTTTTCAGAATTAAAAATTCAGAAAAATACACAAAGTCTACACCTATTTTATTACAACATTTAAACCTACTCTTTTGGTATTTTTCAGAATTACAAATTTAGAAAAATACTAAAAGATTATATCTAATCAAAACTACTATACTGAAAAATAAACTCCTATTTCTTGGAATTTTAATACACTTTTTGATGCAATGGTTTTTAGCCGAAACCGATAAAGCCCTCTAGATTGTCGACACGTGTCACCAATCCATGAAATCGACCGCCCGCAAGTCTCTCCCACTCTCGATCCCTCTAGCCGCCAAGTCACTTGAACTGGCCTCAATTTGGCTAACTTGGTCAACACACTACCTCGATCATCAGTCCGTCCATATCTTGCTTCATCTCCACGTGTACTCCTGAGATCATCCTCAACTTCACCTGACCTCCTTGACCATTTGGCATCAAGCTCCCTGCTTCACCCTGAACACCCACCATTGACAATTGATTAGCATCTCAACCCTGCACACATGAGACAAGCAAAACATGCATCTCCAAGCAACTTGTATCATCACACACACCGATCCCATCAGTGCAACCAATAACCACACACAACGCACACTGAACCCTTCAACGAACTCAACCGGCCAAACACAAATAGCCAATCAAATCATGCAAACTTGTCAATCACTCATCACTAAGATAAAACTACAGTGCGAACCCCACTTGGTTTCTCAATCTCCCCCTCGATTAGTGCATTGACAACTCTAAAACAAAACAAGATTGTATTTTCATGTTCAGCGCACAAGTGACCATAAAAACTCAGAAAAGAGCCAAAACATGTCACTTGATAAAAAGACTTCTGCAAAAATAGGCCATGAATTCTACCCTTTGGAAATGCAAGCATCAAGGTGATAAAAATAATGCAAAGAAAGGTGTGAGGGTGAAGTGTAAATGCAAGCTTCTGAAACATGAGTAGCAACAATTACAGTACAAAACAAGCATTTGCCTTGAATATTGTCTAAGAGTATTGTATGATAGGCTCAGGTGAATACTATCCAAACAAAAGTATGAAAAAGCATTTTCAGGTTTTAGCAAATAAAAGCATCACCACTCAGACTAGCATACAAGACATGATAAGGCATGAAATGCAAAAGCTAACAAATACTACCTCGATAAGCATATTTGTTGGGGGAAATAGTTATCACGTAACAAGGGGACAAATGACACCAGTCTCCGAAGGTACAGAGCCCCGAAGCCTACCGGGTTGGCCAGGTCTGCAGCCAAGCCTCCGCGCCCCTTCGATCGAAATCACTCCGGACGGTACCTCAAGAAACCACAAGACAACTCTCCGGTCACCCTGCGGACCCCTCTGAGGACGCCCCCGAGGACCCCTCTGAAGACCTCCTCGAGGCCCTCTTTGGAGTTCCCTTCGAGGCCTTCTTCGGAGCTCTCTTCGGAGTCCTCTCCAAAGGCCTTCGGTAAATACTATGTGATCAGTTTGGCGACTAGAGGGGGAGGGTGAATAGGCGCCTCAACAAATTTTTGTGAATTTAATGGCCTGTCCAGAACACCAAACCCACCTCTGTAAACTTCAGAAGCACAATTAAGATCAACAGTACATGCACAAAACAGAAAATATCTTCAAATGCAAATCTTGGTCTTAATTGGAGTATGGACAACCGATATCCTTTGTCGGTAAATGAACTGTTGAAATTTCTTGACTAGTTCAGAGTTTGATTTATCGAGCTATTCAGTCGGAGAATGAAACTCCAATATAGATTGGCTAGTTTGGCAATTGAAAGTTCGACAGATCAAGTCAATTGATAAAACTCCGACAAATTCCAGAAAATTAGCAATACACTCATAATCTCAATTTAGTTAATCTGAATCAAGTTCTTTGACAAAAATAAAGGATTAATAACACCCTTCAATATTTATAAGATCAGAAGCAACCTAATTGAGTAATAATGTGCATCCCAACACCTTGTGCAGAATTGAGACAGGTAGATTTCAGAGAATAGAAAGAGCTCACAAATTTTGATCAAGAAAATTGGTAGTGCAACAATAAGAACAATGCATTTCATTCAATTATCACAGTTCAGGTTTCATCCAAAAAACTCAAACCAATTTCATGTAACAACAGATCAATCACTTTTTAGCATTACTTAAGTAATCTGCATTTACTGAATTAAACTGAATAGAGAATGATGTTTTTGTGTGGACAGAACATTCAAATCAAAACATAATTGCTTAATTATGAAAAGCAGACTTAATGCTCTGATTTAAAATTTCTTGACTTAAAGTGCAGAACCAGAATTTAGATACAACAGCAGAGAATCAGAATCAGATTAGTTCCCTTTGTTCATTGAAGAATTTCAAACCAGGCAACAACAACTGAAGAAGTTTCGGCAACCACTAACTGCAGTACTGAATATTTTTGGATGAAGCACAATACATGCATGAGTTACCAAAGTACAATCAGTATGGAAGTTTTACAGGTGCTGCTGGAGTATACTTTACAAACTGAAAACTATTTTAACTCAACCAATAGTGATGTTGCGCACTATGCTCGGTAAGAGATAAACAACCGGAAGGCAAAACCAAAATAAAGACAACAGTAATCAGCAAGGCACCATTTTTGCAAGGAACAGGATGAAGTGCATCAGCTCTATGTTGTTTCTTTAGTGACAAAAGCAATAGTATGTATTGCACTGTTCACCGTAAGAAATAGGTAAAACAGAAGGCAAATCAAAGCTTCCGCTATAAGAAACAAGTGCTATCAAAAGAGAGAACAGAACTTGCGAAAATTCATGCCATAAAGATGAACAGAAATTTTTATAGAAGAGGATTGCATGGCTGAAGGAAAAATTTCTGGTTCTAATTGAAGTGGGCAACCCTAACCTTTAGGCATGGAGGCTTTTATATAGGCTTACCATAGTGTTAAAGTTGGTAGTATTTACCCAAGTGCCAAGGTGTATTTTCAGAATTTCAAATTCTGAAAATACAGTAATGTTGACTCTAATTTACTACAACATTGACCCTATACTTTTAATATATTTTCAGAATTTTGATAATTCTGAAAAATAATAAAAGTTTACACTTAATCTAAATTACTAAACGAAAATATTTAAAAACATTTAGAGATGAGACGTGTTGGGGGAAAATATTCCATCTTCAGGGTTATTGCAGTGACGAGGTAAAGACTGGTGATTAAGACGAAGACTTCCAGCATATAATTTCGGAGTATATCTTCAAACATGGACTCCTCCAGGAACTTCTTTGCCAGCTAAGATGGAAGACTTATCTTCTTTCTCGCTAGATTAGTCTTTTACCTTTTTAGCCCTATTAAGGGTACCGAATAGTTTCCACTATGTCGGTTGTAATATAGGGGTAAAAAGTTCTTTTCCTTAATGTTTGAGCCTATAAATACCCCCCATTTAACTCTGTAATAAGGAGCGAATACAAGTTATTCAATACACACTTTCAAACTATTCTAAGTTATTATCCTTTCGGAGGCTTGGAATAGTTTCCTTCGCAAACACTTCGTTTGTTAGTTTCTAATCTTCAGAAACCTGTTAGCGTAATCTTTTACGCCAACAATTGGCGCCGTCCGTGGGGAACCTAGTCCAAGAAACTTCGTTCTCTACCAACTTCTCACACCATGCCTCCTAAGCGGAGTACAGCTAGTAATCCTGTTCGGAGGTCCCCCCGAACCTCCGGAGTAAGATCTTCAGATACAGTTGAGGTCGGAGGACCTTCGACGTTTCCTCCACCCCAAACCCCGGAAGGGATTCCCCTTCCTCGAGCATACGGAGTTCCTCCGCCAACTCCATCCATACTTCGACCACCCGGAGTTCCTCTTCCACCTCAGGTTCCACTTCGAACTGATCCATACATTTCTCAAGACCCGGAAGATCCTTCCGGAGGAGATGAAGACAATCTTGGGGATATGGCCGCTCAAATGGCCAGTCTCCAAGCCGAAGTTGCAAGGTGGCGGCAAGAAGCCGCAAATAGGCTTCGCTCTCAACCCATCCCAACCATTCCTGAAGTGCCTGAAGATGACGAGGTTATTTATCCCGAAGCCCCAGAGAATGCCTCCTTAGATACCGAGTCTCTGCTACATCCCGAGTTGTAGAAAGTACGCTTCGACCCCAAGTTCAAAACTTCGACGCTTTGCAAGTATGCCGGAGATGAAGATCCTAGAGAGTTTGTTCGTTCTTATGCTCTAGCAATTGAAGCCAGTGGAGGAGTGCGGGACACCATGGCAAAATGCTTTCCCCTAGCTCTTCAAGGAGTGGCATTGCGGTGGTTCTGGTCTTTAAAGCCAGGATCAATTAATTCATGGGGGCAACTGAAGAAGAAGTTCGTAAGCAATTTCCAAGGCACCTTCGTGCCCCCAATGTCAACGGGAAGTCTTTTCCAGGTGAAACAGCTCCCTGGAGAGACATTGAGACAATACTTCAAGCGCTTCGCTCATACGAAGTCGCAAATTCGAGGGTTAACTACGTCTTCAGTAGTTGACGTAGCTCGAGAAGGAGTCATTCATCCAGGCCTCCTTGATAAACTTCACCGGAAAATCATATCTTCTATGTCTCACTTAATGTCATATTTCGAAGAGTATGCAAGGTCAGAAGAAGGTTGGCTTTGGAGAACCGCTGCAACCCCGTCGATAGTGCAAGAAGTGAAGTTGGAAGTAAAAACTTCAGCGCAGCCGCAAGAGCCTAGCTTCGAGGTTCAGCATGACAGGCGTAGGGGGCAAAAGCATCCTCGTTCAGAAGTGCTAAACATTGCACCCCCGCAGAAGTTTGCCCAAAGAGCTCCGCAACCTTTGGGGAACAAGGCCAGCGGCTGGAGGCCGCCAGGGAAACCGGCTAGCAAGGGCTAGACCCTTTTCTGCTGTATTCATGGTGAAAACCGAAGACACGCAACTGATGCGTGCAAAGCTATACTTGCCCTGAGAGGAGAATATCTGGAAAGAACTTAGGGTCGAGGTACTACTGACCGAGTTCTAGCTGAAGTGCGTCCGGAGCCTGTCCAGGCTGTGGCGCGGATAGAAAATTTCGAAGCTGCAAGACGCCCTCCGGTGGTCAATGTTATGCCACCTCCGAAGCAAGAAGAGGGGCAAGATCGAGGGAAAAGAGTAGTCCTCCCCATCTCCGGAGGAGGTACTCTAGGAAGTATGTCAAAGAGGCAGAGAAGAGAGTATGTCAGAGAGGTAGGACATATTGGAACCTCTTCATCTGTAGCTGCTATGCCCGAATGGTCTCATGTGCCAATATCTTTCTCCGCAGATGATGCAGTTGGTGTTAAATTCCCACATGCAGACCCACTTGTCATCACTGCTGACATAGCAGGAACTGAAGTTCGAAGAGTGCTAGTTGACGGAGGGAGTTCGACGGATATTATTTTTGTCCAAGCTTTTGACCAACTCTGCATCTCCAGAAAGCATCTTCTCCCAGCAGCCCGTCCTTTGCAAGGGTTTGCAGGACACCCTCTTGATGCCCTCGGCTAAATTGTCCTGGAAGTTACTTTCGGAGAGGGGCTAATATCCAGGACAGAGGAAGTGATCTTTGACGTTGTAGATGCTCCGTATGCATATAATGTCATCTTCTGAAGAGGCATGCTAAATCAATTCGGAGTTGTGGCACATCATAATTACTTGTGTATGAAGATGCCCACACAAGCAGGAGTACTCACTGTCTTCGGAGATCAGGCCATCGCAAGAAGAGCAGAGTACGGTCATGGCCCTCCTCTTGACCCAAGGCAGGTGAACAGTGTTCAAGATGATCCGGAGAATTTTTCTACTCCTAGCGAATCCTCGAAAAGATCCTTCCCAAGACCAAGTCCTGAAAGAGAGATTGCAACGAAGGTTATTGTCAAAGATGGCAAGGAATATTCTTTTCAATTTGGTAAAGATTTGCCTCCAGAAGTTGCTGCTTCCTTAGAAAAAGTAGTTGAGGAAAATTTGGATGTTTTTGCTTGGTCTGATGAAGACATCACCGGAGTCAGTCGGGACATTATTGAGCACAGTTTACTTGTGAACCCGAAGGCTCGACCTGTTAGGCAAGGACTTTGAAAGATGTCTGCGGAAAGAGCTGTTCTTGCTAAAGACGAAGTTAAAAAGTTACTGAAGGCTGGGATTATCAGAGAAGTGGCTCATACGGAGTGGTTAGCCAACCCAGTCTTTGTTAAGAAGAAATCTTCAAGGAAGTGGCGCATGTGTATTGATTTTACATCTCTGATTAAAGCATGCCCCTGTGACCCCTACCCCATGCCCCGAATTGATCAGTTGGTCGACTCCATTGCTGGTTCGGAGTTATTAAGCTTCCTTGACGCGTATTCCGGCTACCATCAAATTTGGTTGAAGCGCGAAGATGAAATCAAGACAAGTTTCGTAACTCCTTCAGGAGTTTTTTGTTGTGTAAGAATGCCCTTTGGCTTAAGAAATGCTGGGGCTACATTTTCGAGGTTAATTGCTAAGGCTCTAGGTCATCAGCTAGGTCGTAATGTAGAGGCCTACATGGATGATATTGTAATCAAGAGTGCTTTTAAGCACCAGCATAGCATAGACTTAGCAGAAACATTTAATAGCCTTCGGGCATGTGGGATCCGTCTCAACCCCGAAAAATGTATCTTCGGGGCGTAGGCTGGAAAGTTGTTAGGGTACCTAGTTTCAAGCAGAGGGATCGAAGCTAGCCCCACTCAAATAACTGTGTTACAGAAGATGGCTCCCCTAGAGAATTTAATGCAAGTGCAAAAGCTGACCGGTCGTCTAGCAGCACTTAGCAGATTTTTAGCAAGGTCTGCGGAGAGAAGTTTGCCTATTTTCAAAGCATTGAAAGGGTCTGAAGATTTTGCATGGACATCGGAGTGTCAAAAGAGCTTCGAAGATATTAAAAATTATCTCAGTAATCTTGCTACACTCACGGTGCCTATTGCGGACGAAACCCTACTTCTCTACCTTGCAGCTACTGGCTCTGCTGTTAGTGCAGTTCTTGTCAGAGAGATTGATTTCAACGGGAAGTTGGTACAAAATCCAGTTTACTTTGTATCCGAAGCATTGTCTGGAGCAAAAACAAGATATTCCGAGCTTGAGAAATTCGTTTATGCTCTGATAATGGCTTCGAGGAAGCTAAGGCATTATTTTTTGGCACATAATGTTGTGGTACCAACTTCGTATCCTTTGGGAGATATGCTCCAAAATAAGGATTCCACTGGAAGAATTGGAAAGTGGGCTGTTGAATTAGCACCCTTCGGCATATCTTTCCTGGCAAGAACAGCAATTAAGTCGCAAGTATTGGCTGACTTCGTAGCAGAGTGGACTCCCCCTGCAACATGGGCTCCAGAAAAGCCAAGCGAAGAAATTTGGACTATTTACTCCGATGGAGCTTTTCAAGCATCTGGAGCAGGTGTCGGAGCTGTGATAATTTCGCCTTCAGGGCAAAAGGCTTTGTACTCCGCAAGACTCAACTTTAAGTCTACCAATAATACAGCGGAGTATGAAGGAATTCTATTGGGACTTCGCAAGGCACGTGCTCTAGGGGCTACAAGAGTTGTTATTAAAACAGATTCTCAGATTGTAGCAGGGCACGTGGATAAGAGTTTCCAAGTCCGACATCCGCAGCTTGCAAAGTACTTAGAAGAAATCTGAAAGATCGAAGCAGCATTTAAAGGGATTTCTATTCGAAGTATACCTAGAGCAGAAAATATGCAAGCGGATATCTTAGCAAAAGCTGCAACCGGAGCTATGGACATACCCAAAGAAGCTTTTTATGAAGAACTTAATACACCATCGGTACCACAAATTCCTGCTGCAGAAGTCCTTTGCATTCCAAGTACAGATTGACGAAGTTCAATCATGGAAGTGTTGCAAGGAGAGGCAAATATGTCCGAAGGGCCACAACTTTCAAAGTTAAAACTTAGAACTCGGAATTATCAAATAATCAACGGTATTTTATACAAGGTCGGAGTATGTTCCCCTCTACTCCGATGTATATCTCAAGCCGAAGGTCAAGAAATTCTTCGAGAAATCCATGAAGGACTTTGCGGTAGCCATCTGGCCCCTCGAGCTTTGGCAGGAAAAAACACTTCACCAGGGGCTTTATTGGCCTACAATAGTAGCTGATGCGGAGACCTTGGTCCGCACTTGTCAAGGATGCCAGTGGATGGGACAAAGGAGTCATCGCCCACCAACAGCCCTTCAAGTTATAGCTCCGGTATGGCCCATGGCCAGATGGGGTATGGATCTTATTGGTCCCTTCCCAACAGCAAAAGGAAATTTGAAGTTCGCAGTGGTAGCAATTGAATATTTTTTAAAGTGGGTCGAAGCAGAACCCCTAACAGCTATTACTTCGAACAATGTACAGAAATTTTTCTAGAAGAATATCATTTGCCGGTTCGGAGTGCCTAGACAACTCACGATTGACAATGGAACATAGTTCGACGCAGAACCTTTCAAGAAATTTTGCGAAGATCTAGGCATCCAATTATGCTTTGCTGCAGTGAGACATCCTCAGTCTAACGGAGCTGTAGAAAGAGCCAACGGTAATATTTTGTCAGGGCTAAATCGAAGGATAGTAGGATTGGCAAAAGGACTCTGGACCGAAGAATTTCCGAAGATTTTGTGGTCCATTTGGACCACTCAAACGAGGTCCACGGGTTTCACTCCATTGAGACTATTATTCGGAGATGAAGCTATGACACCAACAGAGCTCAAAGGAGGATCATTTCGTAGCACCGAACCAGAAGTAGAAGGAGAAAGACAAGCTTCGCTGGATTTAACAAAGGAGACAAGACTTCGAGCTGTGGCAAATTTATCAAAGTATCACCAGCAGACGAAGGCTTGGTTTGACCCGAAGGTTAAGATTAATGAACTTAGGCCGGGTCATCTCGTTTTGCGAAGTATTATAGCACCAGGAAAATTAGGAAATAAATGGGAAGGTCCATACTTAATTGTTCGCTCCGGGCGTCCTGGTTCTTTTAAATTAGCCAATTTGGAAGGTGAAGAGTTAGCGCATACTTGGCATGCGGAGCACCTAAAGCGATACTTCGCATAAGGGCTCCTTGTAATCATGTGTAATCACTTTTCAAATCAATAAAGCATATGGTTCAGATAGTGCCTACCCCTCATAAACTTCCAGCTTCCGAGTGGACGCACTGGAACCGCGGAGTTGACCGAGAGGGAAGTGTCATTAATTTGAATCATATTTTCCGAGGTGGTGGGCTGACATAATCCGGAGTCCAAGCCACCGGCTTGAAGACATCCGTAAAAGAGCCCAAAAACCACAGAATGCGGAGTCCAAGCCACCGGTTGGAAGACATCCGTAAAAAGAGTCCAAAGAGACCAAATGATGTGGAGCCCAAGCCACCGGCTTGTAGGTATCCGTAAAAAGAGTCCAAAGAGACCACTGCGAACTCCAAACCACTGGTTTGACAGAATTCGCAAAAAAGAGCCGAAGGAGGCCAAAACAAAACAGAGTTTGAGCCATGAGCTTCGAATGTCTGTTAAGAAAGTCCAAAGTGACAAATTATCTAAGACACTAAAGTGTCCGGAAAGTTATCTCAAGTGATTTCTTTCAAAAACATAAGGTACTAAGTTGCCAATCTTCAGACTACAAATAGTCGAACACATTTTATAAGATTTTAAGTAATCTTTAAACTACTGAGGGGCTCCAAACCCCCAAAATTGTACTCCTAAGTTTTTCTTTGTGCCGAACTATCTTTGAATACAGTTCGAAGTTGCTTACGCCCAAAGAGGGGCTAATAAATAGGGAGACAATTTTAAATCGATATTTATTATTCGAGCAAATATGATTACAGCATGAAAAATTGGTATCTATACCAAGAAGGAATCGAAGACCTCTTCGATCTCTAGAGCTAGGGTTGGAACGACTAGTTCCAGTGCCGGGAGTTCTAACAACTTTGCGTTTAACTCTTCTACCTCCCTTCGAAGCTCTAAAGTCTTTTTGTTCTTGTTGAAGCTCGGCCCAAGTTCGAAGCCGTTAGGGACTTCTTTCCCAGCTTCCAAGTTCTTCAGGCTTTTTACCTTGAGCTTCATCTTCGTCTTCGGACCATATAATGTCTTCAGAAGATGAAGTTTCCAAGTTAACTTCTTTTTCTTCCTCTTTAATACAAGATAATATATCTTTGCTTATTTCGAACGTAATTGCTCCGGAACTATCTCGAGGAACTAGAAATCGAGGGCGCTTGTGAAGTTTTAAGATATCGAAGGTAGCCCATAATAAGCGAAGTTCGTCGTTAACATTTAACACTTCGACATCTTCCATATGAGGCAAAGCCTAAAAACATGATAAACAAATCTTCATTCATAATGTACAAAGTGTAGTGCTTTACATAGTTAAAGATCCTAAGGTAATTCTAAACCTGCGGGTTTGGAGGAAGCTGACTGCTCGAAGCTTGGGACCGAGCCTGCTTCTGGCGTTGTCCTTCGTCAATCCAGGCCTTGATCGCAGAGCGACCTTCGGCTCTCCATGAAGTTTGAAAGGCTTGCCAAGCAGCGGCCACACCTTCGGAAGGAGTAAGAAGCTGGTCATCATCGAAGGTAATGGGACCCTCTCCTGCGCTCGGAGTTATTGATCGGCCCAAATCTTCATAGTAACGAAGTATGCCGACAGCAGCCACTTGTCCGGAGATTTCTCCGTACCGAATGCCTGCTGTCTTCATTTGCTTCGCTGCTCCTTGGATCCTCTTCAACCGGCGCAGCAGAGAGATGTTGTCATCCGAAGGAAGCGTCCCAGTAGTACCGAAGTACTCTAGAACGCCTAGCAATTGGTCTATGACCTCCGCAGCTACCTTCTCTGACTTCAGCTTATCTTCAATCAATGCATCCTTCGTCGAAGTTAGCTCTCCTACTACTCCAGAGAGCCTAGCTGCCTCCGTAGCTAAAGAATTCTTCTGATTTAGTAGCTGGCTAGTCTCTTCTCGGAGTCTAACAAGCTCGGCCCCCGCAGTAGCGTGCTCCGCCCGCATCTTTTTAATTTCTGCTCGAAGCACAATTTTTTCTGCTTCGAGCTCTTTGTTCACAGCCTCCAAGCTTTGTCTGGCCCTACGCTCCGTTGAAACCATGTTGTCCATGTGGGCCACTCGACCTTCGGAGATAGTAAGATTTCGTTGAAGAGTTGCATTTTCTTCTCGAAGGCGAACGCTTCCACGTTCATTTGAGATATTCGCAGCTCGGGCCAAGACTGTTTGCTGCGAAAAGAAAAAACCAAGGTAAGAAATTATTTGTATATAAATTTGATGTTGTTTTGCAGATACTTCGTACCTGGTATGCTGCGCGTTCCATGGCAGCGTTAAGCTCCGAACTCTCCGCCTCGCTCAAGATAGCCACCAAGTCCGTCTCCTCGACTTCGCGACTAGCTCGATCCAAAGGCTCGAGCAAAGTCCGGAGCCCAGTTCTTCGCTCCAAGAAAGGAGCTAGAAGGGGGAGCATGCTCAAGGCTTGTTGGTCATCTTCGCTTGGCGAAGGTCTGGAGTGCTGAGCTGTGGTCTTCGGAGCCCCAGTAGACTGGCCCCCCTCAGTAGATTGGCTCTCGTCTGTTGATTCAGACGGAGTTGATCCTGAGCTTGGAGCAGGGAGGGGGTCCATCTTCCCTTTGCCTTTTCCAGGCCCCATTTGAATGGCTCCTGGAATTGACTCCGAAGTTGTCGAAGGTCCAGGAATTGTATCTTTGGGACGGACCTCTTCCGTGGAAGTGGATCCTGTAAAAACAAAGTTATTATACATTGTATAATTTCGCAGGAAAAAAACAAAAGAATTATGCGAAGTTTACCTTCGACATTTTGGCGGCGGGTGAGCATTGGGTTGCTTGGTGGGTCGAAGGCAAGATCTTCGTCAGAGTCAACAGTCTGATCTTCGACTGTCGGAGCATCTTCTTGAACAGCCGTTGTTACTTCACCCGGAATCGAAGCTGCAGTAACTTCGACTCCACTTTCATCCACAGGGGCTCCATCTCGAACGACTCCCTCTTGAGGTAAATCTTCTTGAGCAGTCGGAATCCTCACTTGTTCAAGGTTGACTTGAGACTCCGGCACGCTCGCAGCATTTTCAATATGCATATCTGTTTGAGCTGCATCTTCATCAATCAGCCTCACGAGCAACCTGCCTTCATCCTCTTGAGAATCGGAGATTGAAGCTCTTGGGCTCGAAGGCGCAGGATTTTTTGGCTTTCGAGCCACCTTCTTTACCGGAGTCTTGGCAGAGCTCGAAGTTCCAGCTTCGGCTTTCCTCTTCTTGGGCCCTTTCTCCGAAGGCACCCAATCCATCAAAGGGGGCGGAACAACTTCGACCAGCCCCCATACTCGGTTGGATCGTTCCCAACTACCAACCAATTTGATTCTCCATTCTTTCTCGGTCGGAGTTGGGACGCCCAAAATCTTCTCCGAAGCTCGTACGATTTGCTCTGAAGTTATAGGGGCTGAAGAAGCTGAAAAATGAGTTAAGTTCGTTAACTCATCGAATAAATATACATAGAGTATGTTGTTTTCGAAGTTACCTGTAGGACTCTAAGTTGAAGAAATTTTCCGAAGACCGCCTTCCGAATCCTCTTCGAAAGTGATTGGCCAGTTGGACATCAGAGGAGGGATTTGAAGCCCGAGGAATTCTTCGGCTAAGTCTCGCATGCTCAACCGATGACTGATCTTTTGAAGTAAGCTGAGGTGAGCTTCGAGCTGACCCGGATCTGGATGCACAAGGGCTTCCTTTCGGAAGTTGATGTCTTGCAAAGGTCCAGCTATACGGCTGCTTGCCCCAACTTCGGCGTAAAACCACTTCAGGATCCAATCGGTGTACCATCTGGCATTGATGGCCTTAGCGGGAAATTGGAGAGCATACTCGTCCCGGAGTCTGAAATTGATGCTTCAGAAGGCCACTACCAGCTTTTCACCTCCAGGCCTACGAAGGTTTTCGGTTGGCATGAAGCTCTATGCAGTGCTACGAAGATCTCCGCCCTTTCTTCACAACCTTCGGCTCGTAACACCCATTCGAAGATGGAAAGATGCGCTACCGCATTCGGAGAGAGTTGGGGGAGGGTGACGTGAAACAAGTCTAATACTTCGGCCAAAAAGTCTACCGCCGGAAGCCCCAAACCAGCTTCGAAGAAGGCTTCGAAGACGACTACTTCTCCGGGTCTCGGTGACGAAATGATTTCCTTCCCAGGTTTGCGAATCATAACCCCCGAACTAATCTTGCCTTCTACTACAGCCGCAAGCGATTCCCTTCTGCAGGTTGATGGCCCCAGTTGATAAGACTGGTCCGTATACTTCGTCGACACCGGGAAGAGGTCTTGGGGACTGACATTTTGGGGATTTCCACCCACCGGCGCCATTACCGCCACTGAAGGATTTGAAGTTGCCGTCGCCGATGATGCAGCCGCTGCTGCCGCTGCAGCTTGATGCTGGGCCAAGGTTGAAGTCGCTTCAGGACCCTTGAAACTAGTTTTCACCATTGGATCTAGTGGATTGTTTCAGAGGAAAAATGGAGGCTAGGGCTCTGGTGATGGCTTGTTTGCACGAAAGCAGTGAAAAGGTACTCAAGAAGGGTTTGGGCCCTCTATTTATAGCCCAAACCCTGATTTGTTACCGTTTGTCTGTGTCGTTTCGTATTCTTAACCGTTACTTTGCTCCGAAATTAAAGCATTCCGTAACTTCCATTAGAAGAAAGAAGCTAACGGCTATTTCTTTTAAGTCTAAAAAGGCTTTCAGACTTTTCGAGTTAAGTCTAAGTTACATCGAAAGTAATTTTATTAAAAACTGATTCAAAGTTTATATCTTCACGTAGTTCGGAGATGGTTTAAATCTGCTAACTCCTACGCATGATTATTTTTCTTGCGTATACTGCTCTCCTAACATTACAGATTTAACGGAGAAGCGTATTCGAGGGGCTACTGTTGGGGGGAAATATTCCATCTTCAGGGTTATTGCAGTGACGAGATAAAGACTGGTGATTAAGACGAAGACTTCCAGCATATAATTTAAGAGTATATCTTCAAACATGGACTCCTCCAGGAACTTCTTTGCCAGCTAAGATGGAAGACTTATCTTCTTTCTCACTAGATTAGTCTTTTACCTTTTTAGCCCTATTAAGGGTACCGAATAGTTTCCACTATGTCGGTTGTAATATAGGGGTAAAAAGGTCTTTTCCTTAATGTTTGAGCCTATAAATACCCCCCATTTAACTCTGTAATAAGGACCGAATACAAGTTATTCAATACACACTTTCAAACTATTCTAAGTTATTATCCTTTCGGAGGCTTGGAATAGTTTCCTTCGCAAACACTTCGTTTGTTAGTTTCTAATCTTCAGAAACCTGTTAGCGTAATCTTTTACGCCAACAAGACGGTTTTTAGCAAAAACCGACGAAGCCTCCTTGATCATTGATGTATGTTGTCAGTCCGCGAACTGGACTGCCAGCAGGTCTCTCCCGCTCTTGATCCCTCGAGCTGCCTTTCACTTGTACTGGATTTTCTTTCGCTTACTTGATAAGCAACTCGTCTCGATCAACCATTTATCACATGTTGACTCTAATTTATTAGAACATTGACCCTATACTTTTAATATATTTTCAGAATTTTGATAATTCTGAAAAATACTAAAAGTTTACACTTAATCTAAATTACTAAATGAAAATATACTCCTATTTATTGGAATTTAAAAACATTTAGAGATGAGACGGTTTTCAACAAAAACCGACAAAGCCTCCTAGATCATCGACGTATGTCGTCAGTCCGCGAACTCGACTGCCAGCAAGACTCTCTCGCTCTCGATCCCTCGAGCCGCCTTGTCACTTGTACTAGCTTCCCTTTCGCTGAATTGATCAACAACTCATCTCAATCAACCGTTATCACATGTCTTGCTTCGTCTCCATACGTACATATGAGGTCACTTTCAACTCCGACTAGCATCCTCGACCATATGGCATTAGACTCCCTGTCTAACCATGATCACTTTCCATCGACAGTTGACAAGTATCTCAACCCTGCACACATGAGACAAGCACAGACACACACACACACCTACATGCAATCCATACATAAACATCCAACAATCACCATCGCCAACTTCGTGGCCTTCTTCGGAGCTCTCTTCGGAGTCCTCTCCAAAGGCCTTCGGTAAATACTATGTGATCAGATTGGCGACTAGAGGGGGAGGATGAATAGGCGCCTCAACAAATTTTTGTGAATTCAATGGCCTGTCCAGAACACCCAACCCACCTCTGTAAACTTCAGAAGCACAATTAAGATCGACAGTACATGCACAAAACAGAAAATATCTTCAAATGCAAATCTTGGTCTTAATTGGAGTATGGACAACCGATATCCTTTGTCGGTAAATGAACTGTTGAAATTTCTTGACTAGTTCAGAGTTTGATTTATCGAGCTATTCAGTCGGAGAATGAAACTCCGATATAGATTGGCTAGTTTGACAATTGAAAGTTCGACAGATCAAGTCAATTGATAAAACTCCGACAAATTCCAGAAAATTAGCAATACACTCATAATCTCAATTTAGTTAATCTGAATCAAGTTCTTTGACAAAAATAAAGGATTAATAACACCCTTCAATATTTATAAGATCAGAAGCAACCTAATTGAGTAATAATGTGCATCCCAACACCTTGTGCAGAATTGAGACAGGTAGATTTCAGAGAATAGAAAGAGCTCACAAATTTTGATCAAGAAAATTGGTAGTGCAACAATAAGAACAATGCATTTCATTCAATTATCACAGTTCAGGTTTCATCCAAAAAACTCAAACCAATTTCATGTAACAACAGATCAATCACTTTTTAGCATTACTTAAGTAATCTGCATTTACTGAATTAAACTGGATAGAGAATGATGTTTTTGTGTGGACAGAACATTCAAATCAAAACATAATTGCTTAATTATGAAAAGCAGACTTAATGCTCTGATTTAAAATTTCTTGACTTAAAGTGCAGAACCAGAATTTAGATACAACAGCAGAGAATCAGAATCAGATTAGTTCCCTTTGTTCATTGAAGAATTTCAAACCAGGCAACAACAACTGAAGAAGTTTCGGCAACCACTAACTGCAGTACTGAATATTTTTGGATGAAGCACAATACATGCATGAGTTACCAAAGTACAATCAGTATGGAAGTTTTACAGGTGCTGCTGGAGTATACTTTACAAACTGAAAACTATTTTAACTCAACATAATGACATCATCCTGAAAGTAGTTAGCAGACCAAATTTTTCACAAAGCATACTCAAGTACAGTGATGTCATCCTGGTGGGCTACTGTAGAGACAAGGCAGGAATCTCTGGAAATTTTGCTCAACGAACCTGATTCTGCACAAAGAGCATTCAACAAAACTTGGAGAAGATGATCAGTACATCAAGACTTGGAGATGAACTCAACAGATCAGATTTCCTAGAAAATTGAATAGTAATCAATAGATCTGATGGCTATAGCAATTCTTTGCTTCTTGGCTGTTCATGACACAGCAGCAACACATCAAACTCTGTAGACCATCCGAAACAAGAACAAGTAGGGAAATGATTGTAGGATTCGAAAGGAAACCATCCACTTTCTGTTGATCTTTAGATAGCCAAACCAACACACTAGCACTGGAACTTTGTATCAGAAGGCAAGAAAATGATGACAAATAGTAGCCAGGAGACAAAAGAAACAAGACCTCTCCTCACAGTTCTACAAACACCTCAAACACAAAATAAACACTGGCAGCGCATAGATTTCTTTGAAAGCATAAAAGAAAGTGCAATCTCTCGGTAGTTTCTCAGTTGACAAGAATAATAGTGATGTTGCGCACTATGCTCGGTAAGAGATAAACAACCGGAAGGCAAAACCAAAATAAAGACAACAGTAATCAGCAAGGCACCATTTTTGCAAGGAACAGGATGAAGTGCATCAGCTCTATGTTGTTTCTTTAGTGACAAAAGCAATAGTATGTATTGCACTGTTCACCGTAAGAAATAGGTAAAACGGAAGGCAAATCAAAGATTCAGCTATAAGAAACAAGTGCTATCAAAAGAGAGAACAGAACTTGCGAAAATTCATGCCATAAAGATGAACAGAAATTTTTATAGAAGAGGATTGCATGGCTGAAGGAAAAATTTCTGGTTCTAATTGAAGTGGGCAACCCTAACCCTTAGGCATGGAGGCTTTTATATAGGCTTACCATAGTGTTAAAGTTGGTAGTATTTACCCAAGTGCCAAGGTGTATTTTCAGAATTTCAAATTCTGAAAAATACAGTAATGTTGACTCTAATTTACTACAACATTGACCCTATACTTTTAATATATTTTCAGAATTTTGATAATTCCGAAAAATAATAAAAGTTTACACTTAATCTAAATTACTAAACGAAAATAAACTCCTATTTATTGGATTTTAAAAACATTTAGAGATGAGACGTGTTGGGGGAAAATATTCCATCTTCAGGGTTATTGCAGTGACGAGGTAAAGACTGGTGATTAAGACGAAGACTTCCAGCATAAAATTTCGGAGTATATATTCAAACATGGACTCCTCCAGGAACTTCTTTGCCAGCTAAGATGGAAGACTTATCTTCTTTCTCACTAGATTAGTCTTTTACCTTTTTAGCCCTATTAAGGGTACCGAATAGTTTCCACTATGTCGGTTGTAATATAGGGGTAAAAAGTTCTTTTCCTTAATGTTTGAGCCTATAAATACCCCCCATTTAACTCTGTAATAAGGACCGAATACAAGTTATTCAATACACACTTTCAAACTATTCTAAGTTATTATCCTTTCGGAGGCTTGGAATAGTTTCCTTCGCAAACACTTCGTTTGTTAGTTTCTAATCTTTAGAAACCTGTTAGCGTAATCTTTTACGCCAACAGTTGGCGCCGTCCGTGGGGAACCTAGTCCAAGAAACTTCGTTCTCTACCAACTTCTCACACCATGCCTCCTAAGCGGAGTACAGCTGGTAATCCTGTTCGGAGGTCCCCCCGAACCTCCGGAGTAAGATCTTCAGATACAGTTGAGGTCGGAGGACCTTCGAAGTTTCCTCCACCCCAAACCCCGGAAGGGATTCCCCTTCCTCGAGCATACGGAGTTCCTCCGCCAACTCCATCCATACTTCGACCACCTGGAGTTCCTCTTCCACCTCAGGTTCCACTTCGAACTGATCCATACATTTCTAAAGACCCGGAAGATCCTTCCGGAGGAGATGAAGACAATCTTGGGGATATGGCCGCTCAAATGGCCAGTCTCCAAGCCGAAGTTGCAAGGTGGCGGCAAGAAGCCGCGAATAGGCTTCGCTCTCAACCCATCCCAACCATTCCTGAAGTGCCTGAAGATGACGAGGTTATTTATCCCGAAGCCCCAGAGAATGCCTCCTTCGATACCGAGTCTCTGCTACATCCCGAGTTGTAGAAAGTACGCTTCGACCCCAAGTTCAAAACTTCGAAGCTTTGCAAGTATGCCGAAGATGAAGATCCTGGAGAGTTTGTTCGTTCTTATGCTCTAGCAATTGAAGCCAGTGGAGGAGTGCGGGACACCATGGCAAAATGCTTTCCCCTAGCTCTTCAAGGAGTGGCATTGCGGTGGTTCTGGTATTTAAAGCCAGGATCAATTAATTCATGGGGGCAGCTGAAAAAGAAGTTCGTAAGCAATTTCCAAGGCACCTTCGTGCCCCCAATGTCAACGGGAAGTCTTTTCCAGGTGAAACAGCTCCCTGGAGAGACATTGAGACAATACTTCAAGCGCTTCACTCATACGAAGTCGCAAATTTGAGGGTTAACTACGTCTTCAGTAGTTGACGTAGCTCTAGAAGGAGTCATTCATCCAGGCCTCCTTGATAAACTTCACCAGAAAAGCATATCTTCTATGTCTCAATTAATGTCATATTTCGAAGAGTATGCAAGGTCAGAAGAAGGTTGGCTTTGGAGAACCACTGCAACCCCGTCGATAGTGCAAGAAGTGAAGTTGGAAGTAAAAACTTCAGTGCAGCCGCAAGAGCCTAGCTTCGAGGTTCAGCATGACAGGCGTAGGGGGCAAAAGCATCCTCGTTCAGAAGTGCTAAACATTGCACCCCCGCAGAAGTTTGCCCAAAGAGCTCCGCAACCTTTGGGGAACAAGGCCAGCGGCTGGAGGCCGCCAGGGAAACCGGCTAGCAAGGGCTAGACCCTTTTCTGCTGTATTCATGGTGAAAACCGAAGTCACGCAACTGATGCGTGCAAAGCTATACTTGCCCTGAGAGGAGAATATCTGGAAAGAACTTAGGGTCGAGGTACTACTGACCGAGTTCCAGCTGAAGTGCGTCCGGAGCCTGTCCAGGCTGTGGCGCGGATAGAAAATTTCGAAGCTGCAAGACGCCCTCCGGTGGTCAATGTTATGCCACCTCCGAAGCAAGAAGAGGGGCAAGATCGAGGGAAAAGAGTAGTCCTCCCCATCTCCGGAGGAGGTACTCTAGGAAGTATGTCAAAGAGGCAGAGAAGAGAGTATGTCAGAGAGGTAGGACATATTGGAACCTCTTCATCTGTAGCTGCTATGCCCGAATGGTCTCATGTGCCAATATCTTTCTCCGCAGATGATGCAGTTGGTGTTAAATTCCCACATGCAGACCCACTTGTCATCACTGTTGACATAGCAGGAACTGAAGTTCGAAGAGTGCTAGTTGACGGAGGGAGTTCGGCGGATATTATTTTTGTCCAAGCTTTTGACCAACTCTGCATCTCCAGAAAGCATCTTCTCCCAGCAGCCCGTCCTTTGCAAGGGTTTGCAGGACACCCTCTTGATGCCCTCGGCTAAATTGTCCTGGAAGTTACTTTCGGAGAGGGGCTAATATCCAGGACAGAGGAAGTGATCTTTGACGTTGTAGATGCTCCGTATGCATATAATGTCATCTTCTGAAGAGGCATGCTAAATCAATTCGGAGTTGTGGCGCATCATAATTACTTGTGTATGAAGATGCCCACACAAGCAGGAGTACTCACTGTCTTCGGAGATCAGGCCATCGCAAGAAGAGCAGAGTACGGTCATGGCCCTCCTCTTGACCCAAGGCAGGTGAACAGTGTTCAAGATGATCCGGAGAATTTTTCTACTCCTAGCGAATCCTCGAAAAGATCCTTCCCAAGACCAAGTCCTGAAAGAGAGATTGCAACGAAGGTTATTGTCAAAGATGGCAAGGAATATTCTTTTCAATTTGGTAAAGATTTGCCTCCAGAAGTTGCTGCTTCCTTAGAAAAAGTAGTTGAGGAAAATTTGGATGTTTTTGCTTGGTCTGATGAAGACATCACCGGAGTCAGTCGGGACATTATTGAGCACAGTTTACTTGTGAACCCGAAGGCTCGACCTGTTAGGCAAGGACTTTGAAAGATGTCTGCGGAAAGAGCTGTTCTTGCTAAAGACGAAGTTAAAAAGTTACTGAAGGCTGGGATTATCAGAGAAGTGGCTCATACGGAGTGGTTAGCCAACCCAGTCTTTGTTAAGAAGAAATCTTCAGGGAAGTGGCGCATGTGTATTGATTTTACATCTCTGATTAAAGCATGCCCCTGTGACCCCTACCCCATGCCCCGAATTGATCAGTTGGTCGACTCCATTGCTGGTTCGGAGTTATTAAGCTTCCTTGACGCGTATTCCGGCTACCATCAAATTTGGTTGAAGCGCGAAGATGAAATCAAGACAAGTTTCGTAACTCCTTTAGGAGTTTTTTGTTGTGTAAGAATGCCCTTTGGCTTAAGAAATGCTGGGGCTACATTTTCGAGGTTAATTGCTAAGGCTCTAGGTCATCAGCTAGGTCGTAATGTAGAGGCCTACATGGATGATATTGTAATCAAGAGTGCTTTTAAGCACCAGCATAGCCTAGACTTAGCAGAAACATTTAATAGCCTTCGGGCATGTGGGATCCGTCTCAACCCCGAAAAATGTATCTTCGGGGCGTAGGCTGGAAAGTTGTTAGGGTACCTAGTTTCAAGCAGAGGGATCGAAGCTAGCCCCACTCAAATAACTGTGTTACAGAAGATGGCTCCCCTAGAGAATTTAATGCAAGTGCAAAAGCTGACCGGTCGTCTAGCAGCACTTAGCAGATTTTTAGCAAGGTCTGCGGAGAGAAGTTTGCCTATTTTCAAAGCATTGAAAGGGTCTGAAGATTTTGCATGGACACCGGAGTGTCAAAAGAGCTTCGAAGATATTAAAAATTATCTCAGTAATCTTGCTACACTCACGGTGCCTATTGCGGACGAAACCCTACTTCTCTACCTTGTAGCTACTGGCTCTGCTGTCAGTGCAGTTCTTGTCAGAGAGATTGATTTCAACGGGAAGTTGGTACAAAATCCAGTTTACTTTGTATCCGAAGCATTGTCCGGAGCAAAAACAAGATATTCCGAGCTTGAGAAATTCGTTTATGCTCTGATAATGGCTTCGAGGAAGCTAAGGCATTATTTTTTGGCACATAATGTTGTGGTACCAACTTCGTATCCTTTGGGAGATATGCTCCAAAATAAGGATTCCACTGGAAGAATTGGAAAGTGGGCTGTTGAATTAGCACCCTTCGGCATATCTTTCCTGGCAAGAACAACAATTAAGTCGCAAGTATTGGCTGACTTCGTAGCAGAGTGGACTCCCCCTGCAACATGGGCTCCAGAAAAGCCAAGCGAAGAAATTTGGACTATTTACTCCAATGGAGCTTTTCATGCATCTGGAGCAGGTGTCGGAGCTGTGATAATTTCGCCTTCAGGGCAAAAGGCTTTGTACTCCGCAAGACTCAACTTTAAGTCTACCAATAATACAGCGGAGTATGAAGGAATTCTATTGGGACTTCGCAAGGCACGTGCTCTAGGGGCTACAAGAGTTGTTATTAAAACAGATTCTCAGATTGTAGCAGGGCACGTGGATAAGAGTTTCCAAGTCCGACATCCGCAGCTTGCAAAGTACTTAGAAGAAATCTGAAAGATCGAAGCAGCATTTAAAGGGATTTCTATTCGAAGTATACCTAGAGCAGAAAATATGCAAGCGGATATCTTAGCAAAAGCTGCAGCCGGAGCTATGGACATACCCGAAGAAGCTTTTTATGAAGAACTTAATACACCATCGGTACCACAAATTCCTGCTGCAGAAGTCCTTTGCATTCCAAGTACAGATTGACGAAGTTCAATCATGGAAGTGTTGCAAGGAGAGGCAAATATGTCCGAAGGGCCACAACTTTCAAAGTTAAAACTTAGAACTCGGAATTATCAAATAATCAACGGTATTTTATACAAGTTCGGAGTATGTTCCCCTCTACTCCGATGTATATCTCAAGCCGAAGGTCAAGAAATTCTTCGAGAAATCCATGAAGGACTTTGCGGTAGCCATCTGGCCCCTCGAGCTTTGGCAGGAAAAAACACTTCACCAAGGGCTTTATTGGCCTACAATAGTAGCTGATGCGGAGACCTTGGTCCGCACTTGTCAAGGATGCCAGTGGATGGGACGAAGGAGTCATCGCCCACCAACAGCCCTTCAAGTTATAGCTCCGGTATGGCCCATGGCCAGATGGGGTATGGATCTTATTGGTCCCTTCCCAACAGCAAAAGGAAATTTGAAGTTCGCAGTGGTAGCAATTGAATATTTTTCAAAGTGGGTCGAAGCAGAACCCCTAACAGCTATTACTTCGAACAATGTACAGAAATTTTTCTAGAAGAATATCATTTGCCGGTTCGGAGTGCCTAGACAACTCACGATTGACAATGGAACATAGTTCGACGCATAACCTTTCAAGAAATTTTGCGAAGATCTAGGCATCCAATTATGCTTTGCTGCAGTGAGACATCCTCAGTCTAACGGAGCTGTAGAAAGAGCCAACGGTAATATTTTGTCAGGGCTAAATCGAAGGATAGTAGGATTGGCAAAAGGTGTAGCGCCCCGATTTATCAAATCGGGACATTATTGAATTTCCATAGAAAAACAATAATACAAGAGGTTCATCATGCGACAACGTACATACGACAATATCCATGGTACGCAGACCATATTTATTACATCAATGTTTTAATAAAAACAGTAAATGAAAATAATTAGAAAACGGCATGACGAACATCTTCTTCAGGATTTTTCTTCTCGACTGGGTCGCTACTCCAGACCGTCCTCATAATAAGCATCCTCTGTGGGGTCCAATGGGTATGAGTACAAAAATTACTCAACAAGCCACCGCAAATGCAAGTAATAATGCAGGATAATAAACAAGGAAGGGTAATGGCTAACATTGCGGAAAAGTACAGTTTCAGTCATTGCATTTAGTGTAATCATATTTTAATCATGCGGAAAGTAAACATGAACATCATCAACATCAACTAACTCGAGGGGTACAGTCAGCCCCACCTCGCTCAACGGTCCTTACATGTCAATCCATCATGCGCATACATATTCAAAGTAAACTAACTGGGGGATGTCACGCAACCCGCCCTTGACCGCGGGCTCGGCTTTTCGAAAAGATTTAAGACTCTGATCAGAGATGTACTACTGTACCCACAAGGCACGCACTCATCCCAAACGAGATGACCCATACCACGGGAACTCGTGCCAAAACCTCAATATGAGATGTCCCAAGCGATAACCACCCGCTCTAGGTTTCGCCGGCGCGCCGGGCCGCATCCCGGCTAATGCCGCACCCCCTTTTGCGCCACATTGGTACAAGTCACCCGCAGGTGCAACTTGACCCATCTCCAAATGGTGGCCTCGGTTTGGAACAACCCATATCTTAGTTAGGACTTACCCACTAGACTTGTGGTTAGTACGTAAGTGTATTGCAACGGATCCCTCAGACCAGTCCTTATAGTGCCCCGGGTGCTACCGACCAATGCCCTAGCTTGCACCCGGAACCCACCATGCATTCACTCACAACCACAACTCATCACCAACAGAATTTCCAAGGATAAGAAGTAACGGGGATCATATAAAAGAACAATTTTGCTACGACTCATTCTTATCCTATAGCGATCGTGTCAATACATTGGACACTAGCTAATATCATTGATCATATGGTGACAAGGAGGTTAGGCGAGATAGCATGGCTTGGGTTGCACATCAAGGTCGGGGGATCCTAAATAAATATAATGTAAGGGTTCATTTGACTAATGCATATATAACCTATGGGTTTTAGCGATAGTTTAATCAAACATGGGTTCAATATGCTCAAAAGATTGGTTTGGTGACTTGCCTTGTTCAGCGAAAGGAGAGGGAGGGACTTCGGGGAAGTACTCCGGCTCCTCGGCGACGTCGTAGTCTTTTTAATATAATAAAGTAAAATAAAAAGAACACATTCAATCAAACAATATAACATTACATTATAAGCACATAAGTTACAGTTGGTTTGATTAAAATAAAATAATTTCAATTGTTAAGGTTCTGTGGTTTATTTCATAAATAAATTTTAAAGGAGTCAAAAGTTGTCCTTTTTAGAAAGGGGTTTTAAAAGGGGTTATTCTCATTTTTAAGCTCTCTAATAAATTTAAAATGAAAGTTTCATAGAAATCTTAGTGATTTGTTCATATCAACAGGAAATAAATGAATACAAACTTTACTGGAATTTAAATAATTAAATTTACATTTTTAACCCTAGGGTATTTAAATATTCATTTAAATAAACATGAAATAGTCAAAGTAAACCTACTGTTTTTATTGCATAAACATGTAGAGAATAACATTATGAATTTTCTGAAATTGGAATGGCAATTTTTAGAGTTCAAATGCGCCAGATATGAATTTTACAAGTTTAAAAGTATTTCTGAAATTCATTTTCAACTTTTAAACCCCTCGGGTCCACGGTGAGCCAGGCCCACGGTGAACCCGCGCACTGTGCGCGTGCGCCGGGTCGATCTGGACCGTCGGATCCAGATCCGACGCGCGAGGGCGAGGAGGGGCGCGTAAGTTATAATGGACGGTCAGGATTAAAACGTGCGAAAGGGTACCACGTGGACGCACGTGATCGCGCGCAGGTTTTAAATAGAATTGAACGCGTGAGATTAAAACGTAACGCTTTGACCAGATCCGACGGTGCGGATTAGATCGCATACGTGGGCTCGCGCGCGTCGTCCGATCGCGATCGCACGGTCGGGATCAGATCCGACACGGCACGGGTACTCGACCCGTGCCGGTCGTCTTCTCCGACGACGGCGAGCGGGCCAGCGGCCACGGCGAGCGACGGCGGCCCTAGCTAAGCCTAGAAATGGAAAGAGGGCACTACGGCGGTCACGACGGTACCTTAGGCGAGGCGAGGGGTCGACGGGAAGCGGTCGACGGCGAGGGTAGACGACGAAGCTGTTCGGGCTCCTCGTCGGCGATGATGTTCCGGCGGAGTTCGATGTCGGCGGAGGGGTGGCCGAGGTCGAGGTCGTTCTTGCAGTCACGACGGTGGCGGAGGCACGGGCGGAGGTGGTCTGAGGCGACGGCGAATGGTGGCCGGAGACGAAACAAGGGGATTGCGCTAACAGGCGAAGTGTGGGCGTTCTGCTCGGTGATGAGTACATGGAAAGGGGAGGGGAGGTTTTCAATGGCGCCGGTGAGCCTAGGCCATGCACGCGAGCGCTGATCCCGTGGTTTAATGGCGAGGGTTAACGGGGGGAAACGGTCGGGGGAACGCGGGGAATTCAATGCCGGCGAGTGATTAGGGTGAGGGGGCCGGCGGGGGCGGATCCGAGGGAGTAAAGGTGGCCGGCGTAGTTTGGGGGCGACGGCGCGAGGTTGATGGCGAAGCTGACAGGCGGGGGCCACTGGCCAGCGGGCGCGAGCGAGCGGGGTGGCGACTGACGGGTGGGGCCGCGGTGTCGGGTGCGCACGCGAGGGGGGGAATTCGGCGCCGACAGGTGGGGTCCGGTTGTCAGTCTAAGGGGTGCGAGGAAACGGGCTAGGCCGGCCGGGAGAGAGAGAAAGGAGGGAGAGGGGCCCATTACTGTTTTAATACATTTCTGAATAAAAATAATCCCAGAAAATAGATTAAAATCTTAGGGCTACTTCCAAGGTTGGTAAAAATTTATAAAAATTCTCAGAAATATATTTTGGTCTTAGGATCATATACAAAAAGTTTCATCTCCTGGCTTGGCCATCTACTCTATGCTGTAGTTCAATTTGGTATAAAGAGGTATTTAAAGTATTTTTAGAAATATATATTCCAAGAAATTGAATTTAATAATATTTTATTGTTTTGAAAATTTGGGGTGTTACAAAAGGACTCTGGACCGAAGAATTTCCGAAGATTTTGTGGTCCATTTGGACCACTCAAACGAGGTCCACGGGTTTCACTCCATTGAGACTATTATTCGGAGATGAAGCTATGACACCAACAGAGCTCAAAGGAGGATCATTTCGTAGCACCGAACCAGAAGTAGAAGGAGAAAGACAAGCTTCGTTGGATTTAACAGAGGAGACAAGACTTCGAGCTGTGGCAAATTTATCAAAGTATCACCAGCAGACGAAGGCTTGGTTTGACCCGAAGGTTAAGATTAATGAACTTAGGCCGGGTCATCTCGTTTTGTGAAGTATTATTATAGCACCAGGAAAATTAGGAAATAAATGGGAAGGTCCATACTTAATTGTTCGCTCCGGGCGTCCTGGTTCTTTTAAATTAGCCAATTTGGAAGGTGAAGAGTTAGCGCATACTTGGCATGCGGAGCACCTAAAGCAATACTTCGCATAAGGGCTCCTTGTAATCATGTGTAATCACTTTTCAAATCAATAAAGCATATGGTTCAGATAGTGCCTACCCCTCATAAACTTCCAGCTTCCGAGTGGACGCACTGGAACCGCGGAGTTGACCGAGAGGGAAGTGTCATTAATTTGAATCATATTTTCCGAGGTGGTGGGCTGACATAATCCGGAGTCCAAGCCACCGGCTTGAAGACATCCGTAAAAGAGCCCAAAAACCACAGAATGCGGAGTCCAAGCCACCGGCTAGAAGACATCCGTAAAAAGAGTCCAAAGAGACCAAATGATGTGGAGCCCAAGCCACCGGCTTGTAGGTATCCGTAAAAAGAGTCCAAAGAGACCACTGCGAACTCCAAACCACTGGTTTGACAGAATTCACAAAAAAGAGCCGAAGGAGGCCAAAACAAAACAGAGTTTGAGCCATGAGCTTCGAATGTCTGTTAAGAAAGTCCAAAGTGACAAATTATCTAAGACACTAAAGTGTCCAGAAAGTTATCTCAAGTGATTTCTTTCAAAAACATAAGGTACTAAGTTGCCAATCTTCAGACTACAAATAGTCGAAGACATTTTATAAGATTTTAATTGATCTTTAAACTACTGAGGGGCTCCGAACCCCCAAAATTGTACTCCTAAGTTTTTCTTTGTGCCTAACCATCTTTGAATACAGTTCGAAGTTGCTTACGCCCAAAGAGGGGCTAATAAATAGGGAGACAATTTTAAATCGATATTTATTATTCGAGCAAATATGATTACAGCATGAAAAATTGGTATCTATACCAAGAAGGAATCGAAGACCTCTTCGATCTCTAGAGCTAGGGTTGGAACGACTAGTTCCAGTGCCGGGAGTTCTAACAACTTTGCGTTTAACTCTTCTACCTCCCTTCGAAGCTCTAAAGTCTTTTTGTTCTTGTTGAAGCTCGGCCCAAGTTCGAAGCCGTTAGGGACTTCTTTCCCAGCTTCCAAGTTCTTCAGGCTTTTTACCTTGAGCTTCATCTTCGTCTTCGGACCATATAATGTCTTCAGAAGATGAAGTTTCCAAGTTAACTTCTTTTTCTTCCTCTTTAATACAAGATAATATATCTTTGCTTATTTCGGACGTAATTGCTCCGGAACTATCTCGAGGAACTAGAAATCGAGGGCGCTTGTGAAGTTTTAAGATATCGAAGGTAGCCCATAATAAGCGAAGTTCGTCGTTAACATTTAACACTTCGACATCTTCCATATGAGGCAAAGCCTAAAAACATGATAAACAAATCTTCATTCATAATGTACAAAGTGTAGTGCTTTACATAGTTAAAGATCCTAAGGTAATTCTAAACCTGCGGGTTTGGAGGAAGCTGATTGCTCGAAGCTTGGGACCGAGCCTGCTTCTGGCGTTGTCCTTCGTCAATCCAGGCATTGATCGCAGAGCGACCTTCGGCTCTCCATGAAGTTTGAAAGGCTTGCCAAGCAGCGGCCACACCTTCGGAAGGAGTAAGAAGCTGGTCATCATCGAAGGTAATGGGACCCTCTCCTGCGCTCGAAGTTATTGATCGGCCCAAATCTTCGTAGTAACGAAGTATGCCGACAGCAGCCACTTGTCGGGAGATTTCTCCGTACCGAATGCCTACTGTCTTCATTTGCTTCGCTGCTCCTTGGATCCTCTTCAACCGGCGCAGCAGAGAGATGTTGTCATCCGAAGGAAGCATCCCAGTAGTACCGAAGTACTCCAGAACGCCTAGCAATTGGTCCATGACCTCCGCAGCTACCTTCTCTGACTTCAGCTTATCTTCAATCAATGCATCCTTCGTCGAAGTTAGCTCTCCTACTACTCCAGAGAGCCTAGCTGCCTCCGTAGCTAAAGAATTCTTCTGATTTAGTAGCTGGCTAGCCTCTTCTCGGAGTCTAACAAGCTCGGCCCCCGCAGTAGCGTGCTCCGCCCGCATCTTTTTAATTTCTGCTCGAAGCACAATTTTTTCTGCTTCGAGCTCTTTGTTCACAGCCTCCAAGCTTTGTCTGGCCCTGCGCTCCGTTGAAACCATGTTGTCCATGTGGGCCACTCGACCTTCGGAGATAGTAAGATTTCGTTGAAGAGTTGCATTTTCTTCTCGAAGGCGAACACTTCCACGTTCATTTGAGATATTCGCAGCTCGGGCCAAGACTGTTTGCTGCGAAAAGAAAAAACCAAGGTAAGAAATTATTTGTATATAAATTTGATGTTGTTTTGAAGATACTTCGTACCTGGTATGCTGCGCGTTCCATGGCAGCGTTAAGCTCCGAACTCTCCGCCTTGCTCAAGATAGCCACCAAGTCCGTCTCCTCGACTTCGCGACTAGCTCGATCCAAAGGCTCGAGCAAAGTCCGGAGCCCAGTTCTTCGCTCTAAGAAAGGAGATAGAAGGGGGAGCATGCTCAAGGCTTGTTGGTCATCTTCGCTTGGCGAAGGTCTGGAGTGCTGAGCTGTGGTCTTCGGAGCCCCAGTAGACTGGCCCCCCTCAGTAGATTGGCTCTCGTCTGTTGATTCAGACGGAGTTGATCCTGAGCTTGGAGCAGGGAGGGGGTCCATCTTCCCTTTGCCTTTTCCAGGCCCCATTTGAATGGCTCCTGGAATTGGCTCCGAAGTTGTCGAAGGTCCAGGAATTGTATCTTTGGGACGGACCTCTTCCATGGAAGTGGATCCTGTAAAAACAAAGTTATTATACATTGTATAATTTCGCAGGAAAAAAACAAAAGAATTATGCGAAGTTTACCTTCGACATTTTGGCGGCGGGTGAGCATTGGGTTGCTTGGTGGGTCGAAGGCAAGATCTTCGTCAGAGTCAACAGTCTGATCTTCGACTGTCGGAGCATCTTCTTGAACAGCCGTTGTTACTTCACCCGGAATCGAAGCTGCAGTAACTTCGACTCCACTTTCATCCACAGGGGCTCCGTCTCGAACGACTCCCTCTTGAGGTAAATCTTCTTGAGCAGCCGGAATCCTCACTTGTTCGAGGTTGACTTGAGACTCCGGCACGCTCGCAGCATTTTCAATATGCATATCTGTTTGAGCTGCATCTTCGTCAATCAGCCTCACGAGCAACCTGCCTTCATCCTCTTGAGAATCGGAGATTGAAGCTCTTGGGCTCGAAGGCGCAGGATTTTTGGCTTTCGAGCCACCTTTACCGGAGTCTTGGCAGAGCTCGAAGTTCCAGCTTTGGCTTTCCTCTTCTTGGGCCCTTTCTCCGAAGGCACCCAATCCATCAGAGGGGGCGGAACAACTTCGAGCAGCCCCCATACTCGGTTGGATCGTTCCCAACTACCAACCAATTTGATTCTCCATTCTTTCTCGGTCGGAGTTGGGACGCCCAAAATCTTCTCCGAAGCTCGTACGATTTGCTCCGAACTTATAGGGGCTGAAGAAGCTGAAAAATGAGTTAAGTTCGTTAACTCATCGAATAAATATACATAGAGTATGTTGTTTTCGAAGTTACCTGTAGGACTCGAAGTTGAAGAAATTTTCCGAAGACCGCCTTCCGAATCCTCTTCGAAAGTGATTGGCCAGTTGGACATCAGAGGAGGGATTTGAAGCCCGAGGAATTCTTCGGCTAAGTCTCGCATGCTCAACCGATGACTGATCTTTTGAAGTAAGCTGAGGTGAGCTTCGAGCTGACCCGGATCTGGATGCACAAGGGCTTCCTTTCGGAAGTTGATGTCTTGCAAAGGTCCGGCTATACGGCTGCTTGCCCCAACTTCGGCGTAAAACCACTTCAGGATCCAATCGGTGTACCATCTGGCATTGATGGCCTTAGCGGGAAACTGGAGAGCATACTCGTCCCGGAGTCTGAAATTGATGCTTCCGAAGGCCACTACCAGCTTTTCACCTCCGGGGCCTACGAAGGTTTTCGGTTGGCATGAAGCTCTATGCAGTGCTGCAAAGATCTTCGCCCTTTCTTCACAACCTTTGGCTCGTAACACCCATTCGAAGATGGAAAGACGCGCTACCGCATTCGGAGAGAGTTGGGGGAGGGTGACGTGGAACAAGTCTAATACTTTGGCCAAAAAGTCTACCGCCGGAAGCCCCAAACCAGCTTCGAAGAAGGCTTCGAAGACGACTACTTCTCCGGGTCTCGGTGACGAAATGATTTCCTTCCCAGGTTTGCGAATCATAACCCCCGAACTAATCTTGCCTTCTACTGCAGCCGCAAGCGATTCCCTTCTGCAGGTTGATGGCCCCAGTTGATAAGACTGGTCCGTATACTTCGTCGACGCCGGGAAGAGGTCTTGGGGACTGACATTTTGGGGATTTCCACCCACCGGCGCCATTACCGCCACTGAAGGATTTGAAGTTGCCGTCGCCGATGATGCAGCCGCTGCTGCCGCTGCAGCTTGATGCTGGGCCAAGGTTGAAGTCGCTCCAGGACCCTTGAAACTAGTTTTCGCCATTGGATCTGGTGGATTGTTTCAGAGGAAAAATGGAGGCTAGGGCTCTGGTGATGGATTGTTTGCACGAAAGCAGTGAAAAGGTACTCAAGAAGGGTTTGGGCCCTCTATTTATAGCCCAAACCCTGATTTGTTACCGTTTGTCTGTGTCGTTTCGTATTCTTAACCGTTACTTTGCTCCGAAATTAAAGCATTCCGTAACTTCCGTTAGAAGAAAGAAGCTAACGGCTATTTCTTCTAAGTCTAAAAAGGCTTTCAGACTTTTCGAGTTAAGTCTAAGTTACTTCGAAAGTAATTTTATTAAAAACTGATTCAAAGTTTATATCTTCACGTAGTTCGGAGATGGTTTAAATCTGCTAACTCCTACGCATGATTATTTTTCTTGCGTATACTGCTCTCCTAACATTACAGATTTAGCGGAGAAGCGTATTCGAGGGGCTACTGTTGGGGGGAAAATATTCCATCTTCAGGGTTATTGCAGTGACGAGATAAAGACTGGTGATTAAGACGAAGACTTCCAGCATATAATTTAAGAGTATATCTTCAAACATGGACTCCTCCAGGAACTTCTTTGCCAGCTAAGATGGAAGACTTATCTTCTTTCTCACTAGATTAGTCTTTTACCTTTTTAGCCCTATTAAGGGTACCGAATAGTTTCCACTATGTTGGTTGTAATATAGGGGTAAAAAGGTCTTTTCCTTAATGTTTGAGCCTATAAATACCCCCCATTTAACTCTGTAATAAGGACCGATTACAAGTTATTCAATACACACTTTCAAACTATTCTAAGTTATTATCCTTTCGGAGGCTTGAAATAGTTTCCTTCGCAAACACTTCGTTTGTTAGTTTCTAATCTTCAGAAACCTGTTAGCGTAATCTTTTACGCCAACAAGACGGTTTTCAGCAAAAACCGACGAAGCCTCCTTGATCATTGATGTATGTTGTCAGTCCGCGAACTGGACTACCAGCAAGTCTCTCCCGCTCTTGATCCCTCGAGCTGCCTTTCACTTGTACTGGATTTTCTTTCGCTGACTTGATAAGCAACTCGTCTCGATCAACCATTTATCACATGTCTTGCTTCGTCTCCATACGTACATATGAGGTCACATTAACCTCCGACTGGCATCCTCAACCATCTAGCATGGAGGCCTTTATATAGGCTCACCTTAGGGTTAAAGTTTGTAGTATTTACCCAAATGCTATGGTGTATTTTCAGAATTTCAAATTCTGAAAAATACACTAATGTTGACTCTAATTTATTAGAACATTGACCCTATACTTTTAATATATTTTCAGAATTTTGATAATTCTGAAAAATACTAAAAGTTTACACTTAATCTAAATTACTAAATGAAAATAAACTCCTATTTATTGGAATTTAAAAACATTTAGAGATGAGACGGTTTTCAACAAAAACCGACAAAGCCTCCTAGATCATCGACGTATGTCGTCAGTCCGCGAACTCGACTGCCAGCAAGACTCTCTCGCTCTCGATCCCTCGAGCCGCCTTGTCACTTGTACTAGCTTCCCTTTCGCTGAATTGATCAACAACTCATCTCAATCAACCGTTATCACATGTCTTGCTTCGTCTCCATACGTACATATGAGGTCACTTTCAACTCCGACTAGCATCCTCGACCATATGGCATTAGACTCCCTGTCTAACCATGATCACTTTCCATCGACAGTTGACAAGTATCTCAACCCTGCACACATGAGACAAGCACAAACACACACACACACCTACATGCAATCCATACATAAACATCCAACAATCACCATCGCCAACTTCGTGGCCTTCTTCGGAGCTCTCTTCGGAGTCCTCTCCAAAGGCCTTCGGTAAATACTATGTGATCAGATTGGCGACTAGAGGGGGAGGATGAATAGGCGCCTCAACAAATTTTTGTGAATTCAATGGCCTGTCCAGAACACCCAACCCACCTCTGTAAACTTCAGAAGCACAATTAAGATCGACAGTACATGCACAAAACAGAAAATATCTTCAAATGCAAATCTTGGTCTTAATTGGAGTATGGACAACCGATATCCTTTGTCGGTAAATGAACTGTTGAAATTTCTTGACTAGTTCAGAGTTTGATTTATCGAGCTATTCAGTCGGAGAATGAAACTCCGATATAGATTGGCTAGTTTGACAATTGAAAGTTCGACAGATCAAGTCAATTGATAAAACTCCGACAAATTCCAGAAAATTAGCAATACACTCATAATCTCAATTTAGTTAATCTGAATCAAGTTCTTTGACAAAAATAAAGGATTAATAACACCCTTCAATATTTATAAGATCAGAAGCAACCTAATTGAGTAATAATGTGCATCCCAACACCTTGTGCAGAATTGAGACAGGTAGATTTCAGAGAATAGAAAGAGCTCACAAATTTTGATCAAGAAAATTGGTAGTGCAACAATAAGAACAATGCATTTCATTCAATTATCACAGTTCAGGTTTCATCCAAAAACTCAAACCAATTTCATGTAACAACAGATCAATCACTTTTTAGCATTACTTAAGTAATCTGCATTTACTGAATTAAACTCATCAGAGAATGATGTTTCTGTGTTGATAGAACATTCAAATCAAAACAGAATTGCTTAATTCTGAAAAGCAGACTTAATGCTCTGATTTAAAATTTCTTGACTTAAAGTTCAGAACCAGAATTCAGATACAACAGCAGAGCATCAGAATCAGATTAGTTACCTTTGATCATTGAAGAATTTCAAACCAGTCAACAACAACTGAAGAAGTTTCAGCAACCACTAACTGTAGTACTGAATATTTTCGGATGAAGCACAGTACATGCATGAGTTACCAAAGTACAGACAGAATGGAAGTTTTACATGTTCTGCTGGAGTATACTTTACAGACTGAAAACTATTTTAACTCAACAAAATGACATCAGCCTGGAAATAGTTGGCAGACCAAAATTTTCACAAAGCATACTCAAGTATAGTGATGTCATCTTGGTCATCTAGTGTAGAGACAAGGCAGGAATCTCTGAAAATTTTGCTCAACTAACCTGATTCTGCACAAAGAGCATTCAACAAAACTTGGAGAAGATGATCAGTACATCAAGACTTGGAGAGGAACTCAACAGATCAGATTTCCCAGAAAATTGAATAGTAATCAACATATCTGATGGCTATAGCAATTCTTTGCTTCTTGGCTATTCATGACACAACAGCAGCACATCAAACTCTATAGACCATCCGAAACAAGAACTAGCAGTGAAATGATTCTAGGATTCAGAAGGAAACCATCCACCTTCTGTTGATCTTTAGATAGCCAAACCAACACAGTAGCAGTGGAACTTTGTATTAGAAGGCAAGAAAATGATGACAAACAGTAGCCAGGAGACAAAAGAAACAAGACCTCTCCTCACAGTTCTGCAAAGACTTCAAACACAGAAAATAAACACTAGCAGCGCATAGTTTTCTCTGAAAGCAGAAAAGAAAGTGCAATCTCTCAGTAGATTCATAGTTGACAAGAACAGCAATGATTTTGTGCAGTATTCTCGGTAAGAGATAAACAACCGGAAGGCAAAACCAAAATAAAGATAGAAGTAATCAGCAAGGCAACATTTTTGCAAGCAACCAGATGAAGTGCAGCAGCTCTATGTTGTTTCTTGAGTGACAAAAGCAATAGTATGTATTACACTGTTCACGGTAAGGAACAGGTAAAACAGAAGGCAAATCAAAGCTTCATCTATAAGAAACAAGTGAAGATGAACATAAAGTTTTGTAGAAGAGGATTGCATGGCTGAAGGAAAAATTTCTGGTTCTAATTGAAGTGGGCAACCCTAACCCTTAGGCATGGAGGCCTTTATATAGGCTCACCTTAGGGTTAAAGTTTGTAGTATTTACCCAAATGCTATGGTGTATTTTCAGAATTTCAAATTCTGAAAAATACACTAATGTTGACTCTAATTTATTACAACATTGACCCTATACTTTTAATATATTTTCAGAATTTTGATAATTCTGAAAAATACTAAAAGTTTACACTTAATCTAAATTACTAAATGAAAATAAACTCCTATTTATTGGAATTTAAAAACATTTAGAGATGAGACGGTTTTCAACAAAAACCGACAAAGCCTCCTAGATCATCGACGTATGTCGTCAGTCCGCGAACTCGACTGCCAGCTAGACTCTCTCGCTCTCGATCCCTCGAGCCGCCTTGTCACTTGTACTAGCTTCCCTTTCGCTGAATTGATCAACAACTCATCTCAATCAACCGTTATCACATGTCTTGCTTCGTCTCCATACGTACATATGAGGTCACTTTCAACTCCGACTAGCATCCTCGACCATATGGCATTAGACTCCCTGTCTAACCATGATCACTTTCCATCGACAGTTGACAAGTATCTCAACCCTGCACACATGAGACAAGCACAGACACACACACACACCTACATGCAATCCATACATAAACATCCAACAATCATCATCGCCAACTTCATCAGTCACTCATCATAAATTGGAACCACAGTGAAAACTTCACTTGGTTTGTGAGGAACCTAGTGAGGATCTTCACTATGGTTCAAGGTTATGATGAGTGATTGACGGGGTTTGCCATGAGGTTCACGTGTGGATGCTTGGATGTGTGTGTGTCTGTATTTGTCTCGTGTGTGTAGGGTTGAGATACTAGTCAATTGTCAATGGCAAGGGATCAGTATTAGACGGGGAGTCTAATGCTAGATGGTCGAGGATGTCAGTCAAAGTTGAGAGTGACCTCAGATGTACGCATGGAGTTAAAGCAGGACTTGGGATGACGGTTGATCAAGACGAGGTGTCGTTCGAGTCAGCGAAAAGGAAGCCAGTACAAGTGACAAGGCGACTCGAGGGATCGAGAGCGGGGAAGACTTGCTGGCAGTTAAGTTCGCGGACTGACGACGATCGTCAACGATCAAGGAGGTTTTGTCATTTTTTGCTAAAAATCATCTCATCTCTAAATGATTTAAATTCAATAATTAGAAGTATTTTTGAGTTTAATATTTTAGAGTAAGTGTAAACTTTTAGTGTTTTTCAGGAATTCCAAATTTCTGAAAATATAGTAAAAGGATAGAGTCAAGTTGTAATAAAAGAAAGTTGAGTCTAATATGGGTAATTTTCAGAATATACAATTCTGAAAATAACTCATATCTTTTGTGTTAAACTAAAAAAACTAGAGGGTCTCTTTGTAATGTTCCCATCTAGGGTATGGCTATTTAAAGGGACCCATAATCTAGGGTTGGGCTGCCACTTTTTAATGGAAATCTTTTTGTTTATACACTTTGTGTGGCTGTCTTTTGATGGATACCTGATCACATAATCCAGAAATCCCAGAAACTTCTCCCCTAGCCGCCAGCACCAAAGTTTTCCTCCATAGTTTTGTCCTTGGACGATCTACAATATCTGTTCTACATCAGCCAAAGAATCTTCAACCAGTGTGCTGTTCAAGAGATAAATTGCAGATCATCAGATACAAAAGGTGTTATTCCCTTTACTTTTCCAGCAAATTGTCACTACTATTCATCGTCCAAAGTTTTGCATACTGTTCTTTTTGTCATCAAATTGGTGTGTTTCGGCTGGAACTGTTTATTCCTATTTTCTATTTTGCTACAGTGCTGCCAAGAAACTTTTAATTTGGTTCTTGATGTCATTGCTTTGCTGATCTTGCTGGTGCTTAATTTCTATGTCTAGGACTAGTTGTGTGTTGGGAATATATTTTATTGACAGTAAAAGTTGAACTACAGGTTGTAGCTCTTGATTCAGTGTCAGAATTGCTACAACATTTCAGGGATTTACTGTCTGGTGGTTCACTGATACTTCATGTTCTGAATATTTTTATCTCAAGTCTTGTTCAGACTACAAGGTCAAGGTTACCTTGAGTATGATTTCAAAGTGTGATCATGATTGATCTCTGAAATTGAATAGTAGCTATAGTTTCAGTTTTCCTTAGATTCATCAATCTTTTTGCTGAATACTAAATACATTGGAGAAGAGATTTTGCTGTAGTGTATGCTATCAGGTTTTTGTTACAACCTTGTTTTGGTAAAAGGTGCATCTGAAATTATAGAGCCTTTCTTAATATACTGTTGAGTATCATACAAGGTTCATTTCAAAAGCTGCACTACATCAAGCTTTTCAGTTCTGATGGTTTTTTGTTTGTGTTGATTTTCCATGCGATCTGTGTCCAACTTAGTGAAATTTCTCTGAATTCATTATTTGAAGGATTTCAATCTTTACCTGAAAAGTTTGAACCTAAATAGAGCTAATCAACAACCTTGCTGCTATTGGAATTCTCTGATCAAAATTTTCTAATTAGGAGATTAATCTTCTGACATTTGTGTTTAGATCATAATTGTATTATCTGTGAGCATCCTTTTAACATGTTTCTGTAATCTGTTCTTTTAGTTTCATCTGATCCTACTACTGTTCTGAATCTATTGAACTTTATTCTTCAGCCATGAACTTGCTATGACTTGTTTCAAGATTGTTGAACAGTACAAGCACACAAGTGCAGCACTCCTGAAGTCCTTTTATCTCATTTGATTATTGTTGTCTAAGAGATACAATTGAATTGACCTTCTGTTATTGTTGTGTTCTGACTTTCATTGAAACTTCAACATAAGAAGCATATCTAGTTTGATTCTGTTTTGAAGGATTTTGGCTAAACTTGAGGAATGGATATTCCATAGAAAAATCAATTTTCTTCAAGCTATTTGAATTTTTCCTACTTCTCTATATTCCTCATCAAGGTTCTGTAGCTGTGCATGTGTATTTCAGAAATGGTATTTTAGATACACTACAGTACTGCCTGAATCAGAACAAGTGCACTTTGTCTGTTTTGAAAAGGATTTTTAGTTTTCTACTGAAAAATTGATACCAATTTGATGGGAGTTTTGTTGTGTCTAAAGTGTACTACTCAGAATCATTCAATTGTTGCTAACTAGAACTGCTGAAAGTACATGTGTTAGTGCTATATATTTCTGCAAACTTTGGTTTGGTATTCTGCATTAGTACTAAAGATAGTTTTATGTGCTTGAATTGATTTGATACCTATGAACTTGATATTCTGTCACTTCATTGTATTGTTGTGAAGAAACTACATTCAAGAATCTGTTTATATACTGTTTTATACTGAATTCAGACTGGAACTGTTCAGATTATAAAGTAAATTGTACAACTTTGTTTCTTGTCACTATGTTCTAGAGCTGAATGACCTGACACTGTTCATCATCTAATTTTCAGTAGAGTTTGAATTAATTGCATCTTGTTTATATTGGCTAGCTGTTGGTTACATACAAGGTCAAGAGTCAAATGAACATCATGAATATCAATTGAGTTTGAATTCTCAATTTTAGAGATGCGTTGGGTGATCTGAATAGGCCATCTAATTCACGAGAATTTGTTGAGGCGTCTATTCACCCCGCTCTAGTCGCCATTTCGATCCCACAATTGGTATGAGAGCCAGTTAGACCACCAGTTGATCTTAACCGGTTTGTGATCCTTGTGGCGACATGGACAAGAACTCTAAGATTCCGATGTTTGATGGTCGAGACTACGCTTATTGGAAGGTGCGCATGGAGACTTATCTACTAAGACAAGGAAGTGCTATTTGGGATATTGTTGATTCCCAATATGTGATCCCTGAAACTCGCACTTCAGATACTGAGAAGTTACAGTACGATTGTAATATCAAAGCAAGAAACATACTATTCATCTGTCTGAGTCACAATGAGTTTGACAGGGTCCAACACCTTAGAATTGCATGTGAGTTTTGGACTACTTTGAGAACATTTCATAAGGGCACTTCTCAGATTAAGGCTAGGAGGCAAAGCACTTATAACCAAGAATACCAAATATTTGTGCAAGGCCCCGACGAATCTGTAGATGCCATGTTTGCATGTTATGATGGAATTGTTAGTAACTTGTGCTCCACTGGGACGTTACCTTACTCGGATCATGACAGGGCAATCAAACTTCTCTATGCTCTTGATCGTAGCATATGGGAAGTAAATATCTCAATTATTGAAGAGTCCATGAGCTTTGACACGTTGACTTGCGATGAACTTTTTAGTAAGCTTAAGTCCACAGAGATCGCCAAAGCATCTCGTTCTGGGATTGGGAACTCTTTGCCACAATCCATGGCACTAGTTTCTAGTTCTAGTAGTGGCACCTCATCTGGAGGTAACTTGTGTGGAGTTTGTGCTTTTTCTGGAGGTTTTGCCTTGTCTACTTTGATCTCTATCACGAAAGAACAAGTGAACACATTGGACGATGAGCAGCTTGCTCTCATAGTCAAAAAGTTCACTAGATTCTGCAATGATAGAAGAGATCAAAGAAGAGGAGGCTCTCGAGGATGTTTTGAGTGCGGTGATGTTAATCATATCAAAGCAAATTGCCCAAAACTGAAAGCCAAGAATGAACATGAACACAAACACCAGAAAAGAGACAAAAAACCCTTCTTCAAAGGCAAGAGAGGAAAAGTGGCAAAAAGAGTGGCTAGAGCATTCGTGGCTGCACTTAGCGACATCGACAACACCTCAAGTGAATAGCCAAGCTCTAATGAAGAAGAATCATGCAAGAGCAAAGAAAAGAAGGAAAATACAAAAGACTTCAATGACATCTACTTCATGGCCAATGACAAGCACGACAGCGATGAGCTAGACTCATCTGAGGTTAGTTTATCTCATGACCAGCTACTTGTTCAAAACGATGAATTACTTGATGCAATTATTTCACAAGATAGACTACTCAACCTTGCCGCTAAAGAACGAAAGGAACTAAAACTCAAAAATGAATATCTTTCAACTGAAATTGCTTTGTTGAAGTCTAAATCTGAAAATGCTGAGTGTGAGTCATGTATTGTTGTAATAAATGAACTTGCTCAGTTGTGTCTGATTCATGCTCAAAATCTTGAAAAACTTGAAAATGTTCAGATGTAACTTTTGGAGGTGGATTCTAGTCCTTGTATCATCAATGAATGCTCGAATTGTTTTTTACTTATTGAAAGCATTAATTTTAGAGATAAGAATGTTGATGAACTTAAGGCTAGATTGGAGAGTGCAGAGTGTTCTAAGGATGTGCAACCATCATGTTCCACCTGCATCATCCTGAAGGACCAACTCAACTTCGCTAGAGAGCAAGTCGAAAAACTTAAGTGTGAGAATGGTTATCTACTTTCCATGGTAGATAAATGTACTGAAGGGAAGGGTAAAATGGATTTGCTTTTGGATAAAACAAAAATGTGTGCTGACAGGGCAGGGTTAGCTTTTGGGTTGGGTTATGAGAGAACCTCACCAAATACTCCAAGCAAAACTGTGTTCACTCTACCTACCTCCCTTGAGAAAGAGAGAGCCCAGTTAGACACTCCTTACAAAGCCAAAAATCCTACCCAACCTAAAAGGATAATCATTTCACCACCCAAGATAGACTCCAAGCAAAAACCAAGAAAAACTATGAGGTTTGCACCAGAAACCTATGAACCTACACACAAGAAAGTTTTTCATTGTTCTTATTGTCATCGTGTAGGTCATTTGATTGGTTTTTGTTATCGTCGTATGAAGGATGAACGTCATGCTCATGCTTTGAACTTTCATGATTATCCATCATTTGATTTGCATGAATATGGTTATCATACTTATTTAGATTTTGAGGCTCCTCATAGTTATATGGGTGACTATGCCCATCGCGGTTTACATCATGCTTCATATGATGTTAGACCACGAAGGGGTTTTGGTCCAAAACATTTTAGAAGATCTCAACACTTTGCAAGAAGACCGTGTTTTTAGTATGATTCTCCTCCTACACAGTCTCTTGCCTTACCCAACTCTCGAGTAGTTCAGTGCTGGATACCTAGGCACTTTATTTCTAAACCCAACACTAAGTACTCGAGGTCTTCCGTCTCTACTTAGGGGAGGCATGGAAGGCTAGAGGACAAGTGGATTATTGATTCCGGTTGTTTGCGCCACATGACCGGAAAGTCTTCATGGTTCTCTAGCTTCACCTTAGCCAAGCAACGAGAAAACATCACTTTTGGAAACAATCGCAAAAGTAGAGTGAAAGGCTAAGGTATGATCAAAATCAATGAAAATTTCTCTCTCTCTAATGTTGCATTGGTTGAGGACTTAGGCTATAACTTACTTTCTGTCTCTTAATTGCTTGATGAGGGTTTTGAGGTTCACTTTGGTCGTGATGCCTTTCATGTGCTTGATTCTTCTGGTGCTTTCATTTGAAAAATCTTGAGAGTACAAAGAGTGTTTGGAGCTGATTTCTCTGAATCATTTGGATCTTCTCATTGCCTTTTAGCTGAACCTTCATCTGTATGATAATCTTGCATGTATACAATCTAAGTAACAGTAAGAGCAAGCATTTTCAAGTTTTAGCAAATAAAAGCATCACTACTCAGACTAGCATACTAGACATGGTAAGGTAAGAAATGCAAAAGCTAGTCAAATACTAACCAGATAAGCAAATCCCACTACAAGGAGCTGCAGCAAACTTGATATGCAAGGAAATTAAATTTTTATTATTCATTGAAGTGCCAGGGGTTATTTGCAATTCAACCTTATGCTAACCGACCAAGCCAAGCCTAGGTTGAAACCATCAGAAGCTTAAAGCATTGGTCTTGGTATACACTTCAATGTCATAGTTCATACCAAAGTGCTATGGTAAGTAGTCTAGAACATAGTAGTGCAACAATGCAAACCCACCTAGATCTTTTCAATTTTAGCACACTGTAAATATTTTTTATTTCATTTTCATTTTTCATCATTCATCATTTTCATCACATTTTTCATTTTTTTTAATTTTCAGCATAATAAGATTAAGTTGCGTATTAGAATCCAAGTGAAAAGGACAAAGCTATCAGGTATGTAAAGAATAGCAAATGAACTCTAACCTATTCATGCTAGTTTCCAGACTAAGTAGTGACTATTTTCAAATTTTCACAAACAAAAGCCATGCTAAAGATAGGTATTAGATGTATTCAATCCATGCATAATCAACAGAAGTATAAGACAATATTTTAAAGTAATAATAAAGCATGTACATGTAAAAGAAATTAATCATATTACAGAAGCATATGCAATAGTACACAACTCCCCCTCACATGATGCCATAAGGATGACAAATGCCAAGCTCTCCCCTCAAAAATGCAAAACGTGAAGCATCGAGAGGCTTGGTAAAAATATCTGCAAGCTGGTTCTGGGTATCAACAAAGCGCAAATCGATATCACCCTTCTCATTGTGATCTCTTAAGAAATCATAACGCACGTCAATGTGTTTGGTCCTAGAATGCTGTACTGGGTTGTTTGCTAAGCTGATCGCACTCGTGTTGTCACAAAACAATGGAACTCCTTTAAAATCCAACCCAAAGTCCTGCAAAGTAGAAATCATCCACAAAATCTGTGCGCAACAGCTAGTGGAAGCTACATATTCAGCCTCGACTCTAGATTGTGCAACACTAGACTGTTTACGAGAAGACCAACACACAAGAGAAGAACCCAGAAAGTGACAAGTCCCAGACGTACTCTTGCGATCAATACGACATTCAGCAAAGTCAACATCAGAAAAACCACTCAAGTATAATAAAGATGATGCAGAATACCAAATGCCAAATTCAAGAGTGTGCTTGAGATACCTTAGAATGCGCTTGACATCTTGACGATGTGAAGCCCTAGAAGAAGTGTGGGATCGGAATGGCGACTAGAGGGGGGTGAATAGGTGCCTCAACACTTTCTTTCGAATGTGATGGCCTAATCAAATCACCCAACGCACCTCTAAAAACTCAGTTCCAAGTTTTAATCCAATCAGTACACAAATTGAGCTCCACAAGATTGAAAGCCACAAATCAGCTTAGTTTCAAGATTTTTAATCGACAAATATCAAAACACTCACACAAGAGATCAATTCAAGTTTGTAGTAATGAATCAGCTCGTTTCAATTCAATCTCAAATGAAATCCTTGTACTTCTGAAATTTGTCAGATGATGAATAGTAATAATGTATTTCAATAAGGTTCATTATCCATGTGTTAAACCACTTTGTGTATTTCAAATTCAGATTAATTTCAATTCAACACTCAAAATTTAGTTCAGAATCAGATATATTTGCTTGCGGAAACAGTGAATACCACACATGTAATAATTACTGATGTATACACTATAGCATGACCGAAAATAGCATTCAAACTAAATCATAGACTTATATTTGAATAAATTGCAATCTGACTATTGTATTCACACAAACTCACAGCAGAACAGAAACAGTTTTGTTGCTAGAATCCATAAAACCTGGATGATGAACAGCTGTGCTGAAATCACTGTATCGCAACTGAAAAATTTCTTCAGTACACTGTTGACCGTCCAAAAATACAGTGCTAAAGTTTTTCTTTCTGGATTCTATTGGAAAAATACCAATCAAAGTTCAACTAACTTGAATGTGTTAAAACATAAAACAATTTCAGTAAACTGCTTCTAAAAAATAGCACAAAAACATCCTCTATTCATATTCTCTTGACTCAACAGCTAACAGATGAAACTACACGGAAAAAATTCAGAAAACAGAAAAGCTGCACAGCTCCTATTTTCAAATTTTTACAGATTGAGTAAACAAAAATTCAATTCAGATATCAGATTCTATTCAAACAACAACTCTGAGAAGTGTATACTGTAAAACAAACAATTGCTCACAATAAAACTCAGATCAGCACACTACTAAACAATGCCTCCTTGAATTATAAGATGCAAACTCACAAGTCAAGAACTCTTTGATAATGAATAGTAGAATTTTTCAAACAAGTTCAGATCAAATTTGAATTAGATTTGCCCCACTTCTCAGATATATTCAACACTATTTCACACCTATCACAGCAATTTGCTACTCAAAGATACACTCCAAATAAACCAAACTGAACTCGAAAGATAGGAACTATTTGGATTTGAGTTGTACTGAAAATTCAGAAGTCTGAAAACTGAAAACACATCTAGAGAACCAGATCAGTTCTGAAATATAGAAGTATACTACTCTGCCTGAACCAAAACCAGGATGAAAAGTTGAACAAAACAGATTAGAACTAACAACTCGATGCACTTTCAATTCAGCAACCTTTCAACCAGTCTATCTCAAATTTTATCCACACACAACCAGTCATTTACGTGTATAAGAATCAGAACTGAATACTAAGATAAAGGATGAACTGAGATCAACTATATTCAGTGATCAAATCATGAAGTTCATGTGAAAAGTGAACTGATTCTAGAATCCAAACAATTTAACATGTATGACAAACATATTCAGATGAAAATTTCACACAGAAACAAACCAAATAAACAAAACTTTGCATAGGAACCAAAGGAAAACTCACAGGTTCATGCGCTGAGTACAGGAAAAGTTTGATGCTGAATAGTGCAGCCGAAAAACAAACTGTAGCGGATATGATAGATTATCACTCCCTGTTCATCGTCATGAGTTCATTGCAGGAAAAAAGTTTTTGTATGCACCTCAAAATTGCTGCTCGAATTTTTATTCTCACCGAATTAGTTTGATCAACCAGCAGGTTGGGGATAAATATCCCACCTGCCCATGTTTCTAGAAGGCCCGGTTTTACACTTTGCCCCCCTAGAGAAAATTGAAAATACAATTCTGAAAATACCCTATTAAAACTGAAAGGAAAAAATTACAAATGACCTCTTCTTTTAATATATTTTCAGAGTAAACCTACTCAAAAAATATACCAAAAGGATACACTAAGAAACTAACAAATTTAAACTGAAACTTGACACAAATTTATTGAATTAGGAAAAACATTTAAAGTTTCGACGGTTTTTAGCAAAAACCGACAAAGCCTCTCTTGATCGTCGACGCCCGTTGTTAGTCCGCGAACTCGACCGCCAGCAAGTCTCTCCCGCTCTCGATCCCTCGAGCCACCTTGTCACTTGAACTGGATTCCTTTTCGCTGACTCGATCGACGCTTCGTCTTGATCAATATTCAACTCAACATCCCGTTCGGCCTCCATGCGTACATCCGAGTTCACTCTCGACTTCGACTGACACCCTCGACCATCTGGCATTAGACTCCTCGTCTAACCCTTATCCCGTGCCATCGATAGTTGACGAGTAATTCAAGCCTGCACACATGAGACAAACACATACACGCACACCAACTCTAGCACATCTAGACATAACTCATGAATTCACCCCGTCAATCACTCATCATTACCTTGAACACTAGTGACACACCTCACTATGTTCCTCAAGAAGCCTGATAACGAGCACACAGACACACTGCAAAGTGTATTTCCGGCCTCGTAGCCGTCAAGTAGAGGAGTGAGCCGATCATGCTCTAGAACTCCTTATGTTCCACTTCTTCTCCGTCTTCGTCTGGATCAAGAGCAACTGAAGCACCCATTAGGGTAGCAAGTGGTTTTGTATCTGTCATGTCGAAGCGTTTTAGTAGGTCTTTAGTGTATTTTGTATGATGTACAAAAGTTCCTTGCTTGCTTTGCATACAAAAGTTTCTTGCTTGCTTTGCTTGATTTTCAAACCAAGGAAGAAGGTCAGCTCGCCCATCATCAACATTTTGAATTCCCTGCTCATAGATTTAGTAAACTCAACCACAAGAGTATGAGATGAACCACCAAAAATTATGTCATCAACATAAATCTGAACAAGTAAGAAATCTTTGCCATGCATGAGAGTAACAAGGTCTTATCAACAGGGCCCATTTTGTACCCGTTCTCAATCAAGAAATTTCTAAGGCATCGTACCAAGCCCTAGGAGCTTGTTTGAGCCCATATAAAGCTTTGTGAAGTTTAAAGACTCTATGGGGTACTTGGGATGTTCAAAGCCAGTAGGTTGCTTTACATACATATCTTTTCCTATGAAACCATTAAGGAAAACACTTTTTACATCCATTTGATAATGTTCAAATCCATGAGATGATGCAAAAGCAAGAAAGATCCTAATGGCCTCAAGTCGAGCTACCGGTGCAAATGTTTCTCCAAAATCAACCCCCCAAACTTGAGTATACCCTTGGCCCACAAGTCTAGCCTTGTTTCTCACTATAGCCCCATCCTCCCCTATTTGTTTTTGACAATCCATTTTGTTCCAATGATATGAATGTTAGGGGGTGGATCAACAAAAATTCAAACTTGATTTCTATCAAAATTTTCAAGCTCCTTATGCATGGCGTTGATCCAACTTGCATCAGACAAAGCATGACTAACATCTAATGGCTCAAAAATAGCGACAAATGCAGAATCAACAAAGTGAGCATGAGATCGGGTTACTCTTTCATTTAGCTCACCGATGATCTTCTCAGGAGGATGCATTCTCTTATGCGAAGCGGTTCTTCTCTTTGCGACAGAATCTCCCCCTCAACTCTTGCCGAAGTTTGCTCCAAGCTTCCATAAGTAGAGTCTTCAGGTCCTCTTGTTGATGTAGATGAAGCTTCTAGATATGCCATAGAGGGAGGTAGTGGTACAATATCATGATCTTCAACGTCTGATGATTCCTCTTCATCAAAAATCGTTTCACTCATATCGCGCTCACTCGCTAGTTCAAAAGCAGGACTAACACATGGAGATGTTTCATCAAACGATACATCACAAGATTCAACTATAGTGTTAGTTCCAAGATTGAAAACACGATAAGAGTGACCATGTAAGGAATAGCCCAGAAATATTCCATCAGACGCAAGTGACTCAAATTTGTCCAGGTTACCTGGCTTTAGGATGAAGCACCGGCATCCAAATACTCTTAAGTGAGTGACCTTGGGATTCCTCCCAAAGCGAAGTTCATAAGACGTCACATTCAACAAGGAGCGCAAAAAGATCCTATTGGAGATGTAGCATGTTGTACTCATGGCTTCATCCCAAAATTTTCTAGGAGTCCTATGCTCATTGAGCATCATCCTAGCCATCTCCACAAGTGTGCGGTTTTTCCTCTCAACAACACCGTTTTGTTGAGGAACTCTTGGTGCAGAAAACTGATGTTCAATTCCATGTTCAAGGCAAAAATCTACAGAACAGCTGTTCTTGAACTCGGTGCTGTTGTCACTTCGAATGGCTTTCATTGCATTGGGGAGTTCATCGAATAGCCTCAATGCTAAGCTCTGAAAGTGTATAAACACTTCATCCTTGCTTACAAGAAAGAAAATCCAAAAGTATTTGAGAGTAGTCATCATCAACAACAAGAACATACCATTTTCCGCCTAAAGAGATAACCCGGGATGGACCTACAGTGCCCATATGAAGAAGCTCTCCGGGTCGCTCAGTCATCACCATGTTTATGGGTGAATGAGAGGCGACAACCATTTTTCCAAGACGATAAGGAGCACAAATCAAGTTCTTCTCAATTTTGAGCTTGGGAAATCCTCGGATGAGTCCTAGGGCACTTAGTCGAGCAAGCAAATCAAAGCTCATGTGCCCCAGTCTTATTGTAGGACCGAAAGTAGCGACCAGAGGGGGGGTGAATGGGCGCCTAAAAAATTCTTTTGAAACAATGGCCTGCTCCCAACACCCAACGCACCTCAACAGACAAACAAAGGAAGAGTAAACAGATCAACAAGACCTAAAATGATCTAGCCTAAAAACGACCGGTGTCCTAATCGAAAAGACACCAACACAGTGCTTAAAGGCAGATTCAACAGATTAATTAACTCACAGGCATTTAATCAAACCAACACATATGAAGAAGGTAAAACATGATGTTCTAACCGAAATGAAACAGTGCTCAGATTAAAACACCATAATCAATATCATCTATCAAAACAGCAGATGAATCAACAGATATAATGACAGCACAAAGATTAAATCAACAGATAAAATATATTCATGAAAAATACTTTTTAACAGTATGCCATCACATGTAATAGGATGTTACGGGAAGTATTGAAATAATACTGATCGTACGTGAAACATGGCAACACATGAATATTTAATTAGCACGCAAATCGAGAAATGCAATTAGTACTAATCATGGTTTGGCTGAAGCTTCTCGGTTCGTATGACTTTGATGATTTCCTCGGAAAGTGTGCCCGTGCAAATCCAGCCGTATCCTTTCAATTTCTTCACGTGACTAGCAACAAACTGCATTTGCTGCAGCTAGCTTCTCCCTGCCGAGCGCAGCTAAAAAACAGACTAGCTGCAAGCGTTGCTGTCGCCAAGCGGCTGTGCTGCAGCTAGAAACTAGCGATAGCACTAGAAGCTAGCCAGCGCTGCACTGCGTAGCTAGCATGCGGCGACGAGAAAAACAAAAACGAGGCGCAGATGGGAAACCAGAGAATAAAAAACGCTCGGGAGAAGATAAATCGAACCACGGCGGCGGCGATTTCCAGATCCGAACGGAACACCGGCGGCGGAGAAGATGAACACCCAGGAAAAAAGATGACCCAATATTTGGAATTAGTAAAGTGTGTTTCTAAAAAGGGTGCCCTAACCCTAGGGTATTGGGGCCTATTTATAGGTAGCCCAATAAATGGGTAAAATGCAGAAATACCCCTAGGATTTTTACAGACGCTGAAAATAAATGGAAAAGACTAAACTGCCCTTAGGATATTTTTACAGACTCGACTAATAGACTGTGGGCCTAGGGACAAAATAGTAAAAACCTAAATAAAGGTAACTTGTCCTGATGCGGAGCTTTCGTAGCAGCTACGACTTCGCCTCAGGACGGTCAGATCCGAAATCAACGGTCGTCAGTTTTGCGCCGAAACTGACAAAGCGTCCACCGTCTTCGCACCGGGTACCCGGATTGGGCCGGCCTGATTCCGCGACTCCCTCAGCCCGGCAATCACTCGCCGCCCGTGTACCTGAGTCAATCCCGGTCAACAGTCCAGTGGATCCTCTGCTGCTCCTAGCCCATGTACCCGGATTGGGCCAGCCCGACTTCGCGGCCCCTCTGCCCGACAGTCGCTCGCTGCCCGTGTACCTGAGTCACACGCGGCCCAGATGCAGCAGGTCTTCTCTCTCTTTTCAGTCCTCTTTGACTATCGTTGACAATGACTCATCACATCTGGAGCCATGAGGCCCACGCTATTCAGCATGGCTCCTCAATCTCCCCCTTGATGAGTGCATTGTCAACACTTCACTTCATCTGCTCTTCAGTACCTGCAAGCAACTGTGGAAACACGAAAACAAAACACAAGAAAAACAAAGAAGAAGAAGAAAATAAAGTAAAAGCTCGAAGAGGAGTGCGATCTCAGAAACAACAACAAGGATATCAAAAGAGTAAGGACAAACGGGACAAAAACTCCCCCTGAAACAAATCCCAGAGAAAGCCAAAACTCCCCCTTAAACTCTTATGCCAAAATTTCTCCCCCTTGTTGACAAGTGAACTCATCAAGCACTCTAAAAAGACACTGACTCCCCCTGAAATGCAACTCCCCCTCAAAATATGCAATGAATGCAACTGGGGTGCAGGTGGAGTGTAGAAAGCATGCTTCTTAGATATGATTGACTGCAATTACAACATCTAACAAGTATAGCAAAAGACATACTGTCTAAGACATATGGCATGATCAGTGCAACAGATGATATCTAAAGAAGGTCATTAGCACGCATTTTTCAGTTTTTGCAAACAAAAGCATCACCACATTTTCCAGTTAACAAGCAAGGTAAAACATGAGATGCAGAAGCTAACTGATATCTACCAAGATAAGCATTGTCCAAAACAAAGTGCTTCAGCAAACTTGTTGTCTTTTCAATTTTCAGGCTTTTTCATTTTCCTTTTTCATTTTTGCCAAGGGTTATTTGCATGTCAAACCTTATGCTAACCGACCAAGTCAAGCCTAGGCCAGAACTGGACCATCGGAAGCTTAAGACATTGGTCTTGGCATACACTACACCGTCCTAGTTCATACCAAAGTGCTATGGTAAGCAGTCCAGAACAATGCAATGCGACAAAGCAAACCCACTTGGATCTTTTCAACTCAAGCATAAAAGGGCATGGAATTTTCATTCATTTTTGATTTTTTTTTATCATTTTATAGCATATTTTCCATGTTAAAGCATAAAGATGTCCAAGTTGCATATCTGCATCTATGTGATGAACTAGCTACAAGGCATGTAACAGATAGCAAAAGCACTCAGCCTACACATGCTAGTTACCGGAAGCAATGGTGATCATTTTTCATGTTTAAAGCATAAAAGCCATGCATATGACAGATATCAGACATATCAAGTGAACTGAACCAACGCATGATCATTGACAAGTAATCAAAAGCATGTACCAGCTAGAATAAGTAAAGCAATTCAATCATATAACAGAAGCAGGCTCAAAAGTGTGATATGTGAATATGTATGATATGAACACACACCAAAAGACTCAAGAAAAGAGTAAAGAAGAAAGAAAAATGACGCAAAAATATCCTAAAAAGGATACACAACACCCAAATCCCCTCGTAAACGCTCAAAAGTAGACTGATCTAGGGGTTTGGTGAAAATGTCAGCCAGCTGATGATGGGTATCAACATGAACAAGGTTAATGACACCTTTCTCATATTGATCCCGCAAAAAGTGAAAGCGCACATCAATGTGTTTGGTTTTTGAATGAAGACATGGGTTTTTCCCTACACTAATAGCACTGGTGCTGTCGCAAAACAAAGGAACTCTGGTAGGAAAGAACAACCCAAAATCTCGCAGAGTGGAAATCATCCAAACCAACTGTGAGCAGCAGCTAGCAGCAGCTACATACTCAGCCTCTGTGGTCGAAAGAGCAACTCCAGATTGCTTTCGAGAAGACCAAGAGACAAGAGAAGAACCAAGAAACTGGCAAGTACCAGAAGTCGACTTGCGATCCAACCGGCACCCACCAAAGTCAGCGTCCGAAAAGCCAGATAAATCAAGAGAAGATGATGCTGAATAGTAAAGACCAAGATCAGGCGCATAAGTGAGATACCTGAAGATGCGCTTGACAGCCTGCCGATGAGACGCGCGAGGTGAAGGCTGGAAGCGCGCGCACAGTCCCACGGCGAACTGTATGTCTGGCCTTGTCGCCGTCAAGTACAGCAGCGAACCGATCATCCCTCGAAACTCTCTCTCGTTGACCTTGACGCCGCTCTCGTCCTTGTCCAGGCCCCCAGATGTACCCATTGGGGTCATCTGCGGCTTCAGCTCACCACCAAAGTCAAATTTTTTCAACATGTCACGAGTGTACTTACCTTGGTGGATGAAGGTGCCGTCCTTGGTCTGCTTGATCTGGAGCCCTAGAAAGTACTTGAGCTCACCCATGAGGCTCATCTCGAACTCGCTGTGCATCTGCTCAGAAAACTTGGACACAAGATCATTAGTAGTACCGCCAAAGATAATATCATCCACGTATATCTGAGCAACTAAAAAATCTGAAGCATCTCTGAGCAAGAAGAGAGTCTTATCCACAGAACCCATCACAAAGCCCTTCCCCAACAAAAACTGCTTTAACCGGTCATACCAAGCCCTGGGGGCTTGCTTTAACCCGTATAAAGCTTTCTGCAGCTTAAAAACATGTCGAGGAAATTTGGGGTTCTCAAAACCGGGGGGCTGCCTAACATAAACCTCCTCCTCTATGTACCCGTTCAGAAAAGCACTCTTGACGTCCATTTGAAAAAGCTTAAAACCCTTCGAAGCGGCAAAAGCTAAGAGAATGCGAATGGACTCAAGACGGGCAACAGGGGCGAAGGTTTCTTCAAAATCAATACCTTCCTTCTGGCAAAAACCCTGGGCAACTAGTCGAGCTTTGTTGCGCACCACAACCCCATCTTCACCTTGCTTGTTCTTGAACACCCACTTGGTGCCTATGGGGTTGCATCCTGGTGGCAGCTCAACAAGTGTCCAAACCCGATTGCGGACAAAATTCTCAAGCTCTTCTTGCATGGCATTAATCCAGTTCGAGTCAGAAAGAGCATGAGAAATGTCTCTGGGCTCAAAAGATGCAACAAAAGCAGATTCAGCAAACACAGCAAGAGAGTCAACAGACGAACGCAAGGTTCTTGAAGACACATCACCGATGATGAGCTCTGAGGGGTGATCACGCTGAACTGCTCGGGATCCCTGGTGATCTGAAGTCACCTCACCGGAGTCAGCAGCTGGCACCTCTGGACTCGACTGAGGGGGCTCGATCGAAGTGGAAGAAGTGATCAGAGGTCCGCCCTCGTCCTCAGTCGAAGTCTCAGAAGGTGTGGGCTCTGCAGGAGGTGCAGAAGGCCCACCCTCATCAGCAGCTGGAGTATCCTCATCTTCCTCGAAGATGGACTCTCCGAGCTCACCATCACCAGAAAGCTCAAAAGAAGGAGTTAAAGAAGGCAAGGACTCATCAAAGGAAACCTCGCAAGTCTCGACAAGCTGCTGGGAGTCGAGGTTCCAAACACGGAAGCCTCGAGAATGCAAAGCATAACCAAGAAAAACACCATCCCAGCAACGAGACTCAAACTTGTCCAAATGCCCTCCCTTCTTGAGCACAAAGCACTTGCAGCCAAACGCTCGCAAGTGGCTCACCTTGGGTTGTCTGCCAAACCGCAACTCATAAGAGGTCTTACCAAGGTAAGCTCTAAGAAAAATGCGGTTGGCCAGATAGCAAGCCGTGTTCATGGCTTCAGCCCAAAAGCGCCTAGGAGTCCTGTGCTCATCGAGCATCGTCCTGGCCATCTCGACTAGCGTGCGGTTCTTTCGTTCCACAACGCCATTCTGTGGGGGAGTGTAAGGAGCAGAAAACTGATGGTCAAGACCCTGATCACTACAAAACTGACGAACTGAGAGTTCTTGAACTCAGAGCCGTTGTCAGAGCGAATTGCTCGCATACGACCATTGTTCTCATTCTTCAGCTTCAAAATCAGGTCATGAACAAAATGAAAAGTTTCATCCTTAGACTCCAAAAAGAAAACCCACGAGAATCGAGAAAAGTCGTCAACAATCACAAGTGCGTACCACTTCCCACCTACTGAGCGTACCCGAGCTGGACCGACAGTGTCCATGTGTAACAGCTCGCCCGGATACGAAGTCATCACCTGAGTCACAGGTGAGTGAGAAGCGGCAACCATTTTCCCGTGACGACAGGGATGGCAAACTAGATCCTTCTCCATCTTAAGCTTGGGCAATCCTCGGATGAGGTCCATAGAGCTCAACCTGACTAGCAGGTCAAAACTCAAATGACCTAACCTCCTATGCCACTTCCAGAGCTCAGAAGAAGATCCAGCAATTAAACAGCGAGAAGGGCCAAAAGAACTAGAGAAGTCAATCCGAAAAACTTTACCGAAAGGTAATATCTGGCAATTCAAAGACCCTCTAGAATCAAACACAGAAGAATTGCCCTTCTTAAAACGCACCTCCAAACCATCCTCAAGAAGTTGCGAAACAGAAATCAAATTGAAGTTCAAGTTTCCAACCAAAGCAACGTTCTTCAAAGAAAAATGGTCTGAAATGCGAATTGAGCCAATGCCACTTACTTTCCCTTGACCACTGTTCCCGAAGGTGATGTACTCTTTGGAGCTCGGGGGAGTGAGACTGGAGAACCATCTGCGATGTCCCGTCATGTGGCGAGAACACCCTGAGTCCATGATCCAAACGTCCTCCAGTCCCCGATCCTGCACAATCAGTGGCTGTAAGTGGGAGCAAATGGTCCGGCACCGGGTTTAGCAAAAGAGCTAAACCAGTGTCGAGCCATCTGCTCAAAAGACGGAAAGCAGAAATCATCAGAAAAGTTTGGACCAAAACGCGGCTCAAAGCGCGGTCCTCGGTTCTGCCTAAAGCCTCGGCCACGAGGTCCAGGACCGTAGCCAAAACGGCCTGGAGCTCTGCCGGAACGACCACCACCAACTGGAGTACGAGCAAGAAAGTCGTCTCCTCTACCACCACCTACACGACGCGGCCTGGCCTCCAGCCTCTCCCCGCGTCGAGGAACACGCAGTCTACCACCCTGCTGGTAGAACTGCTCCTGACCACCACGAGCTCTCTCTGCTCTCTCAACCCGCTTCCTCCTGAAGCAAAACTCCGCAAGATGCCCGTCTCTCCGACAATACTCACAATGATAGGTGGGCTTCTTGTGATGAGGTTGAGGCTTGGGGTTCTTGGGCTTAGTGGTGTTTGATGTCGGCTTCTTGGGTTGAGAGGGTCCAGGAAGAGAGTCAAGAGAAGTGTGGAGGTGCTTGGGCTTTGGAACCCAGATGGGCTTCTTGGGTGGAGCTTTGGGTGGTTCATGGATCACTCCATCCTTGGGCTGACAAGCCTGGGAAGACTCAGTGGAATGGGTCTTGGGATATCTCTGCTCAGGAGTCATTTTACTCCACTCCACTGCCCGGCTAATGGCACTCTCAAAGTCAGCTTTGGTGTAGGTGTAACCTACCCCAAACCCATCCTGCCTCTTGAATTGCTGGATTATCATGCCGAGCTGTGGTTCTCTGGCACTGATCCAACTCAGGATAGAACGGAGGTAAAATTCTCATTTTGCGAATCAGCTAGCTCCTCTCTCAAGGAAGCTAGTACCTCCACCTGAGACAAGCAGGTCTCACACTCACTATCTACCTGGACAGACTTCTCGGCTTTTAGCTTAATCAACTCAAGTCTAAGAGACAGACAGTTCTCACAAACAATGGGTGGAACTGACAATGTCTCAAGCTCTAGCCTAGTCTGCGCTAGCTCAGCTCTCACTCTCTCCAAATTACCCAGATGCTCATCGCCCTTGGCTTTCTGCTCAGCTAAACTGGCAAGATGAGATGGGCAATCAGCACAGGGTACGACGACAGTGGCTTGAGCATCTTTCAGCTCCAGCTGAGCGCTTTCAAGCTTAGTGGCCAAAGCGTCCCTCTCATCAACCCTTTCTGTGTACCTGGACTTCAGTGTCGACAGGTCACACAGAAGCACCTCACACTTTGGGTACTCACTGCTATCACCCAAGCAAGGGAAAGAAGATAGACTCTCAATTCTGCCGTTGGTCACGGCAAGCTCACTCTCTAACTCATCTATCCTCTTCTTAGCCCCCCTAAGCAGTTTTTCCCGATACTTTAACTCCTGACGATTGCTTTCAAGTAAGTCAACGATTTCGCGTTCATAAGATGATACCTTTTCATTGTCGTCGTCGGAGTCATCGGTGGAGCCCTTCTCTTCCTTATCCCCAAGAGCCATTGAGCAGAAACTCTTGCGGGATCTTCGGCGCTGATGTGAGCGGCTCTTCGGTCTGTCACCGAAGGCCATGAAGCAAAGGCCTGCTGGATCGTCCTTGTCCTTCCCCTTCCTGATGATGATCTCCTCATCGCTCGAGCTCGATGAAGAGGAAGAAGATGTGGACCGCTTGGAGTAGCTTTTCTCCATCTCAGCGAAGAAGGCCTTGTCGCGCTTCTTGTTCTCTCGCCGGTAGTCCTTCAGGGCCTTTCTGAAGAATCTGGTCTTTGGCTTGCCCTTGTTGAAGGAGGAGCTGTCGTGCTTGCCGGAGTCGTGGAAGCCACCACCGGTGCCCTTCTTGTGGCCATTGCGCTTGGGGCAGTCGGCGATGAAGTGTCCTGGATCACCACACTCAAAGCATCCGGTCTTTGTGCCGTGTCTTTTGAACATCCTCTTATCATAGACACGACGCACCCGGTTGTTAAAAAGACACAAATCATCATCTCCCAACGACTCAAGCTGATCCTCAGTGATAGACATCAAGGAGAACCCAACACAACTCACAGAAGAGGGATCAACAGAAGGTGTAGCAAGGGCCAGAGACTTTGATCCAGAGCCAGTGAGATTTGATCTCAACTGGGTATCAACCTCGGTGGCCTTCAGCTTGCTAAACAAATCAGAAATGGTCAAGGTATCATAAGAAGTGCTCTCAATGATAGAGGATACCTTGATCTCCCAGATCTTTGGGTCCAAGGTATGAAGAACCTTGAGCGCCTGTTCATGATCTGAGACCAACTGAACACCCTCAGCCTTGTTGTCCCGAAGCTTGTTTATGATCGACTGAAAACGACCAAACAATGCTTCAACAGATTCACCCGGCTTTTGTGTGAAGTTCTCGTACTCACGCCGGTAGGTCTGATAGAGCCGAGCCTTGACCTGAGCTGTCCCCTCATGGTGTGCCTGGAGGGTAGCCCAGATCTCTCTCGCAGTGGAGAGATGGCTCACACGCTCAAACTCAGTGGGACCCAAACCAGAAAACAAGATGTTCACCGCTTTGCTATTGTTCACATGCTGGGCGATGATACCAGGAGAATCACGCTCAGCAACTGGCAATATGACAAACGTAGCGTGAACGCAAATGTCCCAGATGTCCGAGCTTTGGCTCATGAGATAGGCTCGCATGCGAGTCTTCCAATAATTATAGCCATAAGCTTCCAAGGACGGGACCTTACCAGGAGACGTCATGATCACTACTGGGGTTTAGAACCGGTTAAGGTATGGAAAAACCCTAACCAGGCTCTGATACCACTTGTAGGACCGAAAGTAGCGACCAGAGGGGGGGTGAATGGGCGCCTAAAAAATTCTTTTGAAACAATGGCCTGCTCCCAACACCCAACGCACCTCAACAGACAAACAAAGGAAGAGTAAACAGATCAACAGGACCTAAAATGATCTAGCCTAAAAACGACCGGTGTCCTAATCGAAAAGACACCAACACAGTGCTTAAAGGCAGATTCAACAGATTAATTAACTCACAGGCATTTAATCAAACCAACACATATGAAGAAGGTAAAACATGATGTTCTAACCGAAATGAAACAGTGCTCAGATTAAAACACCATAATCAATATCATCTATCAAAACAGCAGATGAATCAACAGATATAATGACAGCACAAAGATTAAATCAACAGATAAAATATATTCATGAAAAATACTTTTTAACAGTATGCCATCACATGTAATAGGATGTTACGGGAAGTATTGAAATAATACTGATCGTACGTGAAACATGGCAACACATGAATATTTAATTAGCACGCAAATCGAGAAATGCAATTAGTACTAATCATGGTTTGGCTGAAGCTTCTCGGTTCGTATGACTTTGATGATTTCCTCGGAAAGTGTGCCCGTGCAAATCCAGCCGTATCCTTTCAATTTCTTCACGTGACTAGCAACAAACTGCATTTGCTGCAGCTAGCTTCTCCCTGCCGAGCGCAGCTAAAAAACAGACTAGCTGCAAGCGTTGCTGTCGCCAAGCGGCTGTGCTGCAGCTAGAAACTAGCGATAGCACTAGAAGCTAGCCAGCGCTGCACTGCGTAGATAGCATGCGGCGACAAGAAAAACAAAAACGAGGCGCAGATGGGAAACCAGAGAATAAAAAACGCTCGGGAGAAGATAAATCGAACCACGGCGGCGGCGATTTCCAGATCCGAACGGAACACCGGCGGCGGAGAAGATGAACACCCAGGAAAAAAGATGACCCAATATTTGGAATTAGTAAAGTGTGTTTCTAAAAAGGGTGCCCTAACCCTAGGGTATTGGGGCCTATTTATAGGTAGCCCAATAAATGGGTAAAATGCAGAAATACCCCTAGGATTTTTACAGACGCTGAAAATAAATGGAAAAGACTAAACTGCCCTTAGGATATTTTTACAGACTCGACTAATAGACTGTGGGCCTAGGGACAAAATAGTAAAAACCTAAATAAAGGTAACTTGTCCTGATGCGGAGCTTTCGTAGCAGCTACGACTTCGCCTCAGGACGGTCAGATCCGAAATCAACGGTCGTCAGTTTTGCGCCGAAACTGACAAAGCGTCCACCGTCTTCGCACCGGGTACCCGGATTGGGCCGGCCTGATTCCGCGACTCCCTCAGCCCGGCAATCACTCGCCGCCCGTGTACCTGAGTCAATCCCGGTCAACAGTCCAGTGGATCCTCTGCTGCTCCTAGCCCATGTACCCGGATTGGGCCAGCCCGACTTCGCGGCCCCTCTGCCCGACAGTCGCTCGCTGCCCGTGTACCTGAGTCACACGCGGCCCAGATGCAGCAGGTCTTCTCTCTCTTTTCAGTCCTCTTTGACTATCGTTGACAATGACTCATCACATCTGGAGCCATGAGGCCCACGCTATTCAGCATGGCTCCTCACTTATATGCCACATCCAAAGTTCAGAAGAAGGCTTAGCTAAAAGGCAATGAGAAGAACCAAATGATTCAGAGAAATCAGCTCCAAACACTCTCCCAACTCTCAAAATTTTGCAAATGAAAGTGCTAGAGGAATCAAGCATATAAGAGGCATCATGACCAAAGTGTACCTCAAAACCCTCATCAAGCAATTGAGAGACAGAAAGCAAGTTATAGCCCAAGTCCTCAACCAATGCAACATTCGAGAGAGTGAAGTTTTCATTGATTCTAATCATACCTTGGCCTTTCACTCTACTTTTACGATTGTTTCCAAAAGTGATGTGTTCTCCTTGCTTGGTTAAGGTGAAGCTGGAGAACCATGATAACTTTCCGGTCATGTGGCACGAACAACTAGAATCAATAATCCACTTGTTCTCTAGACTTTCATGCTTTCCCTACACACAGACCGAAGACCTCGAGTACTTAGTGTTGGGGTTAGTAATAAAATGTTTAGGTATCCAACACTGAACAACTCAAGTGTTAGGAAAAAAAGAAGACTATGTAGGAAGAGATTCATAATGAAAGCGAGGTCTTCTTGCAAAGTGTTTAGGTCTTCTAAAATGACTTGGACCAACACCTCTAACACGTGGCCTAACATCATATGAAGCATGATGTAAACCATGACGGGTATAGTCACTCATATAGTCATTAGGAGCCTCAAAATCAGAATAAGTGCGATAACCATACTCATGCAAATCAAAAGATGGATAATACAAATCATGAAAGTTCATAGCATGAGAACGACATTCATCCTAGATACGATGATAACAAAACCCAATCAAATGACCTACACGATGACAATAAGAGCAATGAAAAAATTTCTTGTGTGTAGGTTCATAAGTTTCTAGTGAAAACCTCATAGTTTTTCTGCGTTTTAGCTTGGAGTCTATCTTTGGTGGTGGAATGATTATCCTTTTAGGTTGGGTATGATTCTTGGCTTTCTGAGTGATGTCTAACTGGGCTCTCTCTTTCTCAAGGGTAGTAGGTAGAGTGAACACAATTTTGCTTGAGATATTTGGTGTAGTTCTCTCATAACCCAACCCTAGAGCTAACCCTGCCCTGTCAGCACATATTTTAGTTTTATCCAAAAGCAAATCCATTTTACCCTTCCCTTTGGTACACTTATCCACCATGGAAAGAAGATAATCATTCTCACAATTAAGTTTTTCGACTTGCTCTCTAGCGAAGTTGAGTTGGTCCTTAAGGATGATGCAGGTGCAAAATGACGATTGCACATCCTTAGAACACTCAACACTCTCCAATCTAGCCTTAAGTTCATCAACATGCTTATCTCTCAAATTAATGCTTTCAACAAGTAAAGAGCAATTCAAGCATTCATTGATGACACAAGGACTAGACTCCACCTCCAAAAGTTGTTTCTAAACAATTTCAAGTTTTTCAAGATTTTGACCATGAATCAGACGCAACTGAGCAAGTTCGTTCATTACAACAAGACAAGACTCACATTCAGCATTTTCAGACTTATACTTCAATAAGACAAGTTCAACAGAAAGAGATTCAATTTTGAATTTTAGTTCCTTTTGTTCCTTAGCAGCATGTTTGAGTAGTCTATCTTGTGAAATGATTGCATCATGTAATTTATCGTTTTGAACAAGAAGCTGGTCATGAGACAAACTAACCTTAGATGAGTCTATCTCATCACTACTGTGCTTGTCATTGGCCATGAAGCAAAGGCCGTTGAAGTATTTTGTCTTTTCCTTCTTTTCTTCATTCTTGCATGGCTCTTCTTCATCGGAGCTTGGTACCTCACTTGAGGTGTTGTCGATGTCGCTAAGAGCAGCCACGAACGCTCTAGCTACTCTTTTTGCCACTTTTCCTCTCTTGCCTTTGAAGAAGGTTTTTTTTGTCTTTTTATGTGTTTGTGTTCATGTTTATTCTTTGCTTTCAGTTTTGGGCAATTAGCTTTGATATGATTAAGATCACCGCACTCAAAACATCCTCGAGAGCCTCCTCTCCTTTGATCTCTTCTATCATTGTAGAATCTAGTGATCTTTTTGACTATGAGAGCAAGCTCCTCATCGTCCAATGTGTCCACTTGTTCTTTAGTGATAGAGACCAAAGAAGACAAGCAAAAACCTCCAAAAAAAGCACAAACTCCAGAAAGATTACCTCTAGATGAGGTGCCACTGCTAGAACTAGAAACTAGTGCCATGGATTGTGGCAATGAGTTCCCAATTACAGAACGAGATGCCTTGGTGATCTCAGTAGACTTAACCTTACTAAAAAGTTCATCGCACGTCAAAGTGTCAAAGCTCGTGGACTCTTCAATACTAAAGATCTTTACTTCCCATATGCTACGATCAAGAGCATAGAGAAGTTTGATCACCCTGTCATGATATGAATAAGCTAACGTTCCAATGGAGCGTAGGTTGCTCACAATTCCATCAAATCGAGCAAACAAGGCATCTATAGATTTGACGGGGCCTTGCACAAATATTTGGTATTCTTGGTTATATGTGCTTTGCCTCCTAGCCTTAATCTGAGAACTTCCCTCATGAAAAGTTTGCAAAGTTGACCAAATTTCTCATGCAGTTCGTAGGTGTTGTACACTGTCAAACTCATTGCGACTCAGACTAATGAACAATATGTTTCTTGATTTTCTATTACAATCGTACTGTACCTTCTCAGTCTCAGATGTGCGAGTTTCAGGGATCACATATTGGGAATCAACAATGTCCCAAATAGCACTTCCTTGGCTTAGTAGATAAGCCGCCATGCACACCTTTGTAGGACCGAAAGTAGCGACCAGAGGGGGGGTGAATGGGCGCCTAAAAATTTCTTGCTAAACTATGTGCTAATCCCAACACCCAAACAAACTTAACCAGTCAAATAATATTATCAAAACAAATTATAGGAACTAAAGTTGTCTACCCTAAAAATGATCGGTGTCCTAATTAAAATGATATTAAAGATGAACTAAATAAAAATACTGCAGTAAATAAAACACCTAGATAAATCACGAAATATTTATATTTCAGTCTAGAAATAAAATACTAATCAAATGAATAAACCTTGGATCATTAAAAATTAGTTTAGAAATAAACCTAAAATATTTCAGATAAAAACTAAAATAACTACGATGAATAAATTTTGTCTTTTATTTTTATATGAGCAGATTAAACAGATATATAGAATAATGCGATATAACTAATAAAAATTTAACAGATTAAAAATTAAATAAATAATACGCTAAAACTAATAAAGTTTAGCTGATAAAATTAACTACCAATAAAACTACGAAATTAATTATTTTGAAGCTAATTAATAACCAGATAACTATCGATTTAATTTGCCTAGCTAAAAAGTAGGAGATTAATAAAACTTACCTGCATGCCGATCTGCAAAAAAACTGCGCCTTGAAAATTTTCGTCTGCGCGAGTTGCAATCTCACCAAAAGAAAACTCACCGTGAATCAGTCATCGGAGAACGGTAACAGAAAAATATTTTCTTCAAGATCAACGTCGCGCGCCGTGTGTTAAGAAAAAGAATCCTGCTACTCTTCATCTCGAACTTCGTGCATCCAAAGGCTGAAACAAAAAGCCGTGCAGCGCTTGGCTGCTATCATGCCACGCAGGCAGCCTGCTGCCATGCTGCAGTCCGTTGATGCTGCTGCTGCGCAGCCTCCGCACGTGACTAGCCACGTGGAAGAAAACAACGGATCTGCGCAAAAAAAAATCCCGCCAGCGCTGAACCCTTGGACACCGCGCGCCGTGGAGCCCGCGCACCTGCGTGCACTAGAAGGAACACTAGCCTGCGCACCTGCTGGCTATACGGAGTCGTGTGCCTGTCCCTGCGTGCAAGCTCACCTATGGGAGAAAAACCTGATGCGCTTGTGCTGCTGCTAGATCGAAACCGAGAAAGAACATGAGGAGATGAGAAAAATGGAGAGAAACAGAAAAAGCGTGCGATGATTTTTGGACTGTAGATTGATCATTGAAAAACAGTCATAAAGACTAATTTACCCCTAGGGTAAATTAACACTGAACTCTAAAATAAATTCCGAGAATTACTAAAATATTCTTAGAAAAATCACCTGACTCAAATAAAAATATACTGACTTTAAAAACTAAATATTAATACCCTAAAAACAAAATAATCATAGGTTGTCAGTTTTGCGCCAAAACTGACAAAGCGTCCACCGTCTTCGCATCTGGTACTCGGATTGGGCCGACTCGACCCAGCAGCTTCCTCAGCCTGACAATCGCTCGCCGCCCGTGTACCTGAGTCAAACCCAGTCAACAGACCAGTGGATCATCTACCGCTCCTAGCCCATGTACCCGGATTGGGCCAGCCTGACTCCGCGACTCCTCCACCTGGTTGTCGCTCGCTGCTCGTGTACCTGAGTCACACGTGCCTCAGACTCGACAGGTCTTCCTTTCTCTTCCTTTGACTTTCGTTGACAATCACTCATCACATCTGGAGTATCAAACCCATGTTCTTCAACATTGTTTCTCAATCTCCCCCTTGATGAGTGCAAATTCAACACCCTCTTCAGCTCATCTTCAGAACCTGCAAAACATGTGGAAACAGGAAAACAAAGACAAAAGAAAATAGAAGAAAGGAAATAAAAGTTTAACCCTAATGACCAAAAGCCAAACAGAAGAAAGAAAATGGTCATTATGGTTAACCAAAAATAAAGACTCAAAATCAAGTGCAAATCTCAGAATTACCAACAAGGAACTCCCCGTGAAATAAAAATCCCAGAGAAAGCTAAAAATGTTTCCTAAACTCCAAAAATTTCTCCCCCTTGTTGACAATTGGACTCATCAAGTGAGACTAAATGCACTCTTGTAGGATCGATGTACCGACTAGAGGGGGGGTGAATAGGCGGTTTTTAAAACTAATTCGATTTCAGTTAGACAGAGATTAAGGACCTAAAACAATGATAGCAAATAGCTAGAGCAAACAGTGCAACCTAAGGTGAAATGTAAATTACTCTAGAAAAGTAAGCTAGCACAATTATACTTGCACAAAGTAAAGGGGACAAGAGACAACCGAATTTTATCCCGAGGTTCAGAAATTTGCCAATTTCCTACGTCCTCGTTGAGGCGAGTTTCACTTGACCGCTCTCTTTACCAAGCCTCGGATTTCTCAAAGAGAAATTAGCTTGAAGATGAGCCGGCACCGGAAGTGCAACTCTCGGGCCTCGATCACTAGTGGTAGCTCTTCTCCACTCCGGATAGGCGAGCTCCAACCTTCACAACCTCCCGGGTCTCCTCCACAACCTTCTAGGAGAGATCACCGGTTTCTTCTCCAAGCCGTCTAGGAGATGGCAATCTCCAAGAGTAACAAGCTGCAATCAAAGCTAGGAGAAGAGGATCAAGTGCCAAAATGCCAATGCAATGCAATTCACTCAATCACTTGATCACCCCTTTTTCTTCCCAACCTCACTAGTGCTCAAATTAGTGCTCAATTGTGGGAGAGACTCTCTTGTGCTCAAGGATGCTCAAATGAATGCCAAAAGTCTAGCAAAGGAGCTGTAGCAAGGGTTTATATAGCCACACACCCAAAAACTAGCCGTTACACAAGTTAGGTGGCTCTCTGCGCAATGTCGGTCTGACCGCCCATCTTGGGCCGGTCTGACCGACCTCAACTGCAACGGCTAGAAAACTAGCCGTTTACTGATGTGACAGGACGCCTCGGTCTGACCGGCCATGCTGGCCCGGTCGGACCGGCCCTACCCGGTCTGACCGGCCATCGGCTCGGTCGGACCGATAGTGCTCCCGTCGGCTCTGTAAACCAGCAGTTTTCTGCCCTGCGCAACCCGGTCGGACCGGCCCCCTGGCCGGTCGGACCGTCCAACTCCAGCCGGTCTGACCGGACCCACATGGTCGGTCAGACCGCCAAGGTCAGACAGCTCCAACAAAATGCTGCAATGATTTTTCAAGGATTTTGCCAAGATAGCAACTTTTGCAACAATCACACATGATCAAAAGATACTATATGCAATGCAAATTGGGCACTTGAAAATCAACTCATAACCAAGATGCAACCCCTCTTTATAGTACGGCAAAAACAAAATTTAAACCTAGCCTAATTGATCGCTCCAAACACCTCGATCAATTTCTAGAATCCTTCAAACCTTTTGCCGTAGCCCTTAAACGTCCAGATCTTCGGGTTTCCATCTTGTGCTCCATTTGCGCGGGACCTACTCATTTCCTTCACACTTAAGAACAATATTAGTCCTCAAACGCATGTTTATCATTAATTACCAAAACTCACATAGGGCCTAGATCTTCAATCTCCCCCTTTTTGGTAATTGATGACAAACACTTCAGAGATAAAGAAATATGTTAAAGTAGAAGTATCCACAATTAAGCGCAAAGCTCCCCCTGAATAAATGATGGGGTACAAGTATATGGAGCAAGATATGAGATATAATTCCAAACACAATTCACACATTCAATGAAGCAAAGAGAGTTTCTCATAATAAAAACAAGTAGTTCAAATTAAGTTGAGTACAATATGGAAAGCAAATAGGGTTCATTATACAAACAACCATAGATAGATAGCGATATAAAAAGATTGATCCTTCCTAAACTTTCCTTCTTACTACTGCTAGCTACTCCCTTAGCCTTCTCCCCTACTGCTAACTACTTAAACCACTTCTCCCCCTTTTGGCATCAAGAACCAAAAAGAGAGACTAATCCTGGGAAGGAGGCTGAGAATCACCAAGGCGACGACGACGGCGCTGGTACTGAAGAGGGTATCCTGTTGAGGAAGATGAATCTAGCCGATCAACTCGAGAAGAAAGAGTGTCAATCCTGGAGTTGATACGCTCTTGACCCCCTTGAAGGCTTTGCAGATGGGAGGTGATAGCTTCTTGTCCTAGAGCCATTTGATCCATTCTTGAATTTAACTGAAGAAAGCCAGCTGTTACTTGTTGAAGAACTGGATCAAAGAACTGGGTGGCATCCATTCCAAAAAAAAAGCACCAGATCCAGAACTCTGAGGAGGAGCAAAAGAGCTGCTAGGAATGTCCTGAGGATGAACCTGTCCTGCTCCCATATCAGCTGGATCGACGGCTGGAGCCAAAGGAGTGACCGAGAAGCGAGGCCTGTACTGAGAGTGAGTGATATCAAGGCGCTCATTCACATTTCCTACTTTGCTCAAAATTAATCTCATGATAAACGGAGCATAGTAGACTCCAAGAGTGAGGCTTCCTTTTGAGAGTGCCATCTCATATAACATCAAATGAATGACATCAAACCTCTTTCCAGTCATCACGGCATCTAGAAGAGTCCAAGCAACACCTCGAATAGCATCATTGTTGCCTAGACGCGGTAAAATGGAGTGCCGCAGAATGCGATGTGCCACACTATGAAGAGTCTTCATTCCAGTAACCCCTCCAATCTTGTGAGCAGCAGATGGGATGTAGAATTGAGCCATCTCTTCTTCTGACAAGGGATTGTGAGTGAACTCATCATGCAGTCTGAGGCCAGAAGAGAATCTTATGTCCCAAGCACTCTGAATTTCTTGCTTTGTAGCAATGCAAAAGATATCTCCAGTCATCCATGTAAGAGAATCACAAGTGGCAGGTATGAAAACTGTGGCATAAAACTGACGGATAATGTCCCAATTGAAATCTTGCTTCAGACTCACTATTTTGTTTATACCAACAGTTCCAAATATGTTTCTGAGAGCTGCAACCTCTCCACTTAGATCCCTCCAAGAAATCCACTTATGCGGAGCCAAAGAACGGTTCTCATACGCAATGTTGAATACCTCTTTCTGAAATTTTGTATGAAACCGCTGGTCTGATGTATCTCTTGGTCTGAGAAATTGATTGTGGTGGCGCAGACGAGCAAAGTTCTCTTGATTCCGGACATCTACCTTGAATTCCAATGATGCAAAAGGATCTTCACTAGCTGCTGGAGGTTGAGGTGCCAATTCTTCTTCATTCTCAGAGCTGCCATCCTCATAGGCAAAGTCCTCGTCACTGTCATCTTGAAAGTGCCGGGATGATTGGCCACGGTCCTCGACAAACTTTGAGCGACGCTCATTTCCTTGAGAACGGCCGGCGCGAGGCATGACTGAATCAAAGATATAACCCAGATAAGATAAAAGATATGATTTGAGACAATCTATGAATTTGTTAGAGGGCAAAATCATTAATGAGCAATGATGTGCAAAGGTGGTGCAGGCATTGGGAGGCCGGTCTGACCGAGGTATTAGGGCCGGTCTGACCGCCAGTACATGGTCGGTCGGACCGCCCATTTTCCCACCGGTCTGACCGGCCTAGCAACCAGGGCACAAATCCCCTTTTGCACAAGATTTCTCTACAATCAAAATTTGCCATATCAAATTGCATAGAGGCATGGGAAATAGTATCACAAGGCTAACAATTGAGTTTGAAGAGGATTTAGCCTTGGCAAATTGACATGCAAGCCCATGAACAAGAACCCTAATCCTAGCCTTCAAGAGGATAAAAAGCAAAGGATTTGATCGGAGAAAGTTCTTACCGGCAAGGGAAAAAGGACTTGAGGTCGGACCGGAGAAGATCCACCGGTTGAACCGGCAAGAAAATCGATGAAACGAAATTTCTAGGGTTGGAGGCAAGAGTGGAGGAGAGGAACTCGGTTTGAGAGGAGAGGAATAATAGAGGGGAGAGAAAACTGAATAGAGAGGGGAGTTATAACCCTGCCCGAGCCCCGGTCTGACCGGCCATGTAGGCCCGGTTGGACCGACTCAGCAAGGGCGGTCGGACCGGCCATGTAGGCCCGGTCTGACCGACACCACTATAGCTCAGCAGTTAAAAACAAGGAACAAAGAGGAGCTTAAGTGAGAAATATAGCAAAATAATTTTGAAAAATTTCAAACTTTGCAGAAACTTAGAATAACTCCCAAGGTTTATAAAACATCAAGTTTTCAAATTTTTAAGTTCAAAAAGAACCCGTTTGCAGCCAATGTTCTCAACATGTCCGAACTCTTGTCCGAACACTTGTCTGAACTTTAATTCTTTGAATATCTTTTGATAGGATGGATAAAGTTAAAAAATTTGAATACGAAAATGATCATATGATCCATATCTATAAGTTTTGTTTTGGACAAAAGTTCAAAATATGTCTTGAAATAAATCATGGGAGAAATTTGTTTTTAACTCAAAGAAAGGATTTTGAGGATACCAAAAACTTTCAAATTTTGTTTTTCAACAACATGAGCAATTTTCAACATATAAAAGTAACCTTATACTCCCCCTTAATGTAGCCTTAGAAACACATATAAAAGTATATGAACTTCAAATAGCATTGCAAGCATAAAAGCAATCATATATGTCACAAGGATAGAAAATTCTACAACTCACACATATGCATGATTTCAAGCCACATTTGAGAAGTCTATTATATTCAATTCATTCCTAAGCTTACAAAAGCGGGACTCATCAAGTGGTTTGGTAAAGATATCTGCTAATTGATCTTCGGTTCTTATGTGGCTAATGACAATGTCACCTTTGCCAACATGATCTCTTAGAAAGTGGTGGCGAATATCAATATGCTTGGTTCTAGAGTGTTGGACTGGATTGTTGGCAATTTTGACGGCGCTATCATTGTCACAAAGAAGAGGAACATTTGAGAATTCTATTCCATAATCAAGCAAGGTTTGCCTCATCCAAAGTAATTGCGCACAGCAACTACCCGCAGAGACATATTCTGCCTCAGCGGTGGAAAGGGCAACGGAGTTTTGTTTCTTAGAAGCCCAAGAAACAAGAGACCTCCCAAGGAATTGACAGCCTCCAGAAGTGCTTTTACGATCAACTTTGCAACCGGCATAATCCGAATCGGAATAGCCAATTAGCTCAAATTTAGCACCTTTGGGGTACCACAAGCCTATATGGATGGAATGTTTTAAATATCTTAGAATTCTCTTGACCGCCATCAAATGACAATCTTTTGGTGCAGCTTGAAATCTTGCACACATGCAAACACTAAACATGATATCGGGCCTAGATGCGGTAAGATAGAGCAAACTGCCAATCATGGATCTATATAATTTTTGATCTACTGATTTACCTCCCTCATTTAGGTCGAGATGTCCGTTGGTCGCCATAGGGGTCTTGATAGGCTTTGCTTCCATCAATCCGAACCTTTTGAGAAGATCATGAATATACTTTGTTTGGCTCACAAAGGTTCCATTCTTGAGTTGCTTGACTTGAAGTCCAAGGAAGAAACTCAATTCTCCTATCATGGACATCTCAAATTCCCTAGACATCATATCACCAAAAACTTTGCACAATTCTTCATTAGTAGAACCGAATATAATATCATCGACATAAATTTGACAGACAAAGAAATCATCATTAATTATTTTTGTAAACAAAGTAGTGTCGACTTTACCAATTTTAAAACCTTTTGAGAGGAGAAAATCTCTCAATCTTTCATACCAAGCTCTAGGAGCTTGTTTTAGACCATAGAGAGCTTTTGAGAGTTTATAAACATGATTAGGATTTTTAGGATTCTCAAAGCCGGGTGGTTGTTCAACAAACACTAGTTCATCTATTTCGCCATTCAAGAAAGCACTTTTCACATCCATTTGATATAACTTAATATCAAAGCATGACGCAAAGGCAAGTAAGATGCGAATAGCTTCTAGTCTAGCAACGGGAGCAAAAGTTTCACCAAAATCCAAACCTTCGACTTGAGTGAATCCTTGTGCTACCAATCTTGCCTTGTTTCTCACAACCAACCCGTTTTCATCTTGCTTGTTCCTAAAAACCCACTTTGTTCCAATTACGTTGTGCTCCTTGGGTCTCTCCACCAATGTCCAAACTTTGTTTCTTTCAAAGTTGTTGAGCTCTTCATGCATAGCATTTACCCAATCCGGGTCATTTAGAGCTTCATCTACATGTTTAGGTTCAATAGAAGAAACAAACGAGTAATGTTCACAAATAGAAGCAACACGAGATCTAGTTTGAACACCCTTACTAATGTCACCCAAGACTTGATCAATTGGGTGATCTTTTGCGGTGGCATTGTGAACTTTGGATGGAATAGTAGAGGATTGATCTTTGGCTTCATCTTCATCAAGTTGAGTCAAATTTTGCGTAGCGGAAGTAGAAGCTTCAACTTGAGTGGAGGATGGAAGTTCATCATCTTCTTTAGGCTTGATGTCACCAATTGACATTTTCTTCATTGCCCTTATCAAGCCTTCATCACCTACATCATCCAAATTCTCGTGCCCCTCTTGGGACCCATTAGTTTCATCAAATTGAACATCCGAGGTTTCTTCAACAATACCTTTGTTCTTGTTATACACTCGGTATGCCTTGCTATTTGAAGCATATCCAAGAAGAAATCCTTCATCACAACGACTTTCAAACTTGGTTAGTCTAACACCTTTTCTATAAATATAGCATTTGCAACCAAAAACACGAAAGTAAGCAATGTTGGGTTTTCGTCCAATTAAGAGTTCATATGGAGTCTTTTTCAAAAGACGATGCAAATAAAGACGATTTGAAGCATGGCAAGAAGTGTTTATAGCTTCCGCCCAAAAAGAGTCGGAGACACTATACTCATCAAGCATAGTTCTAGCCATCTCGATAAGGGTCCTATTCTTTCTTTCCACAACACCATTTTGTTGTGGTGAATAGGTGGCGGAAAGCTCATGTTTAATACCGAGATCATCACAATAATCCTCAATATTTGTATTTTTAAACTCGGATCCATTGTCACTCCTTACTTTTACAATAGAAAAGTTGAATTCGTTTTGAGCCCGTTTTGCAAACTTTTTGAAAATCTCGGAGGTCTTAGCTTTGTCATGTAAAAAGAAGACCCAAGTAAATCTTGAGAAATCATCCACAATAACAAGACAAAAACTATTTCCACCGATGCTTTTGTAAGTTGTTGGACCAAATAAATCAATATGCAAAAGCTCCAAAGGTCTAGAAGTGGACATGATGCTTTTGCTAGGATGAGAGCAAGCAACTTGCCTCCCCGCTTGACAAGCACTACAAAGTTTATCTTTTTCAAATTTTATATCTTTCAAACCAACAACCAAATCTCTTTTCGCAAGCTTGTTTAGTTGATTCATTCCCACATGAGCAAGCCTTCTATGCCAAAGCCAACCCAATGAAGTTTTTGCAACCAAACAAGTTTTCAAATTAGCTTCATTTGAAGAGAGATCCACCAAATAGAGATTTCCAAAACGAAAACCTTTGAAAACTAAGGAGTTATCATGGATACTTGTTACAAATACTTCTTGAGGATTAAATGTGCATGAAAGGCCTAAATCACATAGTTGAGCAATGGATAATAAGTTGAAATTCAATGACTCAACTAGAGAAACATTGGAAATGGAGAAATCATTTGAGATAGCAATTTTACCTAAACCCATTACCTTTCCTTTACTATTGTCACCGAAGGTCACTCTTTCTTGATCTTTGGCACCAACTTCAAATGATGTGAACATTTTCCTATCACCGGTCATATGTTGAGTGCACCCACTATCAAGCACCCAATGTGATCCTCCGGTGTGGTAGTTTACCTACAAAGAGATCAAGCCTTTTTAGGTACCCAAATCCTTTTGGGTCCTTGTAGGTTAGTTATCAAGGCCTTTGGCACCCAAATTGATTTCTTCTTTTCTCCTAAAATAGGAGTGCCCAAAAACTTAGCATAAATGGAGCCATTATTGGCTCTCTTAAGCATGTAATGAGAATCAAATACATCATTTCTAGGAACATTGTTTATGTGGCC